>CM042246.1:27009017-27409017 GCA_023566225.1 Romanogobio albipinnatus | reverse complement strand
CCCACAAATTCCAGATGCTGACAGTTTCAGGGCTTTTCCGTGGCCTCTAGAGCTCGTGGGAAATGTAAGCCGGTCCCAGAGAGGTCTCGGTGGGGTCCAGGCTGACGTGAGAGAGCGAATGGCTGTGTCCGTGAGTGCGTGAAAGTGTGTGGTAGCGCGTTGTGGACAGCACTGGAGATGTGCACCCTTGCTCCTGTGCCGTGGCTTGTTCCAAGGCCGCATCTCTGGTTTGAGTTCCAGTTCCTGTGGAGGCTCCTGCTCCCTGCATCCCTCCGCTGCCCTTTCTGTACCTCTCCCAGGCGGAGCTCAGCTTTACTGCAAGAGCCAGCAGGTTTTTCCCCAGGAACACCGTGGACACCCGTGGGTCCCTGTACCACAGCATCCCGACCCCTCTGGGCACGAGCGTGAACACGTTAATGGTCACCAGGCTGAGCCACGGATAGATAGCCTCCTTCCGTGCCGCCTGCAGCCCAGGCAGCGCAGTGGCACCCAGCTCTGTGAGTGACACGCATGGCAGCAACAGCAACAGCACGTAACAGTAAAAGAACACTATACCCTCAACCCAAAGAGGAACCCCTACGCTGCCCTGCACCTCCCACAGCCCAGCTTGTAGATCCAACACATCAAGCAAGTCGACCACCACCCACAGAAGTCGACTACGCACCTCTTGCTTCCTACGGAGGGGAGTCATGTAATCGGCCCCTGTCAAGATGAGAAACAGCGAGGGCAGGCACACCGAAAGTAAAAGAGTCAGAGTCTTGCGGGCGAGAGGATCCGGGGGTCGTCTCTCCTGTCTGTAATTCTGACACACAAAGAAAAGCTTCAGCTGCAGCAGCGAGAGGAAAAGGAACCAGAGAGCATTGGCAAAGCCCCGACGGGGAGAGCGAGCCTCCGAAACCACACCGGCAGACACAAAGCGCAGCGCCAGCAGGAAACACAGGTCACCCAGCGCAACGGCAACACATGGCCATACTGCAGGACGAGCTCCGCTTCGAGGTCCCAGCATGCTCTGCTCCAGCAGGTAGAGGTCAACCACAGCCATCGTGCTCACTGTCACCAGAGTAGACACGCACACCTGGGGCGAGGGCAACATGCTTGAAGTAGAAGGAGAAACAAGGACATAGTCAGACTCTGATGGCTCATTAAGGAAAGAGATGAGGATGGTTTTAGAGGTTATATCCTTCATTTCCTGATAAGGACATGACCTGCATGATTATGTGCTATTACAAGGCCTGGAATATACAGAGAAATGTGCAATTTCAGAGTGAATTGGCTATCAATCTTCAAAGCCTTTGATGTACATGTTCGTAATACTATTTAAGGCAGAACAATACATAGTTTTTTTGGACTGAGCAAATTGCATGATTTTTTTACAATGTGCAGGTCAAAAATAGACTATTCATCCTCTCCCTTGATACATCTTCATTGTTTGGCAATGTTTAAATGGGAGAGTTTTTCCTTTTTCAACCTTAATATCAAAGGTAGTTGCTGAATGTCTGTACCAAAGGTCTTTCTTGACAAATGTAGTTTGTGATTTTTACGATTCATGGCATTTCAAAGGCTTGTTTAGTTTACAAAGCTGGTGACATTGACGGGATTAATAAGATGAGGTTTGTGGCAGTGCTCAGGATAAGCATTTGCTTGTTTCAGACAGGGCTTTAGGGTGGTTAGGGTCATTTTTCATTACTTCCAAAACAAGCATATCTTTCTGCTTTTTCCAATTGATGCCTCGAATACATAATAGTATACGCTACAATCTCTCTCTCTCTCTCTCTCTCTCTCTCTCTCTCTCTCTCTCTCTCTCTCTCTCTCTCTCTCTCTCTCTCTCTCTCTCTCTCTCTCTCTCTCTCTCTCTCTCTTGTATCTTTCTAAATAGGATTTCTTAACTCATGAAACTTTTAAGTCCTCTCATCTTTTCATCTTTGAAAGTGTCCCAGGTATTCTGCATATTATATAGCATTCGTGTCAACTCTTGTTCCCTTATTAATTAATTATATCGAAGGGACCCAAGGCACACTTTCTAAGCCTCTTTTCCTTGTGGCTAGCCTTCCATGCTGGTTTTCTGTCACATTGCGGTATTTAGTTGTCTTTGGTTTCAGTATGAAGCATGAGATGATCAAATCCAAGTCTCTCATTTTCTCTTGCCTTTCAAGTGCATTGGGCCACCTGCAAAATGGCGACACTCAATCTTAATACTGTCCAAGAGGTGTTGTCATAACACTGCATACTGATGTTGATTTTATTCATGTTTCCTCAAGCCATATTTCAGCAACAGACAGTGTAAAACTGTGGTATTGATTTAATGTAGAGAAATGATTGTGGGCTTTATGGTGAAATCGAATGCAGGCCTTCTCAGCCGGATGAACTCAATGTCCAGTGCTCTGTAGCCATCTACTGACCATTTGTGTCTGATGTGAATGTTAACACCTCAGATAGATGACTTTTTAAAAATATGAACGTCATTACTTTTGAGGACATACAGGGTGTCAACCGGGTTTTGGAAATGCCGGTAAATGAAGAGTAAATGATGACAGAATTATTTTGGGCGATCTATCCCATCACAACTCTTGCAACTTTTAAAGACTCATTAGGTATATGTGTGGATACATGGGGGAGAGGTTTTAAATCGTGAGGTGAAAGGGAAATTGAATGAAGTGAGAGAGAGATGGAGAGAGTAAGACGATGATTCATTCCCTTGGCTTTTTACAGACCTAATAAAGTGTTACAGCATGATGGTAATAGTTCATAAATAAGCTGAGGGAAATGAAGAAGGAAAGAGTGATGAGTACAACACAAAAAGCACAGGCGACCTGCTTTGGGAAAAGGGAGATGTTGTGTTGGAGAACTGTTGATGAGAATGGGAATGGAAATATATTCATAACGTGGGAACTGTAGAAATGATATGCATTAAGACGAAGTGTGCAGGAAACGAAGAGAGTATGTTGGTAAATGACCTAGAATGATTAATCTTCTGTGAGCTCTGTGGAATGAAAAGGGAGTGTGCGTCACTAATATCTGGTTTTAGACTTTATTTTTGTCTCTGTTACTGATTTTCTGCTTTGGAATTGAATTGAATCCAATAATCTCAGACTGAGTCTGTGGTGAATTTAGGAGCCACATGCTCCTGAAGAAAGATGCTTCAGCACAGGACACATCTTTCCTTTTCAATCAGAAGAAAAATGATAGAAGATCGTTATTTTAGGACAAAAAAAGAATTGAAACCCAGAAGGCTTGCCTGCAGGGGTAGAGCTTATCTTTTAACTTCACTGTCAGCACATAATTCATCAGGTTATCAAGTCACTTGGATGATACTGTTTTGTTTTCTTCAAGCACATCAATAATGAGTAGACTTCAGTACTGACAGCCAATGCATCCGTAACTATAAGTGATTGCTTAAGGCCACAGGTTGCAGTGCATAATTTCATGCAGTTTTGCTTTGTACAAATGTGTGCTTTATTCTGCAAGTCAACAAAAGATGTGCGCTGCACTACATTATTGCATTTTATAACTAGAGATAAGATAAGATTTGATTTTTTTTTGTCAAAGAGCTATATCGGTCAATTAATAATCAATATGTTATATATTATGTTATTGTGTCTAAAAGCAGAATTAAAACAATTTTCTCCAGATTTGTTATCGCACACTTTAAATGTAAAAAAATAACCTATTGATCATTAAAATTTGCAAGTGTAATTATCTGTTATCAAATTTTTTTTAAATGTTAAGCAAAACGTAAAAAAATATATTTCTCAAAATATTTTCTTTTATGTTCCATGGACAGAAAAAATCCAACAGAGGGTGAATAAATGATGACAGCATTTTGAACTATGTCTGTAATGTTTTATAGGGGATAATAAGTAATGTAATACGCACAACAATGTAAAAGCTTCTCGTAATTAACACCCTAAAGTGAGGGTCATTATTACTGGTCTGGGTTAAATATAGTGTGATGAATATTGTAAATGTTTAATTGCTGTGTGCAAGTGCCCATAATCACGTCTACCTCTCATTCTTGGAGATGCTCTCTGCTGGACTCATGCCACATGCCCTCATTTACGAGGAAAATGTCCGTCGGTAATGTGCCATTGAATCATTCCCACACAGAGAAGATCATCACAGTGAGAGTGTTCATCAGTGTTGGAGAATAAATGGCATCATCTGTCTTGGTGCTTGTAAGTGTCGTGCTGCATCTGTTACTGCAGCACACGTCTGATCAGATGTGTCACTTCAATAGATCACCATATTACGACAGGTGTCATTGCATTAGGATACACAGACTACATCCGGCGAAACGGTCTAAAATATTTGAACTTTTTGGACTTGAAGGCTGCATGAATAATTGAATATCAAGTTGCAAGCCAGCTCAACTTCATGTAAGCAGGAATGGATGAAGTAGAGAGTGTATTTACCCCACAGCATGAAGACTTCACAGAGCAGTCTCAATCTAAAAACCAGCGCAAACCTGCAGGCATCAGGACCATTTTCGGAGTCCAGTGTCCGAAATCACGCCGTTCGTCCAGTAATGACACCGTAACGTTACTGCTTCTCAACAAAACTAAACGTGGAAAATAATCCAGAGAAGTCAACCACGGCAAGCTCAAAGGCTACATTGTCCATAATATAAACCCTGCCGTGTAGTTTATTCGGGCGAAGTGATGAGGAATCAAGCCTCTCTATCTCCAGACTTTCTTTGTCGCAAAACCCTTATATAATCGGCATGGGGTTTATTCCGCTATGTCGACCCGAGCTCGAGCACGCTCATTCCCGGTCCACCCAGACTCTCAGGCGGCTGCGATGAAGCTTGCGGGCTGAGGAGTAGAAGTCGGACAGAAGTGCTTTATCTGCTGAATCTGTAACGGAAGCCGTTTTTTTCCGAGTATCTCGACGTATTCTTCATACTTCACTAACGAAAGGGCGCAAAAGAAGCGAGAGGACGCGTCGCGAGACAGTTTATGATTGCAGTGTGTCATTTGTAGGCAGCTTACGTGCACTTGTACCCCTCCCTCCGCTCGCTCTCCCAACTCTAACGCTTAGTTGCTTCTCTCTTAAGCCTCTTGGATTTCACTTCAGATAGCAGGCGGGGATATTTGAATGGCCTCGTGCATATTGCGAGTCTCCGTATGGATGACTCCGTGCTGCTAATTACTGCTGCTGGTGCAATCATTGCTTTGATAATTACATTGTTCTAGGCTGGAGAAAACAACACCCCCGATGTCTCTGCTGTTAGTCAGTGACGAATGATTGTGTGGTGAGATGAACTAGAAGGTGCTTTCAGATTGGTTATTTGTCATTTAACAAACACCTTTTTTTATCTAAACAACTAATTGCAAGGACAGTCCCCTGGTTAAATGCCTGACTGACTGAAGACGGGTGACTATGTTCATGCATTGCATGGATTACAAATTAATTTAAAGGTGCACAGTGTTTTTTTTTTTTTTTTTTTTCAATCTTATTATGTACAATTTATACATTATACATACACAAAAGGTAAAAAAATAAATTAAAAAAAAACAAGCATGAGATGAGATGAAAAGTCCAGGCATGTCTATGTAAACGCTGATTTAATTAATTAATAAAAGCTGGTTTGTTTTTTGAAAACGGGTCACATTAAAGACCCAATTCCATACATGGGCGTCGGAAGCAAAAAAAATGTGGGTGGGTCCTCAGAATTTTTTTACTGAAGTAGATGCCCATTACATTAAGTACAAATATACCGCTTTGCTTGCTAAACGTATAGTTCGGAAAGACAAAATTACGGAAATCGCCTTATCATTGAGAGTGGCAGTAGTGTAGGGGTAAGATGCATGGTTTCTAGTTTTGACACAAATCGACCCGCGGTTCGAGTCCGCCTTTCGCCGAGCTCAATCTTCTCTCTTTTCCCATCACATATCAGATCGGAAAGGCATTTATTTTCAATAAAAATGAAGAAAATATTAGAAAAGTGGAAATAAAGCGTCTAACGTGTTTAACAATAAGTGTTTATCGATTAGGGGTAGGTAAACAGACATGTGCTGAATGTTAGAGAGGATAAAAGTGAGTGGGTCCAATATCATTGATCGTAAAAAGTGGGTGGGTCTTGTCCCACCCACATACAATGGTTCCGACGCCCATGATTCCATGCCAAGTAGTTAGCATTGCCACTTTAGTCCCTTTAAAATGGGTAAAATGTTGTACTGTACCTGCCTGAATTAACATACATTTCCCACTTGATGTCGAATGGGAATCAATATGTCTTAAAGTGATAGTTCATCCAAAAATGAAAATTCTGTCATTAATTCCTCATGTCGTTCCAAACCCGTAAGACCGTCGTTCATTTTCAGAACAAAAAATAAAGATATTTTTGATGAAATCCGAGAGCTCTCTGATCCCTCCATAGACTGCTATTTAATGAACGCTTTCAAGGCCCAGAAACGCAGTTTACGCAACAGTACAGTACTTACAACGTAAACCGTGTATTTGACTGACACAGGCTAGAATGAATTTGTTGAATAAAGTCGTTATTTTGTTTGTTTCTGTGCACAAAAAGTATTGTCGTCGCTTCATAAAATTAAGGTTGAACCACTGGAGTCACATGGACTATTTTAACATTGTCTTTACTACCTTTCTGGACCTTGAAATTGTTCATTAAATTGCGGTCTATGGAGGGATCAGAGAGCTCTCGGATTTCATCAAAAATACCTTAGTGTTCTGAAGTCTTACAGGTTAGGATGAGGAATTAATATCAGATTTAAAATTTTTGGGTGAACTAACCCTTCAAGATAAAAACACATTTGTCAGTATCCTATGTGTCTTTATGAGTGCAATTAGGGCTCAAATACCATGCCTAGAAATGATTTATGAAATATAACACTTTATGAAAATATTTGTTCCCTGAAGAGACATTTTCTGTCAGAGACAGCTGATCCATTTGAACCTGAAGTATTTCAATGTATTTGTCTGCCAATTCCTGTGCGCCATAATTCTTGACATATACCCCAAACATGGCTTCATAAATAAGAAATTTGTTGAAATAATGTCTGAATGGTGTCTGAAAAATTAAGCAAGCATGTGAACATAATGTTTGCTATAACAACAGCCCTGTCTGATTTGACATGCACTGACTCCATTGGAGAAAATACACGCATCAGTCTATTTTAATTATGTGTAATGAGAAAAATTTGAAGAGGAAACTTATTAATAAGTTTGAGGTAGGAACTGCTCTTGCATGATCAGTGCACCAGTATGACAGGAGATTGAGCTGAATCTAATTATTTGTTACATTTCTCCCACAACTGACAGGCCCCGTTTCCATTCTCCTTATTGAAATCAAAGGTTGTATCTTTTTTTTACAACGTTCACCTCATCTATTCATGGTGAGGGGTCATCTTGGAGTTTTAATAAGCCAGATGGGAAAGAAAGGCATAGAAGGCAAAGTCATCTTTCTTGTCATAGTCTGCTATGCGCACCACTGGTTTCCAGACATTTTCCATTCCTTGCCTTCAAGATTTTTTTCGCCTTTGTTAGCTCCACCCACTACTCCACTTTATCTCTCCATCTCTCTCTCACTCGCTCTTTCCCTTTCAGTCCCCATGGGGCTGAAGTGGTTGAAGGTCACTCTAATCTGGCTAGATTTCAGAACGGAGGGAGTGAGAAAGGCGGAGAACACGAGACAACGAAAGTCCAGCAGTGCACAGTCAACACTTTTGCCCCCATAAAGTTGGTAAAGACTTCAAAACATGCCTTTTGGAAATGTTGGGGGCCTGATTGGTGCCCCAGGTGTGCACTGGCAGAAGCTTGTCCCAAGACATTCCTCACTGCACCCATCTGATACGCATTAGAGCACTTAGCTGACACCACACATGCTCCAGCCACAGCAAAACGATCTGTCTTACTGACTGGAAAATACTCGCAATGAGCGCACAGCTTGATGTACTGTTTTTGATCATAAATCCACACCTTAACTTCCTGCCTTTATGTCTGGAGCTTAAAATATCGATAAATCTTACTATTAAAACAAACCCTGGTGAACTGATAATGATACTCGCTTAATTATCAGTCTTCCCGATGAATCGACTGGGATGTTGCAGAGCTCTGATAAGATAAGAAATCCTTTGATTCAATGTACTTCTCTGAGGAGTGGGTCTGAGGAATTGGGCTCTTTTCTTTTAATAAAATACATTTAATTAAAACTTTTAACATGCGCTGATTTCCTTCAGACTTTATTGCCACATATATGTCTCCTTCAAAGCATTTATTGTCCTTTTAAACTTTCTCTATGCTGCAGAGCCTCATGCTGTGTCTCAGACCTTCAGCCTGCATTTTATTATCTGTAAATAAATCTATTTGTTCTGCTTTAATGAACTGATTTCAAGGCAAAATGCCGCCATATTCAAGGATGGACGGAGTGGTTCACCAGTGAGGTTGCACACTCATTTAGAGATGCAACATGTTATTTTCGCTTCCAACTGAAGTAGGTATAGCTATCAATATTAGCTGTAAAAATGCACCGTAAAATTGACCCAAAAATAATGTGTCCCCAAGTAGCACGTCTCTCGCCCTGTAGCATTCGCTTTGAACGCATTAATCATCACTGCATATACTTTAAAAGAGAGAGCGAGATGTGTTTTTAAATGTGAGTGAAGTTACAGGGGAATTTGGGATGATCAAAGATAAAGCCATTAGCCATTCTGACAAACTTTTATGTTAGCATTCCACAATGTCTGATGATGCAAGCATTCTGCGATAGCTCATAGCTCAAGCAAATGGTTATTAATTTTCTGGGCACCCACAAATCGGACCCTTCCCTGTACTAGGCCTTGTCCATTTCTCTCCTGAGGTCTCCAACTACCTGACGGGCCAGAGTAGTTGGAGGGTATGAGGCTAATCAGCTGTATGACGCCCTTATGGGGAAGAATGTAATAAAATGGGAAGAGTTCAGCACATTAAATTAGGGAAGGGGAACCGGAGTAATTAATTAGAGTGTCTCACACTGCAGAGTTTAATTAACCCCTCGTCTACACCTCCCACCTCACCCCCATCCTTCAGGACGCTGGCGTGGGCAATGAATTGCCCGTCCTTGGGTGCCAGGGGCAATTAATCCTGCATGCTGCCCCGAGGCCACGTCCCCTGTCATGCTTGTGTACACACGCCCTTTTTTGCACTTCTGCTTCGCTCACCGTTACATATCAGTTCACACGACAAAGGAAAATCTTCCACTGAGAGAGCCCTCTGAAAGAAACTGCTGTTACGCTCTCTCACTTTCTTTAATTCTTCATCTCGCTCTTTCTCCATGTTACTCTTTATGCTTTTGTTTTGTATTGTCTGTAATGTAAAAGGATAGTCCAACCTACAATAATAATTCATTCATCATTCTGTCATCATCTGCGCACCATCATGTTGTTCTGAACCTGTATGACTTTCTTTCATCGAACACAAAAGGAGAAATTAGTTACATTTCGGTCTGTTAGTCGCACAAAGCTTTTGGAAGACTACACAAGATTTAGAATATAATGCACAAGTCAGACGGACCGCTTTAATGCAGTGCTGTTATTGTTAACTAAAAATAAACTAGAAATGTTTTCATAAGTTTAAATGCTGAAAAAAATTTAAATATGGCCTGGTTTCACAGACAGGGCTTCAATTAAGCCAGGATATTAGGCCTTATAGTGCAATTACGACATTTCAATAGCTATTTATAAATGTGCCTTAGAAGAAAACACTACTGGTGTGCATCTTGAGACAAAACAATGGCTGACATATTTTAAGACATGTCAGTTTAAGTTGATTCTGTAAGGACCGGTTTTGCTGCTAAGACAAAAGCTGAAATCCACACCCCAAAAATAGAACAATAAAAGTCACTAATCTTGAAAGAAAATCTCACAGAAACTGTGTGACACCACCCTGATCAAACATTTCACCCCCTCCCCATTTTGCCCTCTCCTTGCCCTGTTTTCAAGTCAACAAATGCAGATATACCAATGATGATGTATCTTGTAAATCTATTGTTTTATCCCTTTCATGTTTGGTGTCCATTTAAAGGTCTCAGTGCGAATGGTAGAATGGTCTCAGTTTCACTGCAGTCACTTATAGTATTAGAAAGATTGAAAACTAATGAGAATTCTGTTCTCCTTTTGAGTGGTCTCTTCAAAGATATCTGATCTCTCTCCCCAAAACCCAGGTGTTTGTGTTGCAAATATTTACAACCCCTTTTGTTCTAGTTGGAGTATAGACCCTTTTACTGTTTGTACACAATGATGACGTAGCAACGTATGCACGCGCATTTTGGCAACAAACTATGGCGAGAATCAGCAGCATGTCAAGCTACGCGAGCGGATTAAGAAACAAAAAGTTGATTTTATCAAATGTTATTCGGCTTGCAGATCCGTGTACTATAGTGGAGTGGATAGAAGACGTTAGCAGATGGCCAAATATACAGTGGCCGGATATATATATACGTATTTAGTTGAGAAACCGATCGTGTACACCCGAGAGAAATCACGAGCATATAAATCACTGGATGCTTATGAATATGTTGTCTGTGGGCATGTACAGAACGTCAAATACCATGACATAGACTCAGAGTTTTGTGTGTTAAAATCAGAAATTCTCCCTAGTCAAAGACAAGGACACAAGACAACGATGTATGAGGCTTGGGTTATTTACAATAACAACCCCAATAATAGATTTATATATATATATATATATATATATATATAAATAAATAGGCCCCAAATATTATCTTTGTGGGATTAAACAATAATTCACACACGCATTTACACACTCAAATAAAATCACAGACGCAGATGTCAGTGTTGCCAAGTCCTCGGTTTTCCCTCGGAATTGGGCTACTTCATCACTGTTGCCACGAGCTGTTTTTCATGTCCGCGGGTTGAAGCGACCCCAATTATATGATATTTAGCCCCGGGAATGCGAATTTTAGTAGGCAACCATACAAAAAAAAACACATATTTAACCCCCCCCCAATTGCGGTTTTTACTGGAGAAGCCCCCCTGAAACGAGATTGGGCTTGTTTTGAGTAGCAATTGGGCGGGTTTTGTTGTGAAAACCTGGCAACCCTGAATGTCACGTTCATTGAGAGGAATGAGTGAAGAGAAAGTCAGTTGTGTATGGCGTTCCGAAGGGTTCTTTAATATGACTTTGCAACATGCACTCGTCTCAATAAACGTGTCGTCTGGGTCTGCCGAAAGTCATATTAAAGAACCCTTCGGAACGCCATAATAATCAACCAACGAGAGAACTACGTCCTCACAGCATAACGCGAGCATTTTTTATTATGTCTGAAACGGCCATGATCCTGTCGGAATCCTACAAAACTTAAGCCCATTGGTGGAATATCGATTAGTGCAACCGAAAACGCAACAGCCACACATTTTGATGCTGGGAAACCGCTTTGATAAACTTTCGGAGTTGCTAACACGTTAGAACCACTGGGGAACAACACCACTTCCGTTGCCAAAATGCGCGCGCAACTATTTGATCACGTGGGCTGTAAAAGGGTCTATTTAAGGGAGGGTAACAGAACAGAAGGGGGGGAACATTCTGTAGCCAGAACCCCCCATGCAGTCTGTGTCAGTGTCTCTGAGGCACTCACACACACTGTGTGTATTGTGCCAGACATGATGACTCTTCGAAATTATTTTCATATTACTTTGCAATTGTGTTTGTTTTTCCGCTGATCAGTTGTGTACCATGGATTCTTGCTTACTTATTTACTTTTCCTGTCTGGCCAAAATAAATGTTAATCTTGGTTTATCTTGTATTATTCTGAAATCATTTTTCTAGTATGGATCGATGTAGACTCCGGTATTACCGCAAAATCAAGAGTTATGATAGATCACACCGATGACGGCTCGACTGAAGCATGGGGCGCAGAGTGCACGATATTCCGATTTCTGACTATCCCTGTATTGTCAAGTTGTAGCTCAGGGATATTAATAAAATTACACTTTTTGTTGAGTGAGCATGGGGCAACCACTTAAAGGTAAAATATCCACTCTACATCCTCTGAATAATATCAGAAGTAACCATTTTGTGATCGTGAACGCGCGGTCATGAACTGGCTTTTTATTGTGTTTGCGTGTTTTTTACATTCAAAAACATCATAATAAATAAGTAATAGGCAATTTTTTGCCCTGGTTTTGAGGCTCTCTCAAGACACGCTCAGTTTTGATGGGTGTGCAACGCTGAAGACTTGGAAGTAAACGCCCATGGCTAGGATTGGATAAGATTTGCATATTTAATGAGCTTCTGCTCCCCTGTCGTGTGGCGAACGGCTCGCAAAATGTCTTTATCAAACAAACACAATGATTCATCTCTCATCCACCCACGATTGATTGGAATGATGTATTTTTATTAACGTTACTTGGCCCGCCTGATCAATGAATATATCCGCGAACCGCACACACACGCGCATCGAGTCAAGAGAGTGAACAACGCACATCAAGACAGTAATGAACCAAGAACACCACAAATAAAGTATTCTCCAGCCTGTGACTGCGTGCTAAGGTATGTTCTGTTAGACACATAATCCATAGATATCAAACGATCTGTAACAATGCAATACTATCACATATAAAATAATTTTTTTACTCACATTAGTGTGTTCATTTGTTCATGTAATCTCATCCTGTCTGCAAATCCAGTCTCTTGTTTACGAACGACTCAGTGATTAAATGAAGGAACAAATGCGCAATGTCTTCCCCACATGAGCTGGATATTCATAAAAAATAAAGTTTATCCATGCATTCATAATATTGGAATCCGAATGAAGCTTATGTGGTATGTTTACTGCTTAGAAATTCGATGCTGTTTAGCTCTATGCTGCTCTTAGCTGTCATGTTAGTGGCATGAGTCGGTGGGCGGGGCTACAGAATCAGGCGTTGTTCTTCTTCTGTTGAGGCGGTGCTTCACTACACTCTCACGTCATAGCCGGGCACATCCTGAGATCGATTGTTTGCTGGGCCTGGTGTCAATAACACAATGTTCCTATATTACCATGACCTTTTATAAATCAAAAGCTCAAGGGAAAGTTGATTTCTCAATTCATCACCCCTTTAAGCTTAAAACCTTCAGCTATTGATATGGAATATAAATACCAGTCCCCATCCCTGATTAAGTCTTTTATGCAACAGATTCTATCCTCTTAACTGACCCATAAAATGTTGTGCTCCTTACATGAACTGTTAACTATTTTAATTTGCCTAATTTCTTATTCATGCATTTAATTACACGGGTTTTCACTTAGTTGGAAGTCACACTGTCCTCTAATGCCTTCTCCTCAGAGGCTTTGCTGTAAAGTGATTGAACCACTTGAACCCACCACTGTGCTTCTTTTCCTTTTGCTTCTCTTTAATGGAATGAGCTCACAGCCCTCACACATACATTCTTTATTCATGTGGGTCCCCTATGGCTTCTCCATACATCAGCCCTCTGAAGCCTTTCACCCGCTTTTGTCAAATGGACCTCCTGAATGTTCGTATTGATCTTCATTATTATTCTCATAGGGGACATGACTTGAACATAACACTGTTCTTCTCTGTCCTGCACTGGAAGTGTACACGCATGTTTACTAGACATAGTAAACATACGTGTATATTAGTATTATTAGACATACGTGTATATGTGGCCCTTCAATCTGTTACTTCAGCTATCTGAAACAGATGTTACTTTGCTCTTTTTGTCATTCATCCATGTCAGCGGCCATCTCGTTAAAAAGAATTGCTGAAGCTGAAAGCTTGTGTTATAATAATGAAACCAATGCAAAGTGGGATAACTGATGAAAAGAATGAAGAAAGGAGGAGATGTTTCATGAATCACAAATACAGCCCCCCCCCCCGGCAGGATTTTTCTTCTGTCGGGCCTTCACTGTGAATGGCTGCTTTATCCTAGAGAATATTGATATAAACACTTTTAATATTCATCTGATACAATAAATAATGTACAGTGTCCAAGTTTGGTAGCACGCCTCCATCAAAGTGATGAACTGCAGCCATTTTGTTCTTCGCAGTCTTGCTTTTATCAGACACTATTGAAGAAAGAGGAGGTTTAATTGGACCGCTTGACTTGTGGATGATTAGATCTTGGGTTTTAGAGAGCTAGACTGGAAATTTGGCCAGCGCTTGAAAGTGAATGTTTCTGCCATTAAACGCAAAGAGACTTGGTCATCCGGAGCTTTATTCCGTAAAGATTGCCGGAGCAATCTTCATCTTCGAGCCTTGCTTTTTTTCAACAAACAACAGATTCCCATTTTTATGATGGCCTCACTTATGTTATTAAAAGCACTACACAAAACCCAATTACTACGGTTTCTTTCATTGTACCAGTCTTTTGTTTGAATGTCTTGTGTGTCTCATCCTTGTTGCCTGCCTGCTTCCCCCCCCTATCGTCAGACGACCACTTCCTCACAGATCTGTCTGCTATCCTCTGCAAACTACAACTTTAAAGGAAGTTATAAAGCAGCGGGTGGAAAAAACGAAGTGAAAGCGGTTTGGAATCTCATGTTCGCCCAAGGGTTTTTGAGGCTCTCCTAACAACCTTGTATTAATCCATATTTAATTAGGAATCAACCACCGCCTTTCTTGTTTACTTAGATCTGTTGTTCTTGCTGAAGTTGGGGGGGGGCTTGGGGAGATGCTAGTGGGGTTGACATGGGATTACTATTAATAAGCAAGTCAGGAGGGAGATAGGCTGCCTGCCATCCAGGGCTTTTATTTTTCATTTCATTAGTGTTGAAATTGAAATTGCTGAACAGTAATACCTCTGGATTTGTGGGGTAATATTTGCTGTTCTCGCATGACAGTGTTTGCTTTAACTAATCTGAAAAGATTGCATCAGTATTTATAAGTTAGGATCAAACGTCAATCCCAAGGAAGTTCTTTGCAAATACACTTTATGCCAAAAAAGTGCTGTTTACTTATCACATATGGGAGGTAACTGTTATATTTTGCATCTTATTTTGGCCAAGAACCACCTACTTAAACAGGAAAGGTCTGACTTACTTTTTTTTAAAGTGACCAAACTCAATTAATTTTGTTGTTACATGCTGTTTGAGGCAGTTTAATTTATCTGAAATTACTAACATAGTTGATGCAAAATTCAGAATTCCATTTCACGTTATCTATTTATACAAATATATTTATACAATTCCAGTCATGTGAATTTCAATTAATTTATATTCTGAATGCCACACAACCCTGGTTGATACCTTAGTAGAAGACACTAAAAATGTTATATACAGAAAAATTAGTGAAATACAGCAACATTCAATGTTTTTTGGGGCCAGTACGATTTGTTTTATACTTTTATTTACCAAACATGCATTACACTTATCAAAAGTGATATTAAAAGCATTTATGAAGTTACAAAAGATTTATATTTACTTTCTATTAAGCAACACAACTGATTCCAACAGTGATAATAATAATAAAATGTATTTTGAGCACCAAATCAGCATCTTAAAATGATTTCTGAAGAACCATGTGACACTGAAGAATGGAGTAATCATGCTGGAAAGCTTTGCCATCACAATTATTTTAAATTGTAATATTTCACAATATTACTGTTTCTACTGTGTTTTTGATCAAATAAATAAATGAGCATAAGAGACATTCAAAAAGTCTTGGATGGAATGCATGTTAATATGACTTAGAAATCAGAATTTATGTCCATCCAAAAGAATAGGTACAGATTGTTTCACAGACATCTGAAACTCTGAAAAATCAGATGATGCAATTCTGCTCATGGATATTTTATGTTTTTACTTGGTAGGCCCTTAACTTACCAGTTCATTTTAGGGCAGTATGCAAATGGTCAGTGGATGAACTAAGGGGGTTTGGTGTCTCGTTGTAACCAGACTGATAACTGCAATAGCTGCCCTTTCCTAATATGACTGTAAAATAAAGCTCTGTAACATCTACCACAGGATGAAACAAGTGTTACAGTCACCGTGGATCCTTTGGAAAGTTCAAGTGCAAAGAAAACTTGCACTACTGTAATAAGATTACTGATTAGCAGCTGCCTCTGCAGTCAACCCACAGAAAACACTCATGCTCTGGTGAAGCCGCTCAGGAGAAATGGCAGCCAATGTTGACTTAATGTCAGCTATACATTTAGTTTTCTGCCTGGCAAGGGCCAGGAAAGAGAATCTAATTTATCTGGAGTCTCAGAGGCATGATGACTGCCATACTCTGACATACACATACACACACACACACACACACATATACTAACACCCTTGGGTAAATAGGCTTCCACCAGCCTCTCTCGTTCACTTTCTCACTCACTCATGCAGGCATCCAAGCATGCCGAGGCATTCACGGTGCACCAATGAGTTATCGAATGATTGACACCATGCAGCCAGTCTAAATGGCTATTGGTATTCATCAAAAGACTGCCAAAATGAATAACAGGCTAGAATGCGTGTTGGTCTAAACCTTTCTGAATGCTTTTCTTATGCCTTCTTTTCCAGAAAGGGATTCCCATCGGGGCCTTCTGCAAAGACTTCAATGAGAAAACCAAAGACCTCAAAGAAGGCATCCCGCTTCCCATCAAGATCAATGTGAAGGTAATGTAACCACTAATAAGGAATACGGTTGTCGTTTTCTCAACATCAACGCCACTTTGCCAATCAGTCACAGATGTGACGTCTTGGGGGCCTCATAATACACCTTATTGCTTTCAATCAATCCTGCTCTCATTTGTTTTGCTGCTTGTTTTCTCAGTTTATGAGTCCCTGGGGGTGCTCGTTTACATTCGCATCCCAGGCGCATTAGCAAACAGAATTAGATGCTTCTCGAATGCCAAAGTGCGGATTAGGCCTTCTACTGACATTATGATCAAATGAAGGTATTGAGCGAAGTGGATTAAACAGAAGAACTCTGAAATGAGGACTAGTCACTCGTACGGCATATGCAATGTTCATCTGGCCTAGGTTTATCTCCCCGCTCACAGTCTCTAGGAGCTTCAGCAAGTTTATTATGTTTTGTCAAGGACACATTTTCCATCATAGTGTTTGAAGTCAAAGACCGTGAATGTACTCCAACTTGAAGTTTCTCAAAGTTTGATGGATCCCTCACTTGTGTGCATTAGCAGCTTTTTTCCGACACCTTTAGTCTTTGTTTCTCTCGTACAATCGTTCCGTCTCTTCTAATCTATTCTCTCCCATTTTTCACCCGCCCTCTGTAGCAAAATGAGAGATTTGGCACTTTCTCCTCATATTCTCAGTCTCTTAAATAAAGATAGATTGATGGCTGTTAGTAATGCTTGCCGAGTCTGCGATAGAGCGCAGGGGCATTTGAGCAAAGGCCCATTATGAAGGTTGCGAGAAATGGCTTTTTATTATGGAGGGGTCATTGATCACACAATTTAAAGTGGCAGGACTCCGTGAAATGAGTGTTCTCATTACAGGTCTCCATCTCTTTTACGTTCCAGGACTGTTGAAAAGCTCTTGTGTGATTTCAATTGGAAGTCCCAGTTTCGATAACCCTCTGTGTCTAAGCGAAATGGGGTGATGCTGTGTGCAGACATTGTGAGGAAATTATATGGCCGTATTATGCTCCGGCACTGCTACCCAACCCAGTCTAGGGTGTTTTAATGTCTCTGGCTCATGTCTAATGCTCTGTCTCAGTCAGATTCCAAACACATAATCTTTTCTTCTGAGCTGATTTAAGTGAGTGTCTGTGGTCCAGCTCTGCCACAGTTTGAATCTAGAGGCTTCTGTTGCATAAAGTAGAACTAGACATCTTCGGCAACAATGTCACCTTCATCTAGCTCATCCCTTTGTGTTGTCCTGTCAGTTGTGGTTGCCTGAGGGTAGGAATTGTCAGCCTTTGTTGTTGGCACTCCTCTGCAGGTACATCAGCTCTCGTTCCAGGACCTTTTCAGAGGGAGAGAGAGGAAAATGTGTAGCCTAGTGCTGTGATTCATCATTCGTTTTTTGAATACACATGCAACAGCCCACTGTAATTTTTGACTTGTTGACATGATCATTTATCTTTTTTTTGCAATAATAATAAATAACTATGCTTCTTTATTCTGAAGAACCTGACTGCTGTGGTACTCATTCATGCTATATTTACTATGTGGTGTGGTTGGTTACCAGGGCGTTGCTAAGGTGTTCTGAGCAGTTTGTAGCACGTTGCTAGGTGGTTGCCCGTGTTATGACCCAGTTGTTGTGTTGTGGTTCTGGTTTAGCCAGACCAGCGCTCTAAAGCCCCATTTCCACCGAAATTACCCGGAACAATTTGTACCAGGAACTTTTTTTACAGGAACTTTTTTCCCCCCAGACCTGCTGCTGTCTGCGTTTCCACTGCAGTCTAAAGTACCGAGAAGATTAGGCAAATTAGTCCGGTGATGTAGGAAGTTCATTTAGACCCTGGTTCCTGCGGTCGAAACACACCGAGTACCACCCCCAAAGTTCCTAGTTCCTGGGGAAAGTTCCTGCGGTGGAAACGCGGCTTATTTGTGAGAATATTTGTTTTGATTCTCATCCATTTATTTGTTCTGACAACACTCACAGTTATTCACTTGCAGTCACTAGGGTTGGGTGCCGAACTCTGTACTTTTAAGTTTACTACAGAGTACCGATTCACATTAAATCAATCGGTACCAAATTTCGGTACCTGAGAACGCATCTGGTGATATAGACTAATGTCTGTGAGTATTAAACCGGAAAAAGACTATTTAAATACGAATCCTGCGTGTCTCTGTGCGAATGAATGCCGTATACGCGCGGTTTACCACACACAAATACACACACACACACGCACTCACTCAGAATCGTGCATGACGGTCGCATGTTTCCATCTCTGCCGTCTCATATTAGCAGGGCTTAATTTGAGCCGGAACACGCCGGAACATGTTCCGGCACCTCCGATGTTGGATCCGGAACCTTTTTTATTGAATCCGGCACTTCAAATGTCACTATTCAAATTAATCGTCAAAAAAAAAAAAAAAAACGATGTGTAGTGTTCAATGTTATTGGTCGTGTTCGTATTTATTCCCTATGAAAGTTCCATAAAAAATTTTGTTCAACTTTCGATGCGTTTTGAGGTGAATATTTAATTTAGAGTAAAGCCCCGTCCACACCGCCAGCGATTTTGTCGCTGCGTGTCGCTGGCGGGGCTTCAGACAGAGAGGGGGAGCGGAGAGGGACGACGAAAGGTGAAGCACTTAAAGTGACACATGCTATTCTACTATATGAAATTTCATTGTGTTTATTTAAGTCCCACAATAGCCTGTTGCTGTTTATCTGGATGGAGTGTTTTTCTTCTTTTTTTTTCTTGGTTAATTTAATATTCCGAAAAATAACTGCTTGTGAAAACAATTCATGCAGTGTATTTTTGTACATTTCGCACCCGTGCAGTGCATGTTCTGAAATAAAAATAAAAATTGCCTTGAATAGGCTACACGCGGCCTTGTTTGTTTTGCGGTCTATTGACGCAATGCTCTGCTGATGCGAGCCGCGAGAAAGCCCTGGTCTGTTGTAGAAAGGATACCATCCAATGCAACAAATATATTTAATGGCTAATGTATGCATAGGCCTATGCTGAGTTTAATTTATTTATGATTAGATGCGCTGCAGTTCACGCGCAATGCAAGTGAACGCGGCGCACCGTGCCTCCATTTCACAATTATTATATTGTCTGTTATATTTTATTAGTTGGTGCAACATTTACTAAAATGAATATACAATTTATACAAAACGACATTCGTTTCAAAGAAAGGCTTTTTCTACAAAGCAAAACTTAATGAAAGTATATATATATATATATATATATACAGTACTGTGCAAAAGTCTTAGGCACGTTAGTATTTTCACCCCCAAAAATGGTTTTAAGCCAGTTATTTATAACTTTTGTAATAGTGTGTCTGTAGGTTATATCAGTTTACATGTTCAAACATTAATTTTGCCATTAATTGTAATAATCCATTCCAGTGAGATTTTTGTATGCAGAATGAGTCTGACAACAGAGCTATGATCCACACAGAGATCTGATCTCACCATCATCGAGTCCGTCTGGGATTACATGAAGAAACAGAAAAAACTGAGACTAAATCCAGAAGAACTGTGGCAGCGTCTCCAAGACGCTTGAAGAAACCTCTGTCAGTGTAAAAAATGTTTTGTTCCGTTACCTCCAACCTGCGTTTTGAGTCGCCGGATCCACCCACTGTTGTCGTGTAAATGAACATCCTAAATGCCGTTTTCTGTCTTTAGTTGAAAACTGTGCAGTGTAAATGCCCCCTTGTTCTGATCCCTAGATACCAGTGTTATTTTTAGTATTATTTATATACTATTATATCATTTATAAAAAAAATATATATTTTCAGTTTTTATTTAGTTTTAGTTGGGTTTTAAGTATTTATTTTTTTTGTGCTTTTGTCATTTTTAGCCTTAATTTTTATTTCAGTTTTATTAATTAAAAAAAGAATAATAATTTTAGTACTTCAACTTAACATTATTTTAGTTCAGTTAGTTGCCAAGGCAAGATTTCCAATTTTCATCTAATATTCATATTTTATTTTAGTTCAGCTTTATTTCAATTAATGAAAATGCATTTTAATAGTTTTAATTAACAGTACCAACACTGCTAGTTAGCATCTCTTTTAGTCCAAATCTGGGGAATTTTTAAGTCTGATTGCTTAGAAATGAAATGGCACAACTCTCCTTTTCCAGGATAAATGAAATGGTACAGTTGGTTGAGTTACACACCCAAATTGTAAAACTTTGGGTGAGTGATTTTTTTCAAACACCTGTTTATGAGCAATAGTTAGTAAACACCACTTTGTGTGTGTGTGCGCGTGTGTGCGTGTGCGTGTGCGTGTGCGTGTGCGTGTGCGTGTGCGTGTGCGTGTGTGTGTGTGTGTGTGTGTGTGTGTGTGTGTGTGTGTGTGTGTGTGTGTGTGTGTGTGTGTGTGTGTGTGTTGCCTTTCCCACCTAGCCTTTGGACACTTTGCTGCGCAACAAATATAAAATGTGCATAAAGAAATACAATAGCAATAAAGAAAGAGATTCAATCATAGACAAATTATGAGCAAAAATTGATTTTTTTTTACTTTTTTTTATTTGCTGTATTTATGACACTCTTAAAGTAACAGGTCCCCCCAAAATGAAAATTGTCATCATTTACTCACCCTGATGTGGTTCCAAACATGTTCGACTCTCTTTTCTTCTTTTAAGGCATTTTGATAAATGTTAATTCTGTTATTTTTCATACAATGTAAATAAATGATGACCAAGGGCAGTCAAGCTCCAAAAAGGAACAAAAAAAATCAAGATAAAATGAGTCAATATGACACATGCTATATTACAAGCCAACAGCTTTCATTGTATAGAAAAGAACAATTTGGACGATCTACAATAAATATTGTCTTTTGTATTCCACAAAAGCAAAAGTCAGATGGGTTTCTAAAGACACGAGGTTGAGTAAATGATGACAGAATGTTTATATATTGGGTGAACTATCCCTTTAAGACATCAGAAATATAAAACTCCATTGCCAAACAAAGGGAAAATGTCTTTTTATGATTCATTCTTCAGGTCCTACAGGCAGATTAGGCCCTAAAGCTAGCGTTCTCTCACTATACTGATGAGCATTCGACGGGGATTGAAGATTAGCCTGAGCTACGTGATCTTTAGCTGCAGGGAGTGTGGAGAAAATTCTGGTTGAGTTTGCAGCACAATGCTTGCTTTAGGCTTGAACCGGATGGCTGCAATGCATTTTAGCCAGGCTTTCTCCCCAAGTCAGACTGCCTGTGAAGTCCCAGTTGCCCCATTAAGCTGTCTGCTGCACACTCATTGTTTTTGAGCTTCTGTATGCAGACTAATCCCTGCCTTAAAGCTTCGATTTCGGCAGGCCTGACAGTCGAGGGTGTGTGCTGGGGGAATGGAGGGTGTGGATGCATGCGCTTGGCTTCACTAGATTCGACTGTGAGTTTATGAGAGGCTGTCAGAGTCTATGGATGCCAATGAGATTCTGTCAGGCTCCAGAGACTCTATTGGATGCTATAGGATTTTAGCTCTTCTCACTCTTGAAGAGAATGGTGTTTGTGATACCACCCGCTATGTGCCATGAGTCCGAGAGCCAGGTGCGGCCCGTTTTCCATTCTTTAAAAAACGTTCGCTAGTTACTGTATAGTATGTATACAGTAACCGATCCACCGTTCTATCACATAACCAATTAAACTTCATCTTTACGCTCTTGACTTTAAAGCATATTTTACGTTGTTTAATATTAGCCGTCTTTCAAAAGCAACTTTTTTATTCGGACAATTGAATGGCCGATTTACTTGCACATGACACACGCACACAAACATAATGTATAAACATTTTAGTTATGGTGCTCCTAAGTTTTTGCTGGTGCTCCTAACTTATTGAAGTTGGGAGCACCAGTGCTACCAAGTAAAAAAGTTCATTTCGAGCCCTGCAAACAAGCGACGTGTGTGTGTGTTAGGGAATTTAAGCAAGGTTTAATGTAACTTCATAGCAACCAATCTGCAGCATGTGCAACTCGATAGGACTGACTGTTTTAGACTAAAATGGGACATTTCTGTCACAGCATTTTAGACAAACTTAATTAACAATATTCTGTTCGATATTTTGCGGTCAGTAAGGTTTTTTTGCTTCTATTAAGCAAAAACACATTAAAATGATCAAATAGTGACAAGTAAAGATATTTATAATTTCAGAAAAGATTTCCATTTCAAATAAATGCTGTTCTTTTCTATTCATCAAAGAATCCTGAAAAAATGTATTGTGATTTCCACAAAAATGTTTCAACCATTTCTTGAGCATCAAATCAGCATATGAGAATGATTTCTGAAGGATCATGTGACACTGAAGACTGGAGTAATGATGCTGAAAACACGGAAAATTATTTGATCATTTTATCAAACAGTTGTAGTTTTCTGGTTTGTAGTTGACTGTATTTTTTACTGTATTCCCTTTTCTTTCCTCCAGTCGGACAGAACGTACGACCTGAAAATTGGGCAGCCCACAGTGTCTTACTTCTTGAAACAGGCCGCCGGCATTGAAAAAGGAGCCGGAAAGACTGGTAAGCGAACCCTATTACAAGCAGAGCAGCTGTGGCCATACATCCTTCTTTCCATCTCTCAGCAGTCTATTTGTATATCTTGCCACTGCCTTATGTTTCAGTAATGGACAGACTTCCCCCTGCGGGGTGTTTTGCTTCAGATTGAATTTTTTTGAGTGATGATGTATTGATGATGAGCTGCACTGGTAGAACGCTGTGGTGAAGGTGGCATTTAAAAAAAGGAGAATTATGGATTTGCTTTATTTTCATACATTCAACTCCACCTCAATTATTCTTTCTTATGCGCCCACTCTTTCTCTCACCCTCTCTTTGTTACCTCTCGCCTTCACTCCATCTCCACTTCCGATTTGCTCAATCATGACCAACCACACCTCCTGCTGGTTTCTCTTTCTGCGCTGCTGTGTTTCATCACCTCTCTCTTTCTCCTCCCACCTTGTCCCTCCGCTTACCTGTGTCTATCAGGGCACGAGATCGCAGGTATGGTGACTGTGAGGGCCGTATATGAGATTGCACGGGTCAAATCGCAGGAGGACAGCTTTAAGCTGCAAGACACCTCCATGCAGAACGTTGTCAAGAGCATCATCGGTTCCGCCAGATCCCTCGGCATCAAAATCGTCAATGAGTGAGAGTCCTTCAAACTTCATTCTATCACATTATTCACAACATACAATACCAGTGAAATGTTTGAGCCTCCACATTTTATAACAATAGCAATGTCTTCAAAGCTATAGAATAACAGAAGTGTACGTTATTTCATGACCAAAACGTTAACAAAAAAAATTAAAGCCAATATAAACTACTATTCAAATGTTTGGGGTCAGTAATTAGTACTTTTAATCATCAAGGACGCTTTGAATTGATCAAAAGAGACAGACTAATAATTGTTATATTATTTTGGTTTCCACAAAAATATTAAGCATAGCAACTATTTTCAAAAAAGAAAAAGAAAAATTTGAGCAGCAAATCAGCATATTAGAATGTTTTCTGTAATGATGCTGAAAATTCACCTTTGACATAAAGAATAAATTAATAATTAATAAATTAATGAATAATTAATAAATAATACTGTCTTTACTGTATTTTGATCACATAATTGCAGCCTTGGTCAGCATAAGAGACTTTCAGAAACATAAGAAAATCTCACCAATTCCCAATTAAATCCCAACTAAAAATTTTAGTTTTATGAAGAAATGTGCATGTAGGCATAATTTATATACAAAGCCTTTTCCAAACGCTTGTTTTCTACATGTCTGGTCTCGACTGTGAGTTTTAAACATCCATCTTTTCCTTGTATAAATATTTCAGACATCCCACCACCTAGTAAAAACCTTTAATAAGAAATGTGAATAAATAATGGCTGAATAAATCAAGTCTTACTTCACACTCTCGCCAGGCAGTGACTTCAGTTCGTGTGCTCATTTGGAATTTTATCCCATTTCCCACTGTTAAGAATTGAGCTTGATTTACAGGCTTTTAAAATTGAATCATAAAATTCATGTTTTGTATAATTAATGTTTTAATAACGCGGAGATATTGTAAGGGATGCTGCTAGCTTAATTATTGACACTATTCATTTGAGAAGGTTTCTTCTTGACACGTACCACATCTTTTCCTATCCTGAGTCTCTGCAACGTCAAATGTCATTGCAACATTTTGACAGGCAAAAAAAAAAAAAAATGAAGCTCTTTCATAAATAAACCATGTCACCTGGGTCCAAATGCTCAGACCCATCATTTGTACTAGAAGGAAGAGCAAAGATCGCCTTGCATTTCAATCCATTGCTAGAAATGTTTGAAATTCTAATGTAATGCATCTGTTGATATGCCTCTAATCTCCGTCTTCTCTGTCGGTTCCCCCCTCTGTCACTCTCACACTGCTCCCCCCTCTCCTCTCCTGTCATCCCTCTGTCAGCCTGTCACCAGCGGAGTACGGGGAGTTTCTCAGAGAGCGTGAGGAGAGACTGAAGGCAGAAGCGGAGGCAGCTGCTGCTGAGGCTGCAGTAGTAAAGAAGAAATGAAGAGCTGCTGTGTGCTAGTTATTTATCAATACAACAATAAAAAAAAACCCCACTTACACGGATTCGTCACACTATTCCGAATGTGTTTTTCTAATAAAATGCTGCTGTTTTGCATACAAATATATCGAAGTGTATTTTTATTTATTTTTCTCGATATCTCTCGTTGTTGACTATCTTGTCTCCTGTCTTTTCTCTACCTCCCCCACTCTTTTCTTTTCTCTGCCTCCTACAGCCTTTTTTTAGGCCTCTGAGCCACTTTCACCTATTCTTTCTCTCGCATCCATTGACTTAGCCATCTCTGGATAATAATAATCCAGGGTTTTTTATAACTGCTGTGTCTTTGACATCAGGTTGATATGCAATGTTTAATACTTATTTAAAGCAATTGGATGCACCCAAACTGGTAGAAAAGTTTGTCACAATGCCTTTGCTACAGTTTCTAATGTTTTTCTTGCATAACTGATGTTATCTGGTAATCAGATTCCAAAAATTAAATGCTTGTAATTAAATATTGCGTTTTAAAATACTCAATCAGTTACAGTTACTTTTTTTTATTTATTACTTAAAATTCACAAAATGGCAGCAAATAATTCATACTTAATTGATTCTCTCTCATTCTTTTTCATTCTATTTCAATCAAGCCTATTGCTTATACAGTATCTGTCAATAGTTCGGAAACATTGCAATTTTTATGTTTTTGAAATAATTCTCGTGCTCTTCAGTGTCACATGATCCTTCATAAATCATTCTGATTTGCTGCTCAAGAAACATTTATTATTATTATTATTAAGGTTTAAAAACTGTTGTGCTGCTTAATATTTTTTGTGGAAATGGTGGATTCTTTTCATGATTATTTGATTAATGGAAAGTTCAATGAACTGCATTTATTAAAACTGTTTTCAACATTGATAATAATAATAAATGTTTCTCAAGCAGTAAATCAGAATATTAGAATGATTTCTGAAGGATCATGTGACACTGAAGACTGGAGTAATGATGCTACAAATTCTTTCTGCATTTTGAAATGTTCTTTCTCTTCATATTTTTATACAAGAGTATCCTATTTGAATCAATGTGATAAAAGAGTTGGGGTAAAAGTAATCAAAAATTGTGTATATACAGCAAATCTCAGCTTCGATTGTTTATATCATCACAAAAATGTAAACTGTATTATCGCACAGCTCTTTATATAAAGTTATAAAATCCATAACCTCATTTGCCAGTTCTTGCTGCAAGATGTTACTCCATTCTTCCACCAAGGCACTTGCATATATTCTCAAACATGTCTGGGGGGACATATGGTACATGTGGTTTGGCACTGCAAGGACGACCAGCTGTCCCTCTTGTCTCTCTGTAGCACGGTCTCAGGCGTCTTGCATTATAGACATTGCAGTTTGTTGCTCAGTATAGTCAGTAAAAAGGTCTCTTTAGTGCATTAAGTTATTGTAACTGTGACCTTTACTGTGTATACTGCCTGTAAACTGTTAGTACCTTAGGATTTTTGCAATGTTTGGTTATGATTAATTGAACAAGCATGACAAACATAGCTTTAACCCTTTACAATAAAGGCCTGTAAAGCTTATGTGGATTATTATGCAAAATCATCTTTAAAATACAATGTCCTGTATGTATGTGACTAAAGTTGGATATAATATACATACATATACTGGGAGGGATATATTAGGCAGCAAGTGAACATTTTGTCCTCAAAGTTGATGTGTTAGAAGCAGGAAAAATGGGCAAGCATAAGGATTTGAGCGAGTTTGACAAGGGCCAGTAACCATATGGGGCTGCATAGCTGCAGACCAGTCAGGTCCCTGTCCACTGCAGAAAAGTGCCAACAGTGAACACGTAAACATCAGAACTGGACCACGGAGCAATGGAAGAAGTGGCCTGGTCTGAAGAATCATCA
Organism: Romanogobio albipinnatus; assembly: GCA_023566225.1. Taxonomy (NCBI): domain Eukaryota; kingdom Metazoa; phylum Chordata; class Actinopteri; order Cypriniformes; family Gobionidae; genus Romanogobio; species Romanogobio albipinnatus. The sequence continues at coordinate 27,382,040 of CM042246.1, read as the reverse complement.
CGTGGATAGCCAGGTGTGTGTGCGTCGCTTACCTGGGGAACACATGGCACCAGGATGCACTATGGGAAGAAGGCAAGCCGGTGGAGGCAGTGTGATGCTTTGGGCAATGTTCTGCTGGGAAACCTTGGGTCCTGCCATCCATGTGGATGTTACTTTGACACGTACCCCCTACCTATGCATTGTTGCAGACCATGTACACCCTTTCATGGAAATGGTATTCCCTGGTGGCTGTGACCTCTTTCAGCAGGATCATGCGCCCTGCCACAAAACAAAAATGGTTCAGTAATGGTTTGAGGAGCAAAACAACGAATTTTAGGTGTTGACTTGACCTCCAAATTGCCCAGATCTCAATCCAATCGAGCATCTGTGGGGTGTGCTGAACAAACAAGTCCAATCCATGGAGGCCCCACCTCGCAATTTACAGGACTTAAAGGATCTGATGCTAGCATCTTGGTGCCAGATACCACAGCAGGGGTCTAGTGAAGTCCATGCCTCGATGGGTCAGGGCTGTTTTTGGCAGCCGAAGGGGGACCAATGCAATATTAGGACATAATGTTATGCCTGATCGGTGTATATATCCAACTTAATTCACAAACAGTACATTCATGTAAAGGGGTAGCATATCTCATTCGCTTGATTGCTTGTGTCATCACAACATGTAAAATATATTAGCTTTAATCGTCTGAATGCAACTGTAAGGCATATTAAAATCATGATTTTCTATTGTGAAAAGCACTATATAAATAAAGTTGACTTGTTTGACTATTGGGTTACAGCTTGGGAAAGAAACCTTGGAAGTGCCAGACTGTGCAGGCAAATAGAAAATGTGTAATGGATGGTAATTTGCTCTGTAATAGAGTAGACCGGCACTGACCCATTGAACAGTGAGAGACTTCACAAGCAATGTCAAATCACTTTCCTTTGTGATTGTTTTACAAATGCTTGTTGAAAGTGAATGAAGGGCAGAGTTTTTTACCCTTTGAGAATACCACAATAGACCATTTGGCTCTCTCGCTCTTTGATTTGAACAAGATTGCGGTGTCTGCACTCTATCTAGGCTTCAGTGACAGTGCTCTCCCTGTCGCTGACTGCAATTTCACAAGAACGGAAGGACGAGAGATGATAACATGAAGAGGATGTGATTTTACCCCCCCCATCCCCACCCCCGCCCCCCCCTTTTGAGACTCATATAGCGTGATGGCTGTTATATATTTTGTGTTTGTAAAGGGCAAAAGGGATCAGAATCTATATCTCATGCATTAGATGAAGCTTGTCAAAGTGCAGAATCTTACAAGAGCCCTGAAGGGATTTAGAGGCAAGAGTCTTTCTCAGACACGGTCATGTGGTCATATGAGATCCGCAGTGCGTTTTTGCTATACAAATGAGATTTGCTGTTACGTAATCCAACCCTTCATTATTATACACCTGTAGTGAACTCCATGCTACACTACACCCGAGAATATTGCAGAAAGTAGACAGAAGAACCCCGCTTAGTAGGAATCAAAAATTCATTTTGCCCTCGTCTTTTAGTCCAGAATGGCCCGAGGCATAAAAAAAGATACTCTTGTTCATATTAACAGTAGCTAGTGTCCATGCAAAAGAAACAGTGAATGCCACAACAAATACAAAAGTGTAAGTACATGCCTGTTGAATCTGAATTCAGCAATTTTCATAGAAAAAACAAAGATCAAAAAAACTTTCTCCACATCAGATGAATTTATGCTGAGATGCCATTTGAGCTAAAAGATAATGTCTGCTCCCCTTCAAAGAACCATTGAAGAGGATGAGGGTATCCAAATGGGCTGCAATTTTAAGATGTATAAACACAAGTGGAAACTTCATGGAAAAAGCTTTCCAGGTAAGTTGAATGCTACAATGTAACCTCAATTAACAAACATCCTTCTGGCAAAAAAAAAAACTGAGTAAGTAAAGAATTTGGAGTAAGTATATTGGGATTATTCTGAATGCAAAATGCATATATCATAATGGTTAGAGAGTCAGACTGGTAACCCAAAGGTTGCAGGTTCCATTCTCAACACTTGCTTCTCAGGGAGAGTATTTATGTTAAGTGAAGTCAAGAAAGACTGTCTTTATTACATTTTTTTATTATAACATGTTTTGTTTTCAGGAAATATTTTTTTAATTTCAATTTAAAATGTCAGGAGATACATTGTTGACGTTACTGGTAAAAATGCACTTCCAATAAAGTGAGTGTTGGCAAAAACGGTTGTCATTTTTATGCTGAGGTGGTAGGGGTGTTGTCGGCAACTGCTGAATGTAACTAATAAAGTAATTTGTAATCTAACTTAGTTACTTTTAAAATCAATAATCTGTAAAGTAACTATGTTAGTTTTTAAAGGAGTAATCAGCAATCAGTAATCAGATTACTTTTTCAAAGTAACTGGCAACACTGGTGTGCACTAACTTGGATGGGCTAAATGTATTGCAGAGGACAAATTACAGGCGTGGGTTACCATCCTTCATGTCATGAAACTTATCATTCTTGCTTTCCTATCTATCTATCTATCTATCTATATATCTATCTATCTATCTATCTATCTATCTATCTATCTATCTATCTATCTATCTATCTATCTATCTATCTATCTATCTATCTATCTATCTGTCTGTCTGTGGAAAATAATCTAAAAAGACAAACAATAAAGGCCAAGAATTGGTTAATATGGCCATAGGTGCTTCTTTAATTAAGTTTTTTAAATTAGTAATTTGATTAAGTTTCCTCATCCGAATCTATTCTGATACCTATTTACCTCTTGTGTAGGGGAGAGCCACAACCTGACACTTTGTGACTTTCTCAGTTTGTGTAAATCCACTTGGGGTTCAGAATATATTTTTCCACATTACAGTTTTTCTCAGTCGCTTTGGTAGATTTCTCGAATCATCCCGACATTTGCAAAACAGTAAGTGCATTTCTCAAAACAATTCGTACAATTAGCCCAACACCATGGATTACCTGCAAAAGCCAGTCTCTTACTCAAAATCCTTAGTTCATCTCTCAAAAGTAAATATCTGTATCAATGAACATGTCAGTGCCATCAGAATGACAAGTCCTTGCGTCATTGTGTACGGATAAGACAGTCAAATTGCTTAGTAATGTTGTCAATATAACAGTGTACTCTAGAGGGATGTTCTGATGTAAATATGGCTAAAGTTTTGATGACAATTATTGTAAATTGTAGGTTACACCTTAGTGTATGTGGGAATTTGATTGCAAGAGACTGGACAAGATTCACATTTATGCTTTTACTGTTTGTACTGTAATTTGTTGACAGAACGTGTCATTGCGATAAAGAAAGGAAAAGACAGCACTGAATAGCACAAAGAAAAAAAAACTGAAAAAAAAGCAGAAATGTGAACGTCTAACGGAAATGTATAGAAATATCCTTGACATATGACAACTTGTTCAACCATTTTGCATGTAAAGACTTATGCTATGAACTAATGCCTAAATGTTGTGTGTGTGTGGGAGGGTGAGACTATTCAACAGAGACACATTATAATACATTGACAACATGATACAACATGACATAAGCAACTGATAATGTAGAAAACAGCAGAGAATTGTGCATAATCATTTGCATTGCAAGCATTTGCAACTTGTTCAAAGAAATGAGAAACTGCTTTTTTGATGTGCACAAGTGACAATGATGTGAAGATTGATGTTTTGAGAATTTCAATTCTGATCTGAGAAATGTACCAAAGCGACTGAGAAAAACTGTAATTTCACACGTCTAGTAGCCTACAAATATGTGGTATAATGTTGATTCATTATTACAGAGTATACCCTTTTTCTTTATTTAGCCTAAAAAAAATGGAAGTGAAATGGAAGTGACAGCCCGCGTTGCACTATGACATTTGACATCTTAAAATGTTATCTGATCAAATAAAAAATAGGCCTATAGACAAACAAAAATATTTTGTCAATAAAATACAAACTAACTTTTATCATATAAAATATGATAAACCATATAAAAAAAAGAATGGTGTTTTTAATAAATAAAGATAAATTTGACCTTAGTAAGAAATGTATTTTTACTCTAAAAAAAAAGGTTCTATATGGCACCAAAAAAGGTTCTTGGCTCGTAATCATAGGGGAACCTTTTTTAGTGCTATATAGCACCAATTTTGGTGCTTCAGTGGTTCTTCAGCAGTTCTTCAGAGGTGCTATATAGCACCTTAGTCAAAGAACCGGTGAAGAACCTCTGAAGAACCACTGAAGAACCACTGAAGCACCAAAATTGGTGCTATATAGCACTACAAAAGGTTCCCCTATGATTACGAGCCAAGAACCTTTTTTGGTGCCATATAGAACCTTTTTTTTTATATAGAGTGTATGGTTAAATAAATGTTCAGCGATAGCCTACCCTATTTTCTTTTTCTTTTGTTAATTTTGGCGCATTTTTTCTCTATGGTGTTTATATGGCAGTTATAGTCATGGAAACATTTTACCATGTGTTCACCTCACCCCTGTTTTTTTACGGTCTCTACCTATTGCATTTCTCTCAGCGTTTTTCATTGGTCCCCTTTTGTAATCTCAGCATGAATGAATCTTGACTTGGAAACGGTTTCCCTTCCTGTAGTTCCATGTTGTGTCTAATTTCAGCTACACTTTGTTTCCACGGAGTTCTCACTGAAGAATGAATGAAGCTTTCTGGTAAAACTTTACAAGAAGGTTCTATTAGTTAGCTAATGCATGAACTAAGATGAACTAACAATGAGCAATAGGTTACATTTGTTACAGCGTTTAATCTTTGTTAGCGTTAGTTAATAAAAAAGAAAGTTCTTCGTTATTGTGTCATGTTAGCTCAGGTTCATTAAATTATCTACATATTATAACATTTGATTTTTAATGATGTTTTAGTAAATGTTGAAATGAACATTAATTAAACTATTTTTCACTGTTAGTTAATGCAGTGTATTAATAAATGGATCCTTAATGTAAAATGTTCTTCTGCGCGCCAATTTTATTGTAAAGGCTATTTTAACGTTTTCTAAAATTGCGATTTAATTCACAGGCCTCTGAGTGTCCACATGGTGGCACTGCATCTTTAAAGACTGCTGCAGGTTGCTCACAGACTCAGAGATGATCATCCTTTGGTGAGTAGGCTAACTCCCTGTATCCTGGGGAGTATTACTGCAGGCTAAATGTTGGCTAAGTCTGAAGCCTGAGAAACCAGTCAGATCTGTGTCCCTCTGTGCATGTAATTTATAATCACGAGTAACTATGCTTTTGTCTAAAGTCTGAGATAAATTTCTCAGACGCTTCTCTTCTGATCTTGGTTTCTGACTGATCGTCTTCTAGCCCCAGTGAGTTTACTTTGATGTGAACTAACCTTTGTCAGCCGCCTCTACCAACTTCAGAAGTCTCTTTCCGCATAAATTAATTATTTTGCTTTTAAAGAGACAAAATGGAGTGTCATGGTTATCTATCTGTTTGATAAACCCTGTGTCTGGAGGGCTCTAATTCATGTTTTCATGTCACTATATCTGGTAGGTACTACTCTCTGTCTGGTCTGTAAATTAAGTCCAAAGGTCTGTACCATGAGGTAGTTGTAGCTACTTATGAAAGCTACTTACTTATGAAAATGTTAACAATTACAAAGGGGGTTACATCTAAATATTTTTTGTAAAAAGCTAGAATGTGTTGAATAATATTAATTTGTTGCTTTGCCTGTTTTTGATGCATGATGCCTCCTGCCATTCAAAGGTCATTTAGTAAAGCGGTGCGATTCTGACACTTTTGATTGGTTCTCTTGTTTGAATTTACAGCACACCACATCTGCCAATTACATCAATCCACGTTGCCTCTGAAAGCTTTAGGCTACCATCTGTCTGAGAGTTGCCACTGTTGGGGTAACAGCCTAGGACCCAGGACCAGTAGTGAGAAATGAAGACCAAGAGTCAGGAGTTAGATTAATTAAAGAAACATTTACTGAAGAATAGTTTGCAGTTTCATCAGCAGAAGCCAGCTTCAAGTCTCACAAGGAGTTTGTAGGCCGCACTCCCTCTAACAGTCTCCCCGCCTCCGCCTAACATGCATACAATTTCTGAACAGTTATACTGTTTTCAAGGTCTAACCACGTCATTATTGTCATGTGGAATGATTCTGATTGGTTCTAACAACATGCAATGTAAGCAACTTTCCACATGTAGACAGATAGGAGCACATATCACTAAAAATGCGTAGACTAGTTGTCGCCCAGTCCTAGATTTAGATCACAAATGACGCAAATGGTCACATAAAGGCGTCTCCAGGTCTGGCATCGTCTGCAGAAAAGTCCATCTCCAACACTGGATCTGCACAGATCATGCAACGCACATACACAAAAGCTCCAGAGAATAACAGTTTCCTCAAGGTTGAGAACATCTTAACTAACTATCAACAAGGCACATGCTGATACATCATCTTAGTACAGAAGTGAATTTATTCTATTTAGTAAGAAAGGCATAAAAGAGGTACAGTTTCTCTGGGTCCCTAAGAAGTCACGTAGACCTGTAACCTATGTGGACATAAGGTCACTTTAGGATGACATATAGCTCAACACATGCAGAGAGGCCCCCCTTCACTCCCAGAGTGTTTCACACTCCAAGGACAGTTGCCTGTCAGCACGCCTTGACACAGACATCAGAGCAGCACCTAAAGAAATGTGTTTCCACAAATGTAGAAAATGGTTATAACTTAATTATTCAGGTTATGGAAATAATAAAAAAGTAACATTGAGAAGGATAGGTGTATAAAAGAAGAGACACAGGTATCTGACCTGCCCCATTACCACCATGGCGACGTGCATTCCATGCATTCCAGTGCTGGAAATTTAGAAAAGTAATCGATAAAGTAATCAAATGTAACATTAGTGTACGTGTTGTTATGTTACTTTAATAAATTAATTGAAATTAAACTACTTCTACATTTTAAATAGGGTAACTTGTAATTTGTAACCTATTACATTTCCAAAATAACCTTCCCAACACAGTGTTACTATGGCGATGAAAAGACAAGCCACTTTCATTATGCCTAAAAAACACAGGGTTGGCGCAAGCTAAACTGAAACATACCTGGCTAGGCTTTCTCACATTAAAGGTGCACTATGTAAGTTTTCCGTCCACTAGAGGTCGCCTATTCAAAACAAAGGCGTAATTTGATGATGCCAAGTTTGAGCGCAGAATCTTGGGACATGTCTTCACCTCACAGCCGGTGGGAAAGAATCGGGATAGGACTCGGGCAGAAATCATGTTCATGGATGTGATTATTAATGTTACTGTAGTATGAAGCAGAAGCAGGAGCGATTGTTAATAAGAAGAGCGCTACACAAGCCTCGCGAGCAGCGGTACCTTTATTATGGCATAGTCGCCTGTGGGACTTTTATTATGACACAGTCGCAGACAGTCATGAGTATGAGGTAACGTAGCTCTGTTTATCATATTAGATACATCTGAGTGTGTTGAAAATGATGTTATGACGTTACTCTGTGCGTTCGCTCGGTGGCTGCTATGACACTTGTTCACACTGCTGTGAGAGTAAAGCGTTTCTGCAAAGTAAAACCGGAAACCGAGGGGAACGCAGATATGACGCCATTGACAGGCGACTCCCTCACACGTCCCGGTTCCCTGGTTAAAATAGCAAATTCTCACGATTTACAAATAGTTGGAAACATTTGGGATATTGTAAGTACTCAGCTGAACAAAATATATAACACTTTTTGGATATCTTACTGATTTTTTTTTCCATAGTGCACCTTTATCTGGCTTCATGGTATTGGCCCCTGGCTTCCACTTCCTACTGTATGTGTATTTGTTTGTTTCCACAAGGGGGCATCAGTTTTAATAAAACATTTTATATAATATTTTGTATCTTTTATAATTTATCATATGTAATCTCTTAACAGCACTGATAACAATATGTTCACAGACTAATAAAAAAAAAATTCTTCCTCTGTGTGACTCCTGAAGGCTTTCTCTTCCATCATTTTTCTACAGGAGTGCTACGGAGTTAGGTGCCGCCAACCCAGAAAGCCCAGTAATATTTTCTAGGTAACATGTTCAATCATTTTTATTAATACAATTCCTTGCTGTTTATTAGCTGATAACCCATACTGGACCACCAACAAACCATGTACCAGTCATACCAGCTTGGTCATCCATCCAGTGGCTCTTTAATATTGTAGTTTTTAATGTAACATTTTTAGGATTACTACAGAGATGCATTATATTTGACACCAGATGGTGTGAGAGAGCCAATCTGGGTTTCTGTGACACTGTTTAGTCTCAATAAGCTGCAATGGAGGAGCAATGAGAGGCTGGAACAAAATGTTCCCATGCTGACGCACAGCTTGGTTCTACTCTTTTATGGCAGATGGTTACTATACTTATGATGCTTGATTATTTCTAAGCTCCCCAAGGTGCATTGTGTCTAAAAATAGAAGGTAAGAGTGTGAGAAAGAAAAGAGTTAGAGGAGATTGTGCTTTACACAAAAGAGATAGAATTGGGAGGAGGCTTTGAATCACAGCTTTTGTTGACTTAATATCTTTTGCTGTAATTGGCCGACTAGCTCTTGTACGTTAAATTCATTAGCATAGCAACACAGCTCTCCTCTCTCTCTCACACACTCTCTCTCTCTCCTTATTGGGAAGGATGCTGTGAGGAAAGGGAGGAGGGGACTAAAATTGGTGCCTCTGAGCAGGAAAGCCCATATATGGAGTATGATAACGCTGTCATGCGACATCAAAATAGCAGGTACATTGAGTGTGGGCTGAGAGAAAAAGAGAGAGAGAGGGGAGGGGGGAGGCTTACGTGTGTGTGGCATTCAGTACGTGAGTGCGTCAAAGCGAGAAGCTGGCGGTCTGTGTCAAGTGTGTACGTCATTCTGAGTCAGAGAGCGTCTCATCGAGAGTGTGCGTCAGTGGTGTTGCTGAGCAGTCCGCACTCCGGGGAAAGAGTGAGGAGAATGCTCTTAAAAGAAGGGATACAACGATGATGGTGGAATGGAGGAATGGGAGCGAGGAAAGGACAGTGTTTAGCAAAAGGGAAGGAAAGGAGGAACTAGAAACTGACACACGAGTACTTTTAAGTGCACTTTAATATAAATGCCTCTGTTTTGACAACCAAATACACTTATCAGCGACACAAAAGAACACTGATCCACAATGTCCATTCTTCATAAATAGCATATGTCAAGTATGTTCTCATCTCATATGATAGAAATGTCTCTGATATGTACAGACTGTTGTTTGTACAAATGTACAAATGATTACAATCTTTAACCGTTCCGCATCATGCCTAGCTAGAGGCACGTGCACCAAGCACCCTGTAACTCAGCATACATACAATAAAATACTTTTTATTTTTTAAACTTAGCATGTAAATAGCTAGAACATAGGAATCAATCCTTTACTTGACCGTAGACAACTCTACGTTAGCATGTCGACACCATGGGAATAAAACCATTCTCAACCCGTGTCGATTAGTAACTGAATAGAAATAGAACTTCATCCCTATTTTCCTGCTCATTTTTTAAAACAAAACTTTGCTTCGTTTGTATAACCCCTCTCAAAAAAGAAGAATCAATCATTCACACAGTCATTGTCACCACTCCACACCGCAGACAGAATAGTTACGATGCCACTGTGGTATTCACTAAATAAAGGTGCTGTTTCTCTTAGGTCTGCAACCTCTTGATGTGCCAGGCACACAAGGGCTTCTGCAGATTGCAAGCATTACAAATATTGATGCTGCAAATGTCCAGTGCAATTCCTTCTAGCCATGCCCATCAGAGTAGCCGGCCGAATGGATTCGTTACTCCGTCACTCAGTAGTAGCTAGAAATAAGTCTAGTAATGTCCGTGCATGCAAAGCCATGCACAATAATTTGTCCCTCTCCCTGGCGGCTTCCGCTGCAGCTTTTGTCCACCGGCCAGTAGGAGAACAATGTGAAAACTTGACTTGTCTTGCACACAAAGTGGAATTTGTTCACATTTGTACATCACATTGAAACACATTTGAAATGATATGTCCAAGAATTGCATTCACAAACTCAAAGCCCAATGTAGTCTGAATTCTGTCATTGATATGATCATTTCCGACATTAGTTACTGAACTCAGTAAACGTGCTGATTTTGATACTTTTTTGAAATGACCAAATATTGAACCAATATGTGAATTCTTTCCACGCATTGGGCTTTGTGTATGTGTGATGCTGGATGACAAGCATTGAGCCATATAAGCTATCTGTTGTTCATGTCCTTAAAGTTCACAACTGAGTTTTCACTACAAGTGAATACAAATGCAAGTCTGTAAGTCGGTTTACACTTACAAAGTCAGAGCTGTAACTCTCACTCATATAAGCTCATGTTACATTATAGCATTATAGAACTGATCTCTTAGTCCTCTTAGGACTTGTTAAAGAATAGTTTATTGCATTGCTACTGATGGGTTGCACTATTTTTAACATAAATGAATGGATAATTAGATGAACAATTGTGAACATGATGGTTTACTCTCACTGGATTTGAGGAAGTTCAAGTCTTTTTTGGCATTATATACATTATGTATATATTTATACAATTAATTAATATTCACTTTTCAGCAAAAGTAGCTCCATGAAATATGACAATATGCCATACTTAATGAAGTAAGTCACAGACTTATTTTAGAACGGAGGATCACTTCCACTCCCATCTGTAAGACAAAAAGAAGGAACAGGGGACGTAATGTTATTAACAATAATAATAATAACGTCGGCGTGGTAAAAATGGCCACACAGCAAAGTGATCAGCAAAAAGACCAACTCTCACCTTTGCGGAAGCACTGTTGCGGCGCATGACATTGGAGTTGATACAACTCAGGTTGTTGCCCCAGGCCGGGGGTGATCGAGGCACCTGCCCCAAACATGGGTTCCAGGGTGGCCAGCTCCTCGAGGAGGGACTGGGCGCAGAGCAGGCCGGGCGACGCAGGGCTGACAGGCGACGAGACAGGCACCGAAGCTGGGGAGGCGGTCAGCTGCAGTGGTGGAGATGTTGGTATGCCCATGAACAGAGGCGATGGCGCTACCTCTGTCTCCATCGCAACTTCGCCTGCCACCTTCCCATCTGCCATGTTGCCAGCATTTACTGGTGACATCATAGCCCCTCGCCCGGCCTCATTGTTACGGTGCGCCGATTGGACGCTACAGAAGTGACCGGCACTCACAGCAGAGACCCCGTCAAAGTGCAAGGGTGGGCACCAGCTCTCAGGAGTGGAGGGAGAGGGGGGGGGGCTGGATTGAGAGGAGGGTGAGAGGGGAGGGGAGGACGTGAGGTCCTGGAGAAGGGTCTCTAATATACTCTCTTCAAACAGAGACTCATCATCAGAGAAGATGGGCAGGTCCAGGCCTTTCCAGGACTTGAGTGTGTAGAATTCACCCAGCAGTGGGATTGAATCAAGTCCTGCAGAATTCAGAGATGGCGACTGAGAGCGTTCAGAAATGGTGGAAGGAACCAGCTTGGCCAGGAATGGATCTAAGTAGAAGCCCTCTGCTAGTGTGCTGATGTGCTGGGCTAAAAGCGAGATCTCCGTTCTCTCTTTTTCTCTCTCGCGCAGTGAGGAGAAGAAGGACAGACCGGGCTGTTTTCCAGGTGAGGCTTCAGGTGTGAGGAGACCTTCTGGTGGGTAAGGGAGTGGCCCGTGGGGGACGTCAACATACAGCGGACCACGGACTTCTGGTAGAGTCATGACCGTGCAGTCGCCATCACCTGGACTGTCAGGAGTAGGAGGGAGTTTTTCATAGAGTGACCCGCTGCAAGGCTCCACTGGGAAGAGGATCTCTGTGGTTGGAGATGTTATAGTGAGTGGCAAAAGAGTTGAGAGTGTTGTCGTTGGAGGCGGTGGGCTGCTTTGTGGGTTTGATGGTGCAGATGGAGAAAGTGATGGAGCCGTCGTTGTCGTTACTGTTGCAGTTGAAGCAAGAGGAGGTGGTGAGGTGGCCCCAGTGGGATCAAAGCTGAAATGAGGTTCTCCGAAGGGAAAATTGCTTCCCCCTAGTTGTGGTGTGTATGGGGGTGTGCACTCAAACTCCTTGGTCTGTTGGGCCTGGGGGGTAGGCACAGGTGGAAGAGGAAGGGGCAAGGCTGGTAGAGGGGGATCTATCTGGAATGCCGGTGGCAGCAGAATATTCTGAGTGAGGAAGTCCAAGTCAGACACTGTTGCAACCGTGACTGGAATGGGAGATGATGCAGAAGATGGACTGGCCACAGGTTCACTGGGCTCGTGCTGGAAGAAGCTCTCCTCTTCCATAGAGGAGAGACTGGAGCGTGGGCCACTCTCCAGTTGTGCAGGCTCCATTGAGGAGCTGCCGCCTTGTTCCTCAGTAGATCCTGCGCTGCATGCGGCCGTGCTGAAGTCAAATGACTGTCCAGAGAGGCCACTACTTCCTGGCGTGAACACTTGGTCAGGGCTTGAGAGGGTTTCTGGACTCTGTAAGCTTAGGCTTTCTTGTTGGGAAGTGCTTGAACCCAGCACCAAGGAGAGCTGGGTCTGTTCAGAGCTCAACTGCTGTCTGACTGACCAAGCCTCTGTCTCACTGTGGCAAAGAAAAAGAGTGATATTAGTGATTTTACTACTTCAGCTTATAGGTTATAGACTTGACTTGGTAAATGTATTCTGAGCCTTACCTGATGATGTAATTGTGACTGACAATGGGATTTTCCCCTGTTTCCAGCTGCAAGACCATGTAAAGCCAGACCCATGAGTGATCTGCAGTCTCTACACGAACCACCATCTCAGCCCTGCCTTCTCCTCCCTCTCTTACTGTGTGGTGAAAAGAAAAGATGGGTAAGTCACAACATATTCAACTTCCTGTGAGATTTTATGTGATGTCTTGGTGGGTGGTCTCTGCAGATGCGTATTACTCTGTATTGCTCGCTATGAGTGTCAAATGTTGATAGGCTAGTGTGAGGTAGGAGAGTGTTCATGCTGGGCCTAACCAAGCAAATGAAGCTGAGGATATTTGTTTGTTTATTCATTCAGGAGTGAGACTCACATAAACTGCAGTGCTGAGCTGAGGCATGCGAAAGATCCTGAGGATGCAGGAAGCTGTACCAAGATTGGGACCGTAGAATCTCCACGTTTAGTCCCAAATGAACATTCACACTGAAAGTTGGAAAAAGGTAAATGGTAAGAAAACATTTTATTTTTTAAAAACATTTTAAAAAATAAAACATTAAACATTATTTTATAAAATTACTTTAGTCATTTAACCTCACCTGTCTTGTGCTTCCTGAAGTCTCATGTCACGGTTATGCTGAGAACGGAAACATGGCAGGAAGAAGCTGCTCTCTAGTGCTGGAGCTGAAGATTGTTCTCTGTCCGGGGCAGTTCCCCCTTGGGAAGTGTGAGGCTCCAGAGGGGTACAGAAACATACCCACACTGGGTTGGAAGTCCAATACGATCCTGGGGAAGACTCATCGAGAGTTTCTGACAGGCAGTGGGCTCGGATTAAAACATGCTTATTGCCTGCACTCTGCCTACGGACTGATTTGGAGGTGTTGAATCTGCAGCGGAACAGACGATCTGAGGGGAAAAGGCACAAAATGGTGAGCACTTACACATCTGATTGTATTATTTATCTGTGTCAAATTTCAAAAAGGTCTTACCTGTGTCAGGTGAAGTTAGAGGCACCAGGTTACTCCTCATAATAAAGTGGTCTGCAGTGTCTATTATGTCGTACACACTGTCCCCTTGAGCGACCAAATCTACCTAAATATTCAAAAGAGAATATACTTTAGGTGAATGTCTTCTTTAATTCATTTGGCTTATAAATAGACTGAAATAACATGAGATGAAAGGAAGAGGAAGGATATAAAGATTTAATGAGAATAACTGCTATGTCTGCATTACTCACCATTGAGTGTCCGAGGTGCTCTGAGACGCTGTCTGACAGGTACAGTAACTTTCCCTCTCCAGTCAACAGCATGAGAAAACCTGGCATAACTTGAACCAGCTCATTCAGTTCATGAAATGAGAGGAATCCCGTGGTTTCTTCAGCGCTGCTAGCTGTTGCTGTTTCTGAAAGAAGCAATTTCAAGTCTGAATATACTATTAAACTTCATCCGTTTAAACTTCAACTTCATAAAACGTCTAGTATGAAATAAAATCCACAAATGAGGTAGCGCTATTTGCATTTCAGTACCACGGACAGCGTTTGTACTTCAGCACCATGGAGAGAAATTGCAAAGCGCTGTTTTCACCACACGTTCTTTTGTATATTTAAAGATATTTCTTCATTCGTATTACTAAACAGATAAGCAGCTCAGATATTGCTAAACAAAATTAAAGATGCACCTGTTGCATCAATTAGCGGCAGTAAAAGAGTAATATACAGCACTGCCTTTACACAAACTCAAATCTAAGAAGCTTCTTCTAATTTCATGCTTTGAGAACCACATACATGTATGAAGGCTTTTTTTATATTTGCAAAACAAATATTTACCTTGGCTGAAGAATACAGACTTTCTCGTGTACATGCAAGCCAGCGACATGATGTGAAGATAGGACAGCCGAGACTTGTCCGCATCGGAGATGGGCAACAAGTCCTTCAGGTTCCTAATCTCCGCGTTTATTTGGTCTCTTCGGGCTTTCGAAGCTCCTTTAGTGGACCGATACATTGTGGTTACTAACGGGAGGACTGTTTCTGAGGTTCGCTGAAAGTGTTGACTACGGTGCAAGTTGAGAAAAGTGTGAGGCTCTTTCCCAAAAGAGTTCAGTCGTGTTCACAGGTGTGTCATCTCAGCACATGTCCAGAGTACGGCTGCTCTTCTCCTTTCGCCTGCCTCTCCCGGGTTTCCCCCTGCGGTTCCGCCACAGCGCCTGGCTCAGGTTGCGGACCGGAGGATGGATGGATCTTTCCTCCGGGTCGGAGATTGAGTCAGTCGGCTGCTGCTGAAGCCGTCTCTCGCCCAGATATCAGGAGTCCGTAAATCTGGTGGAATAACATTGCAAGCCGGTAACTTATATAGGCTGGGACTCCACCAGTGTAGGGGGGCTCCCAACGCGCCAACACCGACGTAAAAAGTGCGCGAGGGGAGGGGGGTGGAGTAAAAGGGGGGCCGGGGGGGATTTATACGTCTCATATCAGTGTAAGCAATGCTGAAATTCACTTATCTCACCCCTCCCAACCCTTGCGCTCTGACTCTGCTCCGACGTCAGCATCCCCTCTCTCCGTTGATGACGCTGGCTTGAAATCGGGAGCTCCGGCGACGCAAAAAGCCCGATTTGGACAAAACCGAGCAATGGGCGGGGACAGAGAGTGAAACGTAGACGGAGTCACCGCACTCCAGTGTAAAGACGTGTAGAGAGAATGGGGAGGGGGTCTGTTTCTGAGCTGCATACGAACGAGATAGAGGACCACTCTCCCCGAATCCTCTTGTGTGGCAGTGCTGATTCCAACCGACCGAGTTCAGATATGATTCACAAAATTATTCCTATATATTGTATTGCAATGTCTTGCACTGCGTGGATGCAGAAATGGTTTGCATGGAAGCACGGATGCAGTCCCTGACATTGTTGCTGTAATCTCATGCATCGCTGCGTTATTTGAATCAGTTTCAACATTTTACAAGCTACGTGACCACAGAATGAACCCTTAAACAGATTTCCATAAAAAAAATGGCAGATTGTAGTAGCCCTGGCAGCATGCGGGACAATGCACTGCAGTGCTTGTGATGGCTTTCAATTCAGTGCATTTGCCCCAGTGAACCAGAGAACACTGAAATATCTGCTTTATTATTACATAAATGCTTTCTCTGTGTCCTTATAAGGGAAACATGGGGCGAGCATAGACAAAGACAGCAGCTGTATTGAGTTATGTCTTATGAGTTTGTGTGCATACTCAGAATCTATCAGCGCAATATAGTCACAGTAATAGGGGACACATTATGAACTTGTGATGCTCCTGAGCGCAGTCTGAGTGAGACAGAAGTTTAAGAATTAAATGGACATCAGGTAGGTTTATCCATCATAACTGACTAAATGGATTTTGTGATTTTTATATTTCTCAGAAAATGAAGGGAAGTGTTAGGCTATACAGTTGGTTTTGTGCACTGTATCAAACTTAGGCTATTTAAGCAGGCTATAGCTCATTGTTGTAATCAAATTTAGTTGTTAAAAATAAATTGTTTAAAAAAAACATTTTATTTAAACATAAATCTGGAAGCAAATAGAAATGCATAAAACATGGCAACGACTCTTAATCGCTTATAATCACAAATGAAATTATAACCCACATTTTATATTTTACTTTCTATTTTTACTGCACCAATGATTTCACCTCTGTAGCTCTTTTTAATTGGTTAATCTGGGGTTGCAACTGCACCACTCCCGGGTCTCCATTTATGAATTTAAAACATCTGTCAAACGACTGCTCGTTTGTATCACAAGCTCTACTGACGCCTCTTTGCATCCTCTTTGTTCTATTAATAATGTCGACGAGACGAGTATAGACAAAAGTCTCGTGCAAAGGGACTCCAGCCCTCGCTGCGGTTCTGCCATTCGAGTCGATTTACAGAAGGGGAAGCGAGGTAGCCTGTTCGGTGAAGGTGATCTATTTTTAGCGACATGCAGAAACTCCAGTGCTTTTAGGAAAGTTAATTGTCACCGTGTTATCCGTGTGGCTTGTCGAGGTTCAACGATGCAAGCATACGTTTCATTTTCATTCATGATAAATGACCAGGCGCAATCAATAAAACTATACACCTGGATATAATTATCTGTTCAGTTATCAATACAATGCTGTTTTAGGCCGAATTTAGAAGTGTTAGTGAGTCTTTCAACAGTCTTTCTCAGAGGCACGCGCACGTCTCTGAAACCTGTTGCGCGCGTGAGCTGACCGTTTCGCTTTTTCTAAAAATAGCTCTGGCAAGAGTCTGACGATTCACCGTCCTCGGCGACACATTTAGTCTTTTTAATAACACATTTGTGTTTCGTGGTCAAACATAGATATTTGTGTAGGAGTAGCTAACGAGGGTCGAATAAGATAGATATATGCGTGAATCTGATTTGCTGGTTTTTATTTTTTGGTTTCTGCTAGAATATCGATTCTCAGCCCAAATTCCATTTGAACTTGAGCAGGATGGAAGACCAGCTAACCTGTTTACATTGGTTTAAGATGTTCTTTTCAGCAGACTTTGCATACTAGACGTTTTCAGTAAGCTCTGATCACATTTGCAGAAAGTGTACACAGCATGAAAAACAACCACTTGTGAAAATGTGTTTATTATCAGGAGGATGCATGAAAAGCAAAAGAATCCAGAGTGTTGAACCCTTAATTTGCCTTCAGCATCTCATTATCAAAGTTAATGTCTTGTTTGGTAGGCCCTAGACTCTTGACTATTGACTAAGTTTTGATCTAGTTCCTTTTGTCGTGATAGAAAATGCATTGCATACTTGCTACTACACTCTAAAAAAAAAAAGGTTCTATATGGCACCAAAAATGGTTCTTGGCTCGTAATCATAGGGGAGCCTTTTGTAGTGCTATATAGCACCAATTTTGGTGCTTCAGTGGTTCTTCAGCAGTTCTTCAGAGGTTCTTCACCGGTTCTTTGACTAAGGTGCTATATAGCACCTCTGAAGAACCACTGAAGAACCACTGAAGCACCAAAATTGGTGCTATATAGCACTAAAAAAGGTTCCCCTATGATTACGAGCCAAGAACCTTTTTTGGTGCCATATAGAACCTTTTTTTTTTAGAGTGTATACTTATTAAGACACTCTCAAATTCAGTAGAATCATGCATTAGCTAATGCTGAATATAGATCAAGCCAATCCCCCTAATGATCTTTCTTAAGCGCAGTGCACCATCCGTGATTAAATCCTAGCAGTGGTCACCCGTTAACAAATTTCACCTCTTAAAATAGTTGGTAGGTTTTTCTATTCAGCAGGCCCACAGAGTGATTCAGAAACACTGAAGCGTGCAAGGCTTTCTCAAGGTATAGCTTGTATGAATCGCCTCTTTTTGGCATCTTCAAAAGAGTACAATATGTAACAGTACAGATCGCCCTTTTCTGATAAACTGAATGCAATCAAGAGCACCATTCTGATAAGGTCACCTATTGTTAGGATACAGTGCATACTGTTTAACAATCCTTCTGCTTTCTTTACAGACCTTGCTAAGAAGAATGGCACAGGAGACTACCAAAAGTATTGCAGGAAATTACATGCGCTAAATAGGCTAGTAAATAAAATCATGCGCTAAATTACATTTTAGTTTAGGACCATAGTCTATTAATGTTTTTTTAACCGCATTTCCTTTAGAATCTTACACACAAAATCGAGGAAAAAATATGCTAAAGGTAAGGATAAAATGCAGGTTGGTGGGTTTTGTGAACATTTGCAGGCAGAAGGTAAACATTCAGTGTTTGACTCCCGGAAGTGAGTAAATGGATAATGCCCAGCATGATATCCCACTGTTAGCAGTATGTCCCCGGGAACAGGAACAAGTCATTTTGCCTGTGCCCAAAGTACATGACTGAGTTGACTGTGCCTACTTAAAGCCTCCTGGGATTTTACACACAGTGGACAAAAATAACCACGCAGGAAGAGGAGAAGCTTCAAGATTTGTCTGATTTTAGTGTTTGCTTTTTAATTCATTTCGAGACTTTAAAAAAAAGTGTACAAATAATGCAATCGAATGCGAATGATATTACCCATCTTGCCATGCATTCAAATACATATGTATTATGTTTGGACCCAGCTGAAGTCATTCTAAAGCCATCTGTGCAAGTTTAATTCTGCTTTCCCACCAAAGAGTTTTGTAATTGCAATCAAACTGTGCTGAAAGTAAGAGAGTTGCAACTTTAATGAGAAACAAAATGTCATTGGCCTCTTGTGCAGTTGAAGTGCGCTTGTCCTCTATCTCAAGATTCTTTCTCTCTGCACTGCTGTTTATTTTTACACATAGAGAATCAAGGTCTTCACTCTGCCTCTTGAAAGAAAGGAGCTAACCTGTCGCCTAGCAACACCTCCCACTCCTGCTGAAGCCAGAGTAAGAAAAGAAAAGCGAGGAAGAGGAAGGATTGAAGCTGTCTATGAAACAGATGTGAGAGACGAAGGTAAAGAGTAGGGTGTGGGGTTGGCTTTAAAGGCAAGCGAGTCCAGCACATCATGTGCCGGTATGTTTGCGATATCTGTCGTGGTATTTAAATCATCTAGATTTAAGTATGATAAATTATCTAATGCATTATTCAGCTGTGTGCGCTGGTTGATTCATATAAACTACTGTGAGTGAGCAGATGTAACACTCAGACACCCACACACTCCCTCCCTCCCTCCCTTCCCCATCTCTGTCAGAGATACTTCCCCAGCCTGCAGCCTGGTGGGGTTTTTTTTTCTCTTGTGCAATGTATTTTTAGACCCAGAGCTCAGAACAGTGGGAATATATGGACTTTTGTTGAAGTATTTCTATCTCTCTTGCGCTTTTTAATGAATGGTGACTACTAATTCATGACTCTTCATTGACAAAAGTCAGTGCATGCTTTAGTTTGGCATATATCCTGCCCTTTAAAACACTTTCTCTGTTTTTTTATTTTAAGAATCATTTCCACCAGCCTATAAATAGTCCAGAAAACGCATTCTATAATTCAATAAGGCCTTCCCCCCACTCTTACCGGTTAAGCTTGCTGCTCAATTCTAGCGCTACATGCCAGCACATTGTGCTCTCACCCTCCTTTTTGGCTCTCTCTTTCCCTCCCTTCGTAAGTTGTTGCTGATGCAAGGTTGCCATGGTGACGTGATGTAGAAGTGTGACATCAAAACAGACCTCAAGCAGAAGATTTTTTCCCCTTTCTGTCTGTCGCTCGCTCTCTGTTCTCCCATCTCATTTCATATTTAGCCAAAAGCATTGCATTACAAAACACCTCCATGAGCTTCTGATCTAAACCAACCTCGCATAAGTAAGAGAGATGTCTTTTTATCTGTCTTTTTATGTCTTTTTGTCCCGCAATTCCTCTTAAAATAATGCAGCTCTTAGTGACCATAAGAGATCCATTATTCTTCGCCATTCAGTTCCGCCTTTGATAGCAGCGAGAAAATGATCAATGTTTCAGTGTGCTTCTTATGTGCATTTCGATCTGACTGCAATGTTCTCGATGTGTAAAGCAGTCTTTATAACAATATTTCTAGTATCCAAGTAGTAGCGTGGTTGTCATTGAAACGCATTGAAAATCTAGGATTTAAAAATATATCACGATAAATGACTAAAATGCATACGTTTTTAATGTATTATTAAATAAGAATAATATCTTGTGGACTATTTCTAGGTCTCTAATCAGGATGTTTGTGTTAATTTGTCGGTTCAACTTATCACTCAAATTGTTATATGCTGATTAAAATACAACTTGTTATATGTAATGTAGAAAAATGCAAATGCAATGTCGACAAATCAATGGAAAAATGAGAGAACATGAAGTTTGATAAAGCATTGCATAACTATTAGAAGAGAAGAGAGTGGGCAGAGATGGTTAGAAAGAGGAAGTGAATGAGGCGCAAGCAGAGAGGGAGGGAGATAGAAAGGTACTTCAGTGCCTTTTTTTAGCTCCAGGCTAAGTTACGATTATTGCTTTTATCCATCCTCAATTTCCCCTTGCCTCCCTCTCTTTGCAAGCAAATATGTTTCCCCCCAAAGGAACCGATATTTTCCCCATCATTAGTGATCATCTCAGCAGCGTGAACACTTCCGCACAGTTGGCAGTAGAGAAGCAGAATGACCTGTGTCATTCACCATGGCTGGATTTGAACAATAGCAAGTTTTTTTGGCTCGTTGAATCATTGGTATGAATTTATGAATGGGGAGTCCATTACCTGACACTTTTCCTCAACTCACACTCTGAGTCACTTGTGCCGAATGAACACCATATGCAGGTGACTGCTGCTTATAAGGGTCATATGATAAGGAATCATACTTTTCCTTCATCTTTTGAAATAAGAGTTAATTGTACTAATGTATGAAACACAGTAACTTCCAGAACTCAAAACTCCTCCCTAGTAAAAAAAAAAAAAGAACATCTATTGATTTATGACCGAAGACAATGAACGCTACTTTTTTTTTTTACGACCAATTAGCATGCTCGAATCATGACCCCAATTTTTTTGTGTGTTTACATACCTAAAGTTTCATATCATTCTGATGAAGCAGTGATTTTTAAAATTTCAAAACTTCAGAAATGACCGAAGAGCACCAGAGGGTTAAACACTTGAAATTAAATCATCGTGATAAAAACTGCCTAAAATGACAAAAAACATCTTTAGGAAACAGTTATTTGAAGTGTAATTTAATTGTTTAGTTTGTCTCTCGTCCATTGTAATAATGGAAAGGTGGGGATTATGAGCTATACTGGGACCAACCACCGGGGGGCGATCGAGGCACGTAGGCTTCAGTTTCTGAGAGGAGTGCTATAGGCTTGAGTAAGGCCCTGTCCACACGAACACGGGTATTTTCAAAACCGCAGCTTTTTCTACACGGTTTGGCTGTTCGTCCACACGCAAACGCAGTATCCGGTTACTGAAACCGGACTTTTTTGAAAACTCCGGCCAGGGTGAGGATTTTCAGAAACGCCGGTTGCAGTGTTGTCGTGTGGACAGTGAAACCGTAGTTTTTGCCTTGCGACGTCAGAGTGTGCGACGTTATCCGCTGTGTTTGACGTCAGATTGTGCGTCGCTGACTTTGTTGACGACCCTATGGTTGACGATTCTGTGCAATGGCGGACGTAGCCCACATATTGCTGATAGTAACTGTGCTAACAGGGCTGCTTGTATCATGTACACAGATACATGCTCAGATATATTATTATATTGCGGAACAGAGGCTACCGGAACTGGTAATAACTTTCTGTTAGGCTTCTGATTGGCCAACATGCCTTTACGATTAGGGTGATATCGCCGCCTGCTGGTGTGGCATGCTCTTGACAGCGGGTTTTTGCGTTTTCATGTAGACGGAGATTTCTTTAAAACCGAGCATGTGTGGACGGGATTTTTTTTTAAAACACAGGAGGAAAAACTCCGGTTATAAAAATACCCGTGTCCGTGTGGACTAGGCCTTAGACGCGTTCCTGGATCAACATATTTAGCTGATCCTGGAATTACAATAAATGGTAAAATGGTAAATGGACTGCATTTATATAGCATGGACACCTCGACACTTGGTCAAATTCTGGCAGTGTCAGAATATTTGACGCACAGTCCTGTAGTGTGGCTTCTCCTACGACAACCGCAAAATCAAAAAGAACCTGATGACGCAATTAATCGCACAACAAACCACCACTTGCTCCACATAGTCTTCATTTTTTCCAGTTTTCAAGTTCTAGAGATTGTTTCTGTTTGCTAGCCACCATTTCTATCCCGCATATAAATGCAGTTCACTTCACTGAACATGTCAGGGATTGATGATGTAAAACTTCAGTCTTCTCCCATGCGTACGTTTTTAATGTGTGTCGACTGGCGTATGGTCTTTTATTAATGACAACTCCCTCCAGAAATGTACTTCTAACTCTACCCCCATAAGTTATCCCTAAAATCAGAGGGAGGGAAATGATAGGTGAATAACACTGATGTAGAAGCTTGGTTGTAAGCTTGACATAAACAGTAACCTTGTCCCTCAAATCTGTTGCACTTGATGAAATCTAATATGGTATAATCTTAAAGTACTAATATGTAACTGAGGGTACTTCCCCAGTGACAGGCTGATGTGTAATTTTTGCACCTTTTTTTCTGACGGGGTTTGATGAAGAGCAGGAGCATGAAAAGAGTTGTTGTACATTATATATGCCTTTATGCTTGATGAACAGAATGAAGTCATCTGGTAGAGCAGTGGAATGTGAGTGTTATTTGCATTTTTGCAATATGGTGTTAAATCTGCCTGAAGCGTCATTTAGTTTTGCCACAGAAGCTGTTTTTTAACACCCTATGTTAACACTCAGCAGTCAGACTCTCACTCGCAGGCTCATTCATGGTGACAGTCTCTCACACATTACTCATTCACTGAGACCGAGATGAGCAGCTTTAGTAAGTCCGAAAAGCCGTTGTTCACCTCTCACGACATTCAATTTGAAGCATCAGGCCTCAATCAAGGTATGTGCATCCTCAGGCCATATATGCATGAAATACATTAAGCAATAAAGGGTTTTGCTCATTATGAAAGTGCAGCGGATGCTCAGTGTTTCATATATTTTTACAGATTCGAAAATATGCTCGCTTCTTTGAAGGAATTGTCTCTTTATTGCCGTCCCCTCTGCTCGCACGCCCACGCGCCCATAGCAACACGTTGTCGTATCATAGTAACCACATTTGCGCAGGGAGAAAAAATAAAGGGTGGGTTGTAGAGGTATCTTTCACTGACCACAATGAGCATGTAGCTTGATGATGGCTCTTTGTATTCAACACATGACAAGGGTGAAAGCATATAACGAAATGTAGCTAAACCCGATATTTGCTATAATAACTTCTTATTTGAAATATACCTGTCGATCCTGATTCTAGTTCCCAGGTTGTGAGCCATATAATGTAATTAGCCCTTCTCGTTAGGCTCATCTGAATAGCCAATCAGAGGCAGATGAGGTAGATGACTCTTGTTATCAAAGTCACTCCAGCTCAGACGAGGCCCTAATCAGGTCAATTGAATTCCCTTAAAACAAATGGCCCAATTATCAGTGACCAACATGTGTCCCTTTTTACTCTCCCTCTGTGAAATAGCCCTTGTCTGCTCTTCTAAGGAGATTCTTCTTTAATCAGGATGCAGTGGACTGAAGCTAATGAGACATGCTAATAGAGCTACTGCGTAAACCCCAATCACCCATTTGAGCATGTTATTCTCCACGCCAACCCTGCTATAACTGTCCATCGAGGGTCACAAAACATCACAAATGACACCTTTTTTAGAAAGGCTATTTCTAATATTCTAATCCAGTTTTATTAGACAAAAAAAACAGTTGATGTGCTTTAGGACATTACAGCTGCATAGTGTTTAGTTGGTCGAACATAGATGAACCTAATATTTACTGGTTATGCCACTTAAAGGGATACACTCTTTTAAAAGATAAAGGTTCTATAAGGGGTGGGGGGGTGGGGGGGCAAATGTTTCCCAAAGATCCTTTTTTCTTAATATGAAGAATATTTTAATAATCTTAGGACATTTTGTACAATGTAAATGCTCCATGAAAGTTAAAGGTTCTTTATGGAACCATTGATGCCAATAAATAACCTTTATTTTCAAGGGTGTAGTTCAGCCTCAAAATGAAAATTCTGCCATCCAAACCTGTATGAAACAAAATGTGATATTCTGAATATGCCTGTGTTTTTTTGACCATGCAATGAAAGTCAATGAAATCCATTGTTTGGTTTGGAAAAAACTATCAAAATATCTTCTTTCGTGTTCCAAAACCAGCTAAAAACCACTTCAAACTAGTTAAAACTGGATTTGGCATGTTTATTAGCTGTTTATATTTAGGACTAAATGTAAAATTCCTGTTTGCTTTGTCGACTGCCTCCCCACACATGCTTAGTAAATATAGATGCATGAATTCTGATCTGTTGTTTGAAATGCTATTAATGCAGCGGATGTCACGGACGGTGAGTGCTTGTTTTGTAATAGCCTAATGTGTTTGAAAAAGCAGGTGGAGGGCAATAGTGTTTCCTCTTTTCATTTAAAAACAACCGTGGATATCCAGGTAAATATAGTGGTTCTGTCCTGATGACTGACAGCAGCCGTGTTTGTGGGGAATTTCCTGAGGGGTCCTGTGTCTCAATTAACGTGCACACTCAAGCTTGAAGGAAAAACTCTCTCATTTCTGGCTATAGAAATGTGTTTGTTCCTGGCTAGGCAAGAAATAATCTGATCAGCGGTTTTTGTTTTTTGGAGTTGCCTACACATTTTGCCACACGGTTTCACTATGGTGAGGACAGAATGAGAGATTACAAAAACCTTCACAGCATCACCTTCAAACGACAAACACATTTGGCCTTCATTCATAGCCAGCAGTCGGTTCAAAAGAGAGCGAAAAAGAATTTTTCACATGATTCAATGTGATCAGAAATGTTATGTTATATGTTAATGTTAATGTTAGTGTTAATGTTATATGTTATGTTATGTTATGTTATGTTATGTTATGTTATGTTATGTTATGTTATGTTATGTTATGCTATGCTATGTTATGTTATGTTATGCTATGCTATGCTATGTTATGTTATGTTATGCTATGTTATGTTATGTTATGCTATGTTATGTTATGCTATGCTATGTTATGTTATGTTATGTTATGTTATATGCTATATGTTATATATTATGTTATGTTATGTTAATGTTATGTTATGTTATATGTTTTATGTTATGTTATATGTTATATATTTTATGTTATGTTATGTTATGTTATGTTATGTTATGTTATGTTATGTTATGTTATATGCTATATGTTATATGTTATATGTTATGTTATGTTATGTTATATGTTGTTATGTATGTTATGTTATTATATGTTAATGTTATGCCGTTATATGTTATGTTTTATGTTATAATATGTTATGTATGTTATGTTATGTTATGTTATATGTTGTTACATAATGAATAACAACATATATGATGTTATATGTTATGTTATGTTTTATGTTATGTTATATGTTTTATGTTATGCTATGTTATGTTATGTAATATGCTATTTTATATGTTATATATTTATGTAATGTTATTTACTATATGTTATATGTTGTTATGTATGTTATGTTATTTTATGTTATGTTATATGTTTTATGCTATGTTATATGTTATATATTTTATGTTATGTTATGTTATGTTATATGTTGTTATGTATGTTATGTTATTATCATGTGAGATGGTGGTCCAGTGGGTTAAACCATGGACCTGATACACAGAAGGTTGCTGGTTCGATCCCAGCGGTCACCACCAGTGTGTCCTTGAGCAAGGCACTTTACTCCATGTTGCTCCAGGGGGGTTGTCCCTGTAATAAGGGTTGTAAGTCGCTTTGGATAAAAGCGTCTGCCAAATGCATAAATATATGTTATGTTGTTATGTTATATTTTATGTTGTTACATAACATATAACAACATATATGATGTTATATGTTATGTTTTATGTTATATGTTTTATGTTATGCTATGTTATATATTTATGTTATGTTATGTTACTTGCTATGTTATATGTTGTTATGTATGTTATGTTATTATATGTTAATGTTATGTTGTTATGTTATGTTTTATGTTGTTACATAACGTATAAAAACATATATGATGTTATATGTTTTATGTTGTTATGTTATGTTATATGTTGTTGCATAATGTATAACAACATATATGATGTTATATGTTATGTTATATGTTTTATGTTATGCTATGCTATGTTATGTGCTATGTTATATGTTATATATTTTGTTATATTTATATGCTATATGTTATGTTGTTATGTATGTTATGTTATTATATGTTTGTTATGTTATGTTATTTTTTATGTTGTTACATAATGTATAAAAACATATATGATGTTATATGTCATGTTATGTTTTATGTTATGTTATATGTTTTATGTTTATGTTAATGTTTGTTATGTATGTTATGTTATGTTATATGATGTTATGTATGTTATGCTAGGTTATGTTATATGATGTTATGTTATGTATGTTAGGTTATGTTATATGATGTTATGTTATGATGTTATGTTATGTTATGTTGTTTTGTTTTGTTTTGAAAAGCCTGTTTTTGGTTGAATGACAAACACATTTGGCCTTCATATCCAGCAGTCGGTTCAAAAGAGAGAGGAAAAGAATCACATGACTCAAGATGGATGATCAGAAATATTTTAATTTATGATATGTTATATTATATGTTATGTTGTATGTTATGGTATATATTATGGTATATGTAATGTTAAGTTGTTTTGAAAAGCCTGTTTTTGTAGAATTACAACTACATGTGGCCTCCGTTCAAAACCAGCAGTCAGTTTAGATGATTCAAGATAGATGATCAGAAAGGGCATTTGAGCAAAAGGACAGTTCAATCTCAGGACATCCGGCTTATTCCCACTCCACCTACTCACCTGTTCCTGACCCATAAATGAGGTCACATTTGGCATGAACTCTGGAGTGTCCCTCCACTCCATAGGACACCATGACACATGAGTCTGTATATATAACATTTTCACACACCCATGTACACACACACACACACACACCTTTTCTGAAGGACACCTCCACATGCGGAGGCATATTGGCAGAGCTCATCAGCCCTCCTCTCTATCTGTGCCTGCTGGGTGAGTACAGCACATCTCGCTCTGCGTTTGGCTCATAGTTAGGTTTACCGCTTGTCTGCCATCCAGCAGGAAACGGCGGGAGAATGCCACATTCTCACCCACATACATCCCCGTCACCCACTTCCTAAAGAACACGTCTCTATCATGATCTCTGCTATGAGGTAATGGTTGAAGCAACCTGCTGGTGCCATCTGTGTCCGTCTGTGTTGATGAATAAATGTGCCCGTTGTATTACTCACCTAGATTCTCAGGTGTGTATATTTGTGTGACCGACAACATGCTTGTATGAGAAGCCATTCACAGTTGTACAGTCTAGCTCTAGAACATGTAGCCAGTCCGTTCACAGGAAGGAGGTAAAGAATCTGGTTCACTAGACAATTAGGTTACAAAACCAGCTGCAAGATTCCATCACTTCAAGTTATGTCTATTTTGGGCCTTAGACTCTGTGTGCTGCACTGCCCCCATGTGGCAGACCAGAGACAGTTTTTCAGACCTGTGATTATGTAAGACTTTGCAGGGAATGAGTCATCATTTGGGTTGTTTCAGAGAGAGTAGAACTCTCTGCATGTGTGTTTGTTGGCACAGAGCACTTAAAGATAGCAGTGGGATGGACGAGCAGGGGCTGATGAAACGCAAAAGTGGGTATTTTCCCATTGCTTTTTTTCGACTGTGATTGATCAGTGCAAGTGGTCACTCCTGAAAAGCTGCTAAAGAAAAAAACAGAAGCAGTGATGCTGTTGATAGCAGGTGGAAGGTTCTAGATCTGCATTCATGACGAAAAAAGTAGTCTGAATGTATCTTTGATACTGGAATGATCTTGATTGTGCTGTCCAGGTCAGTGTACTTATGCAACACTATGCATATTTCAACTATATTTTTTAAGTAAAGGCATAGTTTTAATCCAAAGAAGACACATTTGAAGAATATTATTGACATATAATGACAATATAATTTGTAATATAAAACATAATATATTTTTAATTACAGTTGTCTACTTTTGAAATAGAATGGCAATGTCAGTCAAAGTAAAACCATTTTAAATAATGTTTTATTAACAAAGTTCGGGAGAAACATGTTCATATAATTAACCTAGTTAACACGGGAGGAGCACATTCAGTTAATCAACTCAATAAATGAGATAAGAGGTATTTATACAGCCTCTGTTCCATGAGTTTTCCAGCATCCCTCCACCATTACACTTCCTCACTTCTAACTATTCCTATCCCAACCTGGGATTGGGGGAGTACTCTAGGTTTGCCAAATTCCGAGCTCGGAGCCCTCACTTCAGACAGCATATAATTACATGTAAGTGTGAACTTGTGAAATGCATACAGTGCTATAATATATAATACTACTACTAATAATAATGATGATGATTATTAACATAATACAATATAGTATACCCTAAAACCGAGGAAAAGAGGTTTGGAAAATGGATGGATGTTCTTGTTCGTAGTAGGTTGTGCACAATATTTAAACTGATACATTAAATTAACAAGTTAAATGCATATACTTTTTGGAATTAATGTTAAGCACAATATTGCATATACATTATATCAATATATAATTATTAATATTATAATATATAACACCAATTGTCTACATTTAAAATAAAAGGGCAATTTCAGTCAGAGTACAATTTCTATATTATATTATATTATTATAATCTGCAAACTCTTCAAGCGAGCATAAGGCCTCAGCAACAGTCTTCCAGCGGACTCGGTTTTGGGCCCACGACCATATCATGTTAGGTTGTGCAAAAATATTTAAATGGCAAAAAAACGAAATTAACAAGCTAAAATACTTGAGTACTATAATTAATATATTATAATTACATTATATTAATTATAGTACTTGACATTTATTCCAAAAAGTAAGCTTTTTAGCTCGTTAATTTAGTTTTTTGCTATTTAAATATTTTGCACAACCTAACACTAACAAGAACACCTCTTATGCAAAATCATGTAGGCCTACTCTAAGTCTTGTGACATCATTACCCCATTAGCCTCAAGTACAATAACTCCATTATGATTCAAGCCACTGTAATTCCATTCATTGCCATTCTGAGAAAGGGCCCTTGCTGCTAGTTTTGGAATCGGAACAGATCCAGAAAGCTCTATTAACCCGCCTCTGTGACTGGAAACAACATAGTATTGATTATGAAAGATTGAGTTTTGGAATAGTCCACCTTAAATGTTTTCTATATATAATTCAGGCAAGATGCTGTAGATTATACTTATATATATACTTATATATATATATATATACACTCACCTAAAGGATTATTAGGAACACCATACTAATACTGTGTTTGACCCTCTTTCGCCTTCAGAACTGCCTTAATTCTACGTGGCATTGATTCAACAAGGTGCTGAAAACATTCTTTAGAAATGTTGGCCCATATTGATAGGATAGCATCTTGCAGTTGATGGAGATTTGTGGGATGCACATCCAGGGCACAAAGCTCCCGTTCCACCACATCCCAAAGATGCTCTATTGGGTTGAGATCTGGTGACTGTGGGGGCCATTTTAGTACAGTGAACTCATTGTCATGTTCAAGAAACCAATTTGAAATGATTCAAGTTTTTTGTCATGGTGCATTATCCTGCTGGAAGTAGCCATCAGAGGATGGGTACATGGTGGTCATAAAGGGATGGACATGGTCAGAAACAATGCTCAGGTAGGCCGTAGCATTTAAACAATGCCCAATTGGCACTAAGGGGCCTAAAGTGTGCCAAGAAAACATCCCCCACACCATTACACCACCACCACCAGCCTGCACAGTGGTAACAAGGCATGATGGATCCATGTTCTCATTCTGTTTAAGCCAAATTCTGACTCTACCATCTGAATGTCTCAACAGAAATCGAGACTCATCAGACCAGGCCAGAGTCCTGCACGGGTCCATTTTTGGAGACCCGCCCCCGCCCGTACCCGCAAAGTTCAGCACCAGATCCGACCCGTCACCCGTGATAATATCAAAATAAAATCCGCACCTGCCCAGACCCGTTACTATTTGGCCGTTACCCGATCCGTGCCCGCGATAAATCACACACGCTAAAATCCTTCCAATTAAAGTGCTTTATTTTTTATCTTGCACCTCTCTCTCACAACAGCGTCATGAATGGGCTATGAAACAGGCTAAAGTGCGCTTTGTTTTGCACCATTAAAGTAGCCTACGAACCTAAATAGGCTATGGAAACTGATAACTATAGCCTACCTACGCAAATAGACCTGTTAATGAAGAAAAGACAAAAGAAAAACACAAAGAAGAAAAAAAAAACCTGAGCCTGTCGCTCACAAACAGTATATTATAGGCTATAGCCTACATAGGCCTATGCCAATGCATTTACTTTCCCTTAAGGTTACTGTGCAGGAAAAGGATATCGTCCACAGTCCCAGGTTTAAATTGCGTTCTCCGTTCTTGGATTACAAAACCAGCTGTGGAAAAGTCTCTCTCACTCGCAGCGCTTGATGCTGGGATGGAGAGAACATTCCGCACAATCATTGCCAGGTTGGGAAATGTTTTCGCATGCTCCTTCCACCACCACAAAACATCGAAAGGATCCCCCTTGGGTGGCTTGAACTCGATGTATGCAGACCTCGTCCTCGGGCATCACAGTGTCTTCGCTGGAGTCCTCTACGTCTGACAAACAATCAACTGTTGAAACCAAACGAACTCTCTTCGCTGCTGGGCTATGGAAAGCATCAACAAAAGTCTCACTGTCGCAGTGGTGGTGACGTGATGGGTCAAATGTCATATCGTTGTTGCGTATGTGTAATGGTAATTTAGACATACAAATATTGCACATATTTGTCATCCGCTCTACTACCCGCCCGCAAGAAGTTAATTATCCAACCGCATCCCCGCCCGTGAATTTTAGGAATGTCACAATCCACACGTCTTAGCCACTTTTATGCCGTTGCAGGACTCTGGACCAGGCAACATTTCAGTCTTCAACTGTCCGATTTTGGTGAGCTCGAGCAAATTTTAGCATATTGTAGCAGCTCTTTTTCCTATTTGTAGTGGAGATGAGTGGTACCCGGTGGGGTCTTCTGCTGTTGTAGCCCATCCGCCTCAAGGTTGTGCGTGTTGTGGCTTCACAAATGCTTTGCTGCATACCTCGATTGTAACGAGTGGTTATTTCAGTCAAAGTTGCTCTTCTATCAGCTTGAATCAGTCGGCCCATTCTCCTCTGACCTCTAGCATCAACAAGGCATTTTCGCCCACAGGACTGCCGCATACTGGATGTTTTTCCCTTTTCACACCATTCTTTGTAAACCCTAGAAATGGTTGTGCGTGAAAATCCCAGTAACTGAGCCGATTGTGAAATACTCAGACCGGCCCGTCTGGCACCAACAACCATGCCACGCTCAAAATTGCTTAAATCACCTTTCTTTCCCATTCTGACATTCAGTTTGGAGTTCAGGAGATTGTCTTGACCAGGACCACACCCCTAAATGCATTGAAGCAACTGCCATGTGATTTTGATAATATAATATATGTGATTATGATAATAGGTTGATTAGATAATTGCGTTAATGAGAAATTGAACAGGTGTTCCTAATAATCCTTTAGGTGAGTGTGTGTGTGTGTGTGTGTATATATATATATATATATATATTATCACCTCTAAATCAATTATTTTTCTTGTCAATGCTAATAAGGCTGCAGAGAGGCGGACAGCTCCTCAATGGGGTTCCAGTCTATCCCGTGGTTAGATGACTCAAGAGATCAGAAGGGTGGGTGGAAGGGCTAAGCAGGGCACGTGAGCGAGACTTTCCATTAGGCAGAATAAGAAGCGTATCTGAAAAATGCCAAGAAAACATCCCTGTGGGAATGCAAACATATGTGGGTCTGGAGACATATTTTTATGGTCTAATCAAATTTATTACAGTAATAAATCCAGGATCGAAAATACAACAATGGCACCGTGGTATAAAAAAACAACAACACAAAGTAATGTGAGTATTATTGACGGTGGTGGTGTTGGTGGGATAGAGGTTTGGAATGACTGAGTGGTTACTGAATAACAACAATGAATAACAACAATACAGAACTCAGAGATGGATTATACATAGTGGAACATTAATATAGGCTTTTGACACTAAGAACATACAGAGATACTTTCTTTTTTACAGCCATGATATTGTTATTGCTACATCTATTTGAATAGGAGGGTTTAATTATTATTGTTGACTTCTGAACTGGAAGAGCAAACCAGAGGAATGAGTCTGCAGAGCTGCACCCCTCATCCTGAGAATGAGGCATTTAGAAATGACAAAAGACAGTTTACATAGTTTGTACAGCAGGT
Organism: Romanogobio albipinnatus; assembly: GCA_023566225.1. Taxonomy (NCBI): domain Eukaryota; kingdom Metazoa; phylum Chordata; class Actinopteri; order Cypriniformes; family Gobionidae; genus Romanogobio; species Romanogobio albipinnatus. Next base: position 27,349,433 of record CM042246.1, on the reverse strand, counting down.
TTGGAGTCATAGTGCAGCTGGTAACTTTGCCATTTTCCATATGACACAATATAGTGAGTTGTTATCTTGTAGACATTTTGTCCTTAAAATATAGTGTCTGTCTCTAATAGCCTTTTTTATTATTTGCGATGTTGAAGTTAAATAGGTTGGTACATCTCTCATGAGAATGACTTCTATACAATCTTGGAAATGATGTCTGTCGTTTGGCAGACATATCCAGCTCATAAGCCCTCCTTGTTGGATGAAACAATCAGTGCTTCCACTCTTCCACCCCTTTTCCCTCTCTAGGCATCTCTACAGCTCTTTCAGTTAAAAAGCATAAGGCCCAACATAAATGGTTAAGCGCAGGGCAGAACTGGTGTGGTAGCTCATGAGCGGGTTGACAGAAACCATCTCCAAATCCAGCACATACTCTCTGGGCCCGTTCACGGCGCGGGCGAGAACAAGCATGGCACTGATGTTGTTGATTTGCTGAGGAAAGGCACATGACAGTCACATGATCATTCCAAAACTTGGCTGTGTAGAAATGTATAAGTCTTGATGGCACTAATCAAATGGGTCGTCTTGATTTCATGGACAGACTTTTTAATAAAAAATAAAAAATGTCCCCCTTTTATTCAGAAAGGACACATTTAACTGTATTATTGTTACACAACTTTTGTTATTGTTAAACACTGTTTTTTTTACTTTCTATTCATCAAATAATGTATTAAAAAATTGATCACGGTTCCCACAAAAATATTCAGTTATTAATGTTGTTTCTTGAGTAGCAAATCAGAATAGTAGAATGATTTCTGAAGGATCATGTGACGCTGAAGAGTGGAGTAATAATGCTGAAAATTCAGCTTTGCCAACACAGGAATAAATGACATTTTAAAATATATTAAAATAGTGCAGTTCTTTTTTTTAACTGTAATAATATTTCACAATATTAATGTTTTAACTGTATTTTTGATTAAATAAATGCAGCATTGGTGAGCATAAGAGAATTCTAAAACATTAACAAAAAAACGACACCAAACCTATGAATGGTACTGTGTATCCAAGAATGTATTTTCCAATGGGGTACGAAAAATTCAACTTTATTTAATATAGAAATTTTGCTGTTTTGAGGGTGTTTAGATCATTGCACTGGAAAGCAAGACAAATTATTGCAAAAACCAAACTGTAAGTCAGTTTTCAGTATAATAATATTATAACAGTACACCATTTTAAGGTATTCTTTCAGAATAGGCAGTAATTCAAATTTGAACATACCCTGATGTAAAAATCTCCATTGTCATCTCCAGAGCGGATGCGGAAGGTGTTATAAGCTCCAGGATAGACGCTGGTGGCCTGGATCTGAAAGATATCCGAGGGGACGGTGCGCTCGGATGTGATGCTCATGTAGCGATGCACAATGGAGTAGGGCATGTCTCGACAGCTGGGCTTTGTGACAGGACACATACAGCGACTGCAAGAGAGACAATTATATCAGTCAGGAATGATTTACAGCACTAAACGAAAGTGAATTGAATAGTGAACTGATCTGCTCCGAAATAAATCAACATTTTACTGGAGTGGACTGATTTAGACAGAATTGAACTTATCTGAACATACTAAATAGTACCGTTTTCCCCCACTAGGTCAGGTTTTTGCATGACTAATGACCGTGTTAGCCACAACTGTACCAAATTGTAGATGAATGTGTACCATATGTCCAGCAAATTGGCTTAAAAATTTGGATGCCATCCATCTAAGCTAGATATTTCTTCAGAAATGCCTGCCCACCTGTTATTCATTAAAAGCTTGTGGAACTTTGCAGATTATGTTGAGACATGTTCAGAGGCACAGACTCAAGAACTGGACTGACATATGGAAAAATACACCGGGCGATTTGAGAAACCATGGCAGGTATGTCTCAAATAGGCAGTAATGATGAACAATAGACAATTAATGAAGAGGAAAATCTCCCTGTAACTGCGTGTAAACCGAACAGCCTGTAAGCGCTTCTGGTACTACCAAATTGTTAACGTACTTTTCGGATACTTGCACATATGGTTCCTCGCAGCTTTTGGTGTCAACACATTTGTGACCTCCATGAATGTTCACACAAGTCTGTCCGTCAGAGCACTGATGAGCTCCTGTCTCGCATTCGTTTATGTCTAGATTGAAAGAAAAACAAACGAATACGTCTCTTTTCTCCTATGGGTGAATTGGTAAGCAGAGTGTTCTGTGAGAGAGTGTTAAGTTGAGGCTAACCTTGGCAGAGGCGTGTGCCCAGAAGCTGATAGCCATCAGGACAGACACAGGAGAATTTTCCGTGCTCATTAACACACTGATACTGGCACAGGTAACTGGAGTAGCTGCACTCGTCTATGTCTGAAGACAGAGAATGAATATGATCAGTTGCTCCAGCTGTAAGTTGCATAAATATGTTTCACAAATGTGTGTGTTTATTTTAGTTTTTCACATGGGTTTGTATTTGCTCCCAGCTTACCATTGCAGGCAAAGCCATCTGGCCCCAGCTCATAACCCTGCTCACATCGACACAGGAACGTCCCGTACGTGTTGTAACATCTCTGACTGCAGGGGGCCCCCATGCCACACTCATCAACATCTGAGTGCCACAGAATAACAAAGCAGACGGGATCATATATGAAAACATTCAGCGTAAGGCAAGCAGGATTGCAGTCACTAAAAAAAGGCAATCGGATGATTAAGAAAATGAATATTTTCTGAGCTGGACTCGCCATTTTTGCTGCCATTAATGTCTAATAATTGTAAGTGGCTAAGCAAATCAAAACAGAAGTTTATAATCTTTTGTTTTAGGGGTCTCCTAAAGGAAGGAAATTGTTCTGATGCACCCAATGTGCTTAATGCACACTGTAACATGGCTTGTGTTAATAATGGGAGAATAGCTAGCCAACGTGAGTTACAGAAGAAGAAAGTAGTAGAAACTCAGGCGGAGGTTAGCATTTCACAGTTTGTATTTTATTCACCACTTCACCAGGATAGTCCTAGAAAATGTCTTCTATAAGGGTTCTGCTGTCAACCGTGTTACTTAATAAACAAAACAACTTAATGAGCAACAGAAATATAATACAGTATTTCAGGTTAAAATCAAGACTAGGCCTTCAAAAATATATTTGTTTTAAAGGCAGATTAGCGCGCTCTTTTGGAATTATTTAAGAAATCATGCAACCATGGGTGTAATCACTAGAGGTCTCTATGGAGAGGCTTCAGAATTCCCTAGATCTATTTTGAACACATTTAATGATTTTTTTTTTTTTTTATGGATTTGAATATATATTTTAAATATCTCAAAGACTATTTGTTATAAAGTTTTACTTTTTTTTTGTTAGAAATATAGATTTTTTTCTGTGAATATGTGTTTTTGCAGATTTCCCATTAATTTCCTATGGTGGTCATTTTTGACCGAAGAGCACAAGTGGGAGTATTTTTTTTACGACCACTTAGACCACTTTTTGTGTATTTACATACCTAATGCTAGAAAAGTCACCAAGTTTCATATCATTCCGATGAAGCAGTGATTTTTAAAATTTCAAAACAAAAAATGTTCCAGTCAGAACTGACCGAAGAGCGCCAAAGGGTTAAAAGACTTAGACTAAGCACGAGAACGCAATTCCACAGACGCAGCCGGATGATCGGATCATTTCCATAAAGACCAACGCTATCTACCAGTTAGCATCTGGTTTAAGACATACTTTTTTTGGGCAGTAAATAAGGACGCAAACACCTGTTCATGCCTTTTCAGTGCAAATTTTTCACTGCGTGTCTTTAGTAAATGCTGACAGTAGTTTTTTAATGCCAAAGAGAGTTTGCGGTTGCACATTTTCTACTTAAGCTACTTTGGCCTCTCAGGCTACTGGATAATATTAAATAGCAAAATGGATATTTTGACATTGTTTTATCAAACCGGCACTGGAGCATAGCACTTTCTTTTCATGGCCCAATCAATTTCAATCAAATAGATAAAATCAAGTTGAATTCTACCTTTTTCATGTTAATGTTATCACATTTCACTTACATCCAATTATAAAAGTAAAATGTGCTGCAAACAGCTGTTCACACTAAATTTAATGTCTCGTTTTCTTCTGTGCACAAAGTGCTCTTTTACTGTTTATATTTTGGCTCTTACTCAAAGAAAATGAGGTGTAGGATGGAGTTGTGTAAGTAAGTGGGTTTGGATTCTGAGTGCTTGTGTGTGTGTGTGTGTGTGTGTGTGTGTGTGTGTGTGTGTGTGTGTGTGTGTGTGTGTGTGTGTGTGTGTGTGTGTGTGTGTGTGTGTGTGTGTGTGTGTGTGTGTGTGTGTGTGTGTGTGTGTGTGTGTGTGTGTGTGTGTGTGTGTGTGTGTGTAGGGTGGGTTGGCCTATGACTCAGGGTATGGCAAAACGGGGCGTAGGAGTAAGCATGTGGGTTGGCTTACCAATACAGGAGCGATTGTTGCCTGCCAGCTGGAAACCAGGCTCACACTGGCAGGAGAATGAGCCAGGGACATTAACACAGCGATGTTGACAGTAGCGATACCGGCACTCGTCAATGTCTGAAAAGTATGAAAACATATAATTAGATTACAAATACATTTTTTAATTCCTCATTTGTATGATTGGACAGACAATGACAGATCATCTGACAGACCATTTTATGTGATTTAAGGCACACTTCGCTCACAGTGGTATCAACTCTGGGACTTAACCATGGGAACAACATAGTAAATTGAACTGATTATTTTAATAGGTGTGGATACAAAATTCCTAAGATTCAAAAGAATTTACAGATAAGTATTTTACGTAAAGTCAAAATGTAGATATTTTTAAATATTAAATATCAAGATAATATTTAGCTAATAATAGATACCAAATTAAGATGATATATAAATTGAAATGAGATAAAATATAATATTTTGTCAATCTAGTAATATATTTTGCTGCAACTAACCTAAAGGGACATTTTTATGGTTTACATTTTGGTGTGTTCCTCACATGAATCTTTTATATGGCTTCAGAAGACTTGCAATATACACAAGCCATATGTAAGACTCTAATAAAACTTCTATGGTGATTTGTGTTATTTCTGAAGCATTTCTGAAACAAAGAAACCCTTGTGGAAAAAAGTACACCTTAGCATACTTTTCAAAAGAGAACTTATTATGCAAATAATACACTATAAAAGAATATTCATAAGTGTACAGCCAATTATACTGACAAGCATTTATGGTAAACTAAAATATATTTTTTATCAAATGTAATTTTTATCTAAACTTGTACGTAATGCATTTACATATGTTTATAATTACACATGTGCAATGATGAAGTTGCAGTTTAGTAGATTTAAAGTATACCAACTATAATTTTAACTATAGGCGTTATTTGAAAATGAATCAAGCTCATTTCACGTGTGCTTTAATGCGTACTTTAAAACAAACTTATTTTTTCACAATGGAAGACTTGGAACGACATGATATTATGAATTAATAAAGATTTTTTTGGGAGAAGTGAACTCTGTTGTTGTATTGCTACAGAATTAAGAAGGCGTTTTATTGCTCACCGATGCATTCTGTGCCCACTTTGCGATACCCATCTGGACACTGGCAGGAGAAGGAGCCTTCTGTATTGAAACACTGCTGACTGGGCTGGCAGTCGTGGCCGTCCCGTTCACACTCATCCACATCTGTTTTTGTGAAACAATCATGGAAATTTATAGTGGACACATCATCGTTTCTTTGTCTTCCCAGTTTATGGCATTGGAGCTAGCAAAACTCTGGAATGCAGCATTTATTGGTTCACTGCTCATGGGAAGTGTAAACTACATAGCGGTCTTGAGTAACATTATCTGTATTCACTTCCTCTTGACGGTAGACGACAGCTGGGATGTCTCAGACTTAGTTCATTCTTCGGCTCCCTGCAGACTGGCCCCCTGCCAAGACTTCAGCATGACTCGCACAGTTGTCTGAGTGCAAAAACTAGCTGACCATTTCCCCTCACCACCTGTTTTTTAGCCTGAGTCATTCAAACGCAAACAGTCAAAACTAAAACATTGCATGCAATAACCCCCACCACCATCCCATTCACATAACTGATTTTCATTTTCATTTTGATCTGGACACACATGACTCTCTCCATAGGCATGCTACTGAATACAACAGCTGATTTCCGCACACTCACAGGCCGTCTGACACCTGTTCTGCAAACTCACACTCGTTTTCACACACTCACCCACGCAGCTGTCTCCCTGGGGCTCAAAACCTGGAGGGCACAGGTTGAATGACTCGCTGGCCGTGTTCTCTAGGCTGGGGTGGACCTGGTTGGGTGGATCAGGGGCGGGGATGACAGAGGCAGAGCGAGGGAGGCACAGGTACCCGCCATAGTGGTTGAAGCACTTCATCTCTCCCTTACAGGCCTCTGAGATTGTCTCACATTCATTTATATCTGCAGACAAGATAAGCAGGATACACAGGTGTTTGTGGGTAAAAAGCATGTTTGAGGACTCTGTTTGACCATGGGTCACAAAACAGTTAATAAGACATCAACTATTATTGGAACAGTCATTTACCACTAAATGTAAGAGTTTTCGGAATGTGAAATTGTATTAATTTAAATGTATAACAATATACACTACAGTTCAAAAGTCTCTTATGATCATCAAGTTTTTGCATTTATTTAATATTGTGAAATATATTTGCAATTTAAAATAAAAATGTTCTGTTTTTAGAAAACTTAATATGGCCTAATTCTATTTGATTAATAGAAAGTTAAAAATAAATATTTTGCAACATTATAAATGTCTTTACTGTCACTTTTGATTAATGTGTTCTTGCTGAACAAAAATATGAATTTCTTTAAAAAAAATATTGCTGACCTTAGAGACGGTAGAGTATATTTTATATCAATACACATATTTACTGTATGTTTTTACCATATATATTTTATATGATAGCTTATCTGTAATTCATTTTTTTTTTAATATTATATATGCTATTTAAGTAGGCGTATATATGATGTATATTACATATACTTTTCATATCCAAAACTCATGATATAACCGTTGTCTTTCGTTGTCGTGTTTTACTGGGGTTGTACTGTTTTTAATGTGTTTTTGGACTGTTCTGCTGACAAGAAACTGCAAAAATATAAATCCAAAGAAATATAGTTCAGTAGACAAATAATTTTCCACAGCTCATGTTATCTGGAGTTTTAAGTGATTTCGGAGCTTTATACAACGTTTTACAGTGGATGCCATTGAAAATACAGTCTGTACCTCACAGCCTCGCTTTCCTGTCATGGAGGTGCTCTGAATAAGGTTTAAAACATTTGAAATGTTTTACCTTTGCAGTGCTGAGTCTGTGGATCCCAGTGATATCCATCTGTGCATTCCTATAAAACAACATGAATTCGTTCATATAACTTTATATAGACATTTATATCTATAAATCGAATAGTTACACAGTAAAGTTGCCTGTGTGTAATATATGATATGAACATGATATTGAAGGATGTAACATAGGTTATGATATGAAGATTTATTTATTTATTTATTTATTTATTTATTTAGAGAGAGAGAGAGAGAGAGAGAGAGAGAGAGAGAGAGAGAGAGAGAGAGAGAGAGAGAGAGAGAGAGAGAGAGAGAGAGAGAGAGAGAGAGAGAGAGAGAGGTTTCCTCCTTACCGTGTAGGTGTCAGTTTCTGTGGGTGGCTGTGAAATAGCGCGACGGAGAAACACAGAGATGCACATACAAAAGACCAAAACACACCCGGGCCGCATCCTCACACACACCTTCAACAGGCTCTGATGAGCAAAAACACCTCCAAGAGTGATCAGACAGACGTGCACGCGCTCGCAGTGATGATGCTACGATAAAGTTCACTGAGGTACCTGTGGATGAGAAACAAACAGCTTGAGAAAACTTCAGAAACAAGCGTAAGCATCACTGTTTGAACACACACAAGTGATGACGATGTATTAATCATAACTAAACGCCAGAACGGATGTCTGTGATTTATTTCGGCTAGATTTAGCAAATCAGACTCTAATGTAGCCTAATGTCAGGACCTCTCATTAATCCAAGTGGTGGTGCTTGAGTGCAAGACTCCCCCTAGTGGTTGTGTTAAAAATGCAACAATTTTGGTAACATTGTGATGGAAAATCAAAAAGACTTGATCCTAGTTTATGCAGTGGGCACTGTGAGACCTATAGGCTCCCTGTGCACAAAAGTAGTGATTGTATTAGATGATTTATACCATGGCACTGAATATTGATCATGTTCATGTACCATGATATTACTCCAAGGTACTTCACAGAGTTCCAATAGCAATGGTACATATGCCAAACATAAAATGAAGTAACTTATTGTTCATTTTTAATTCATTTTTTTTCTTAATACATTATGTTAATGTAGACCATTCGTAATGATCAATTATTGCATTGTTAGCCTATCAATCATTCAATTCTACAACTAAATTAAATATTCCTAATTATTATAAAATTCTAAATGTGTGAATATGTGAGCAATGCATTAGCATATGTAATGTTACCCTAGATTAATAAATGCTTCAAAAGTGGGTTATTGTAAAGTTTTACCACTAGTTTACATTAAATAAAAACTTTCTTCATTCACACACCACAAGAAAAAAACTAAATATGAACTGTATTTCCTATAAAACATTTCTGGCTTGGAGGGGAGTGAAAAGTGGTTCAGTTTACACAGAGCAAATTATATCACACAGACATAGGCTATTAAATGCAGCACTATTTTCCTGGCGTTCGTTTCCTTAAATACATGCATACAATGACATTTACATAGAGCATTCAAACAGAGCAGACACAGTATGGAAACGCAAAAGCTGCTCCAACCTGACACAGAGCCCAACAGTAGCTCTTTGAGTTGTTGTTGTTGTCCAGTCTAAAAGTATTGTCATGTTGACTACAGTAGCCACTGTACAAGAAATGCTTGAGACTTCACACGCAAACACACTGAAATCCAAACACGTGCACAGATCTCGCACCTGTCTGAATTACTCGCTCTTACTGACTGACCTATGTGCTACTTATAGTTAAGTAGCGCCCTGCAAAATCTGGAAGCAGGCCATCCCTGTGGTGTTACATCGGACTGGGAAAAGCCTAAAATCAACCATAATAAACAAACTTGAGGCCAGCGAGAGCATGGTTCAGACGCTTGGCCGGAGTGTGGGCAATGTGGAGGCGTGGGTAACATCGTCTGCCATGTTGTCTGAGTGGCACTTGACCTCCTGGAATGCCAGCGGAGAGGATGTGGGCACCACTCTGAATAACGGTCTGCCGGACACTCGCTGTGTTTCCCACAGTATCACATTCCCGGGAAACCCCCACCTCCCCCCAAAGGTTCACTGGAAAGGTCAAGTGGTTACCCAGAATGCCCTTGTATAAGTCATCAAATCATTTTCTTTGGCAGATATGTCAGTGGGTCATTGTACAGCTACTTATTAAATATGGAGCATTTCAGATTCTCCATGTGCTTTTAGAAGGGAAACAGCACATCTATTTGCTTAATATTTGGTTGGCTGGTAGTATTGTGACTTTTGTGAAGTCTGCAGTGATTATACGACCGCCAATAACACAAGTAATAAAGAGCGGACTTCATGGGCAGACCACTGCAGAGACCACACAGATGTAATGACAAACGCTCTCCTCCTACCTCTCTCTCAACCTTATAAACACGCTCACACTAGTCCAGTGTCATGTCTATGGTTAACTCCGTGTGCTTAGCTGGGCATTAAACTGGAAATCTGACATGGTGGCCAAAACACTCATGCAGGGTCTACAGTTTTAAACCTTGCTGGTTGTGCACTTATAATTTTATGAATACTTCCTTACCTCCCACCTGTGCAAACCTAAGTGGGTTCTTTTTATGCCAGGACCCCCATGGCCCCAACAACATGCAGACTATCTACAAAGACATCATAGAGACATCATGTATTAATAGTTTCTTAGCTAATTTTCCAAATAGATTTTTTTTAGGGTCAGTTCTCACAGGTGTCATACTGGTCTTCTATCAGAGGAACCATAGTTTATCTCATTACTTTACATCATTAAAGGTCCCGTTCTTCGTGTGTTTTTGAAGCTTTGATTGTGTTAACAGTGTGCAATATAACATGTGTTCATGTTTCGCGTGTAAAAAAACACAGTATTTTTCACACAATTTACTTATCTGTATACCGCTGTTTTCACTGTCCTAAAAACGGCCTGATGAGTTCCTTGTTCTATGAAGTCCCTCCTTCAGAAATACGTAACGAGTTCTGATTGTGCCAGCGGTTCCTGTGTTGTGATTCGACAGCAGCTTAGCGCAAGTTGCACGGAAAGGTCACGCCTCTTAACGGGAGATGTATGCGATCAATGATCTCTACAGCGTCCCTGGAAAAGCCAAACAAAGGTGATTTGACTCCGGGATGAAAATAACAGCGTCTCGACGACATGGCGACAAACACACTCAAGCTACAGTTCCTTTTCTCCACGCGACCGTCCTCTTCTCCACGTGGGACAGCAACAAGACCACGCCCCCTTTTTCGCATATTCTTGTGGGCGGAGGTTAGTCTGTTCTACTGACTGACGTAATTAATGTAGGAAGTACCAGGATGTAGTCCAAGCCAGCCGTTCGCTGTAGGCTTTGAAAGGGAACTTCTGTTAAATAAAATATCTCGCTTGGCATTGAACTTTGAGCTGTATAATTTTACAGGTATTATTTATGCTCTAACAGCAACATTACACACTAACTAAAGTTTGAACAGTGGGATCAAGAAGAACAGGACCTTTAAGCAGCAATCAAGTTATTGAAGTGACTCAATGGTTGGTATATTGCTACATTGTTACTGCATGCAGGGACCAAAGCTTGTCTTAGGTTTTACGACAAGTACACTGCTGTTTTTAAAAAGTCTCTTATGCTCACTTATGTCTTTTGGGGTGGGTGTTTTTGGGGTGAATTTTTAGCATCGTCACATGATCCTTCAGAAATCATTAATGCTGATTTAATGTGCTGATATGCTGAAGAAACATTTCTTATTATCAGTGTTGAAAACAGTTGTGCTGCTTAATATTTTGTTGATGAATAGAAAGCCTTTTTTTTTTAAATAAGTAAGACTTTTTTTTAACATTATAGTTCACTATCACTTTTGATCAATTTAATGCATCCTTGTGGAATAAAAGTATTTCTTTACTTCTTTACTTAAAAATAAAGTAATTTCTGTAAAACTTATCTTAATGACCCCAAACTTTTGCATGGTAGTGTGTACATTATACAACTTCCAGACTCATTCTGGTCATCAGTGATGCTCACCACTTTCATGTTGCTTACTTTAACAGTTCTGCCCTGAGATGACAAATTAATATTTCCAAATACCAAAAATATAGAACTAATGTGGCTATAACAGTGATATATCCCGGCTCTCTGTCACACTCTCTGCTTTTAAATGAATGCTCAAGTCAGCATCCAGCCATAGAAAATAAAACATCTAACATAAGCAATTAGCAGAACACATAAACAAAAAATTATGTAACAGCAGTGGCCTATGTAAGTACAGTAAAGCAGTGTTCCCTGTTCTGATGTCACATAGGCATTTTATTGAGCCTACATTCTTATAACAACACCTGTGCTTCCAAAGGAGGTCAAAACGCTTTCGGATAAACACAAATGTTACCACAAATTCCCCAACCTTTGTGGGTCCTCAGAAACCATTGAGAGTCTGCGTAATGTTCCCATTCTGCTGTGTCTTTCGCATCAAACCAGCTCATATAAACAGACAGCAGTTAGTATGAATCAGGTTTTTGTCTTTAAAAATAGAAACATTATCTAAACAAAGTCTCCCATTTTACGTTTGCAGGGCTCAAGTAACAACATACAGTCAATGGCATTACTCTGGTTGTGAAACAGTGGTTGGAAAACAGTTTGGAAAGTTTTGCAACACTTCAGACATGTAGAGATGTGTAAAACCATCAAAAAAATAACAACAGCGCTGAGCATGGAAAGTTGGAAGATATGAGATGATATGATATGGTAAGAGATATGTGGAATCTGCTGAATAATGTGATTGATTGTTCTTTCTATAGACCGCAGTGTGGTGTCTGTAGTCGTGGAGAGTGAGTGTGACGTGTGCAGCCCTTCAAACAGCCTGGAGCATACCGGCCAGATTAAATTTTCCTTAGTCTGCCCTTTATCGCTTTCTCCCTCTGCCCCACTGTCTGTGACATAACTTCAATTCAGCCTGACATTTCTGCTTTTAGATGAGAAGATCCACAATGTCCAAAGACCCTATGCAAACAACAGCTACTGGAGTACAATATAATAATGACATTATGTTACAGTGTAATATTAGATTTTCTTTCGTAAACATGCTATACTCACAGGCCAGGATTTCTTCCTGCTATGTTCTTGAAGTCTGTGCTTTTCTTCCGGTGGATCCCTCTCTTGCTTGTTTCTGTGCAGTGGTGGCACGTCTTCTTTTCTATCCTTACTCCTCAGCCTGATAGAGTGAGTGTGGAGACGGACAGCTGGACTGTGAATGTATTCAAGGGAGGGAAAGACAGAAGAGAGGAAAGAGGGACAGCCCATTCCGACCCCCATACAGCCCCCCTGCACGGCCATCCTCCGCCCCTGGCCCCCCCTCGTCTGACCCCCCAGGATGAAAATTCCTGGTCTGCGGCCCAAATTCCCAAATTCCAAATGTGTCCAGCTCAACGATAGAAAAAACAGCATACAGATTCACACACACATGCAGCCAACCCCCCTCCATACGCATATGAACCAGCCCCCACGCACACACACCAAGGCAAAGACCCCACCTGGTTTCATTTAAACTCCCCCCCCCCCCCCACAGCCTACAACTTTCTTTCGCTCTATTCCCCTCCACCTCAAGTCACCCCTTCAACTCTCCCATCTTTTTCGGTCTCTCGCTCTCTCTATTCCTTTCATTCGGCTGGATATTTATAGCTTGGGAGAAGCTAGTGGAATGTAGACAAAAATTGGAGAGCAAACTAGGAAGAGAGAGAGAGAAAGAGAGAGAGAGAGAGAGAGAGCGAGAGAGAGAGAGAGAGGAGGCGAGGGTAGAGTAAAAAAGAGGGGAGGATAGGACGCACGTCTACTTGGAAAAGTTGTTCGCTTTTTTTGCAGTGTCTAAATATTGAAACTGGAGGTGCTCGCGGGCTGATATTACTAGAAATGAGAGGCAATGGAAAGACTTGCATTCTTACTGCTCATACACTTTTACGTCACAAACTTAAACAATGAATTAGAAATTGGAGTTTGTGGCTTGAAGACCAGGTCTCTCTATTATGTTAATGCACTCTTCAGCATTGACAATATTCCCTTTTGGCATACTGTATATACACATTTCAAATTGACAGTGTTTCTCTTCTGGGAAAACCAAAAACTGTATTGATGACTCATCCTGCACTACACAGATTTTTGTCTAATCAAATGCTCACTGCAAAAAAAAAAAAGAGTAACAAATACCAAAGAGTCACTTGTAACTACATCAACAGAATCACCAAAATGCATTCGAACACAGTTGTCTGATCAAAGAATTGTAATGTGTTTTTCTTTGAAATATTACTGCTGCTGATAAAGCGTTATTGATTTGTTGTTTGCTGACTTCAATTTTTTGTTGTTGATTTGTCATTATTGTTCATATTGTTGACTTGTGTTGTGATGTTAAGAGCTCCTCTTTTGACATTTATTAACTGTCACCGTTCTTTAGGTTTGCGTGTTAAAGTGTTGAGGTCTATGTATAAAGTACACAACCTTTTCACAAACTTGGATATCTGTGGTTTATATGAGCGGGGTTTATTCCTTCAGAGTCAAATACATAAACCCATAGTTGCCTTCACAAATGTATTGGCAGAATGTGGCATTTTAACAAACAAATTAAAAACGGACAAAACAAAGAATCGTGACAATGAGAGAACTTGTAAAAGTACATTGGTGCCTTTTCTCAAGAGTTCATCTTTTAGTCTAGAATGAGAATATCCTGCCCACTAATACTAAAAATTTCAATAAGAATAAATATGGCTGGATTCAGAATAGCATACTATATTTATATGTTAGTATAGTATTTGTATTTACACAAGCATGTAGCATTTACATGATTTGGTTTAGTTGTTACGTACATTGAATTCAAGAAATGATTATACATTGTACCCAACTCAGTTGTGTCAAGTCACAAAATCAGTTGCACATTCCTGATGTTGGAGGCATTACATTCAAGCTTCATCAGATTATACAAAGAAATAAACATTGTTTTGCTCGCAAATAACAAAAGGGCAAACAAATCTGTTTGCCATTACTGTTGTACCAAAAAAAAACCTCTTGAGTAATGTGGTAGGGCTGACAGCTGTCATTACATCCCATTATTACACACACGTACACTGTGCCACCAAGACCCGACAAATTGTGGCCCCCTACTGCTTTCCCAGCCCCCGATGGGCCCACACACAGACTCACACCCATCGGTGCGCCATGCACCCAATTATTCTGGTCAAGCCAGAGGGGTCAGGAGTTTATGGACCATAAGGGCTCAAGCCACAACATCCTTTGGACTGTTTGCATGTTAATTATCATTAGGACCCTCAAATTATGTCAAATCATGTATGATCAGTCCATAATTTTGCTCTGAACCTCCATCATTATCAAATACACCATTTTTTCAGTGAGTTTGCTAAAAGGGAATCCCACAAGCAGAGTTAATGAAAACACAATGCAGACAGTGTCTGTGCTTTCATGCTGTGTTTATTTACAAGTCATACAGTCCTGGAGGCCAAGGAGTGAAAGAATGAAGGAGGGATAGAAGGAGAGGGAGGTGAAGATATGGACAGATGGTGGGGGGTGGGGGTACATTTTGGAAAAGATTAAAGAAAAATATGATAGACATGGGAAATTAAATATCTGGCCATAAATTCATCAGATGCTAGACTGCATGCAGATGAGTTATCATAAAGAGAGAGAGAGAAAATGTGTAAATGGAGATTCTTTACTCATGGTACATTCGAAGGATGCAACTTTTGATAACTCCCATGTACCTAGTCCAGACAGCATGATGCCTGAAAAAAAAAGAAGTAAAAATGTGTCACAAAATACATATTTATTCTACTTGGTCTTATAATGTAGTTATTTTTGTTAACACATTTGAAATGTTCACTTTGATGTTCACTCTTCATATAAACTACCAATCAATGGTTTAGGGTCAGTATGAGGTTTTTTTTTTTTAAGAAATCAGTACTTTTTCTGGAGCAAGGATGCATTAAAATGATCAAAAGTAATGATTTTTACACTGTTACAAGAAAGAAAATGTTTAAAATAAATGCTCTTCTTTTGAACTTTCTATTCATCATAGAATCCTAAATCACAGTTTCTACAAAAATATTAAGCACAACTATTTTCAACATTGATAATAAAAATAAATATTTCTTGAGAAGCAAATCAGCATATTAGAATGATTTCTGAAGGATGTGACTGAAGACTGGAGTAATGATGCTGACAGCGTTGACGTCACAGGAATAAATTACATTATATATTACATTACATTAAATATATTAAAGAGGGTATATAAGGAACATAAGAAAACTGTTATTTTAAATTGTATTAATATTACTGTTTTACTATATTTTTTATCAAATAACTGCAGCCTTGGTGAGCAGAAGAGACTTAGTTTCTAAAGCATTACAAATCTTACTGACCCCAAACATTTGAACGGTAGTGTAGTTCAAGATAAATACATATTTTCCAAGTGATTCGGGGTGTCATGATTTGGTATGAATAAACAGGAAACCACATTCCACAGTGGTTAAACCACATAAATGACTGGACAGGAAACAAAGGTGACTACAGATAAAGCAATGTGCATATGATACAGTGACCCCCACTGGTTGCAAAGAGAATTTCCTCTGAACTAAGACCTCCATATAAAGCAACTGTCCAGAAAATCACACACACTATACAACATAGTGACACTTACTTGAATGTGTCAAGGATATGTGCCGAGTTAGTGTAATGAGTAAGGTAGAGGTTCACGTCTACTGATGACCATTTGTCTGATCGACAAGGTTCAATAAACTGTGAAGAGATCAAAGAATTAATGCTTTGCGAAAAATATAAGTACTTCAGATCTGATAGATGCTTCTATTAAATTAAAAAAGTACCTTTTCAACAAGGTCAATGAAGAAATCACGGACATCTTTTGCGTTGATTAATTTGGCAGCGATATTTACAAGGCCTCTTGAGAGATTCTTCAGCAGAAGATGTTTTGAAATCAAAAATCATGTAGAAAAGCATTTATTTCGCAAGAAACACATGACAAACACACTTACCTTAAAATTGGCTTCCATCTCGTTGAAGACATTGGTTTTACCCCGCAGAGCAGTGCACACTAAACTGAGTGGATGAAAGGTTTCATTATTCAGATGGCTGAGACAGAGGGAGTAACCATGCAACATTTGGACATTTACAGCAGCCCTCCTCAGATCCACATCTCTCGTCTGCACATCCAAATCACTCACACACTCACACACACACACACACACACAGTCACACACACACACACACACACCTTTTGTGTTGATCCAAGAGATCCTTGTCTGTGATTAGAATTTTGAGGTCTTTGAGGTCTTGAAGGAATTCCTTATCCAGATCTACATCCATGTCCTCCATCATGTTATCTAATGGGATTTTGAAAGTACAGACAAAGACAAAAAAGGAGATTTCATCTATGCATTTTTCTAAACTACACAAGTGGTCAGACTGAAAAGGTCTATTATTAACCTCAGTCTAGATGCCTAAAGTACATACAGATGCCAAATTAAACACTAGGACATTTATGTAAGGGAAAATGTGTTATCGCAAAAGAAAATCCTGACAGGGTATGTGACAGGGAGGGGTTTATTTTACAACACTGACCAGCGTGAAATATGTGAAAAAGAAGCTTGGGACAGTTGATGGAATTGTCAATGGATCGATCAGGCCAGTGCTGTGTTGTCACAAATGTTTATTATTTGCAAGTGTTTTTAAAGGTCCCATTCTTCGCGTTTTTTTGAAGCTTTGATTGTGTTTACAGAGTGCAATATAACATGTGTTCATGTTTCGCGTGTAAAAAAAACAGTATTTTTCACACAATTTACTTATCTGTATACCGCTGTTTTCACTGTCCTAAAAACGGCCTGATGAGTTCCTTGTTCTATGAAGTCCCTCCTTCAGAAATACGTAACGAGTTCTGATTGTGTCACGGTTCCTGTGTTGTGATTCGACAGCAGCTTAGCGCAAGTTGCACGGAAAGGTCACGCCTCTTAACGGGAGATATATGCGATCAATGATCTCTACAGCGTCCCTGGGAAAGCCAAACAAAGGTGATTTGACTCCGGGATGAAAATAACAGCGTCTTGACGACATGGCGACAAACACACTCAAGCTACAGTTCCTTTTCTCCACGCGACCGTCCTCTTCTCCACGTGGGACAGCAACAAGACCACGCCCCCTTTTTCGCATATTCTTGTGGGCGGAGGTTAGTCTGTTCTACTGTTCTACTGAAGTAATTAATGTAGGAAGTACCAGGATGTAGTCCAAGCCAGCTGTTCGCTGTAGGCTTTGAAAGGGAACTTCTGTTAAATAAAATATCTCGCTTGGCATTGAACTTTGAGCTTTATAATTTTACAGGTATTATTTATGCTCTAACAGCAACATTACACACTAACTAAAGTTTGAACAGTGGGATCACGAAGAACGGGACCTTTAAAGGGTAACTTCAGTGATTTGGCATTAGGCTTTGTATCAGTAGAAACAGTAGTATATTCAAATGATGGTACTTTACCCCCTCATATCCCCCTGAGACGAGAGAATTATGCATTTTATTTCTGGAAAAATTGCGTCATCTGAGGATTTTTTGGTCAGAGGCTAAAGACTACAGCCACTAGATGGAGCTGTTCCGCACGTTATCAACTCGCCCATATGGGAGAGATCTCACGCGCAGAATGTAAGACACAGACGGCCGCATGGACAATCATAATAACGGAGCGCGGTGCAGAGTAAAGTAAGTGTTTCAACTTTTCAATGAATTCCGGTGATAGTTTAGCTTCCATATGCGATCTGAAAACGTGTCAGACTGGCGCTAAAGTTACCTCAGCTCTGCTCAGCTCTTCTTGAGGAATGAAATCTGAAACTGCTGCATCTGTGCCGTGACTTTCGTTCGGCTCACTCACACTTTATTGAAAAGACACGTTCAGTTTTTAATTGTAGTATTTATTCTCTAACTGAACGAAATGATTGTATTACTATGAAGATCAAAATGACGGTGTACGGAGTGGCCTCGTAGGGCAGCGAAGCAAGTGCATTCTGGGAAGTTTCATCCACATGAGACAAAAATATGAGACAAAAATTCTCAGTCTAGAAGGCACCAAATTCAAAAATAATTTCACATTTCTACTACATAAATGACCCAGTTTAAACACAAATCTTAATGCTAATTCACTGAAGTAACCATTTAAGTCTTGCCAATTTAAACTTTCAAGTGATTTTAAACCATTCTAGCGGAAGATGTAAAAGAGAACTGTGCCCTTGTAAGTAAATGTAAACGGTTGAGAAAGAAATCGGATGTGTTGTCCTGCTGTTGTCCGTGTCATTAATGTTAATCAAACAACAAAAGACGAAAAGAAAATCACTCACCGCTCTTGGCTCAATAACTTATGTAGCTTTAACGCTGCATTCACACAGACGTCGGCGTTAACGCTTCTCATTTACTTTGAATGGGTGACGTCATGCGTTGCTGAACTGAATTGTGGGCTCCGTTGCCTTGCTTCACTCGTGTTGCAAGCGGCAGAAGTTGAAGATTTCTCTACTTTTCAAGCGCCAACGCAGGCGTCATCCAATCAGATCGCCCTATGCAAATACCCAAGGGCAGACACTAGCCAATTGCGTTCATGCAACCCCAGAGCAGACGTGTGATTGGCTGTTGTCACTATGACGGTCGCATCAGCACAAAGCTTCAGCCAAGCGTTAACGCCGACGCCCTGTGTGAATGCAGCATTTGAATTTGATTATTACATTTCTGTACCAGAGTACTTTTGTTAAACCTACTTGAAAAACTTAAAGCACTGTTTATTTCATTAGTGTCTTTGTTCTATTGTTCTTTTGCCTGTAATTTGTTTATCTGTTCTTATTGTATTATATTAGATTATACTATACTTTTTGCTGTGGCATCAAAATTGGAAATTAAAATGAATAAAATAAAAATAAATAAATCAGATATTTTGGTGTCATATTGAGCTTATTTAGGAGAATACAAGGTTACATGGGTTGAAAACAAACTAACATATTTGTTCATTCATTCACTCATTCATTTTGTGGCAGAGCCAGTGAAAATTTTGGAAGGACATGACATTTCGAACCACTGACCAGACCAGGCCAGTAGAAAAAATTCTTAATGTTGAGCCCTGTTACATAACTATTATTAATATGATATTATGATTATGACTATTATACATTTAATATATTATTATTATACAGAAATAGTATAAATATTGTTTTAAAAGTATTTTATTATGTAATAATAAAATACATTAAAATAACCTGATTGGTACAAAAGACATAATCTAGCACACTGTAGGAAATCGACTGCCTAGGATAATGGTCAGCCATTTAGTTTCGTAGCCATTATACAAGAATATTGACCACTGAATGTCGTGATTGACCAATTTCAAGTATTGAAGTTGGCTGTGTAAGAGCTGTGTAACTGGTCTTACCCACAGCTCCTAGAGTCCAGTTGTTGATGAGCTGCCCTGCACAGAAGGCAAAGTCCTGGAAGGTTAGATAATGCAACTTTTTCTTCCCCGTCTCAAATCGATTATTGGCAAAGAACACTATTGCAGCATAGTCTCTGGAGGAGGAATTGGCAAGATCATTTAGCAAGAGAAGGTGAAAAAGCACCAAATCTGCAGTGAAGCAACTGTTCATGGGAACTTGCATCTGTGCATTTTCAATGAATATATCACAGAAAGAATGCTTGTTTAACTACTCCCCATTTTATTCTTTTTGAATAAAAAGGTTTAGAAAGAAACTTTGATAACACTTTACAATAATGTTTTTATTTGTTAACATTAGTTAATGTGAACTAACAATGCACAATACTTCTACGGCATGTATTAATCTTAGTTCATGTAAATCTCAACATTTATCAATATATGTTTAAGATCGAGTGTCTCTGTTAACATTAGTTAATGCACTGCAAACTAACATATGCTAAAAGAATATAAATGCTCTAAGAATATATTGCTCATTGTTAGTTTGTGTTAGTTAAAGGCTGTGTTTGGCACTTGGCAACCTGTATCTGGATGGTGTCCACATAAAACATTGAAAAGACAAGTGTAAATGCATTTCTGATCGGAATGTTATCCTGGTCCAGAGGTAGTCGAGGACGCATTGTGATTGGATCTCAGTGTAAAGTAAATGCAATCCAGCCATTGTATCTACATTCAGAGGGCGCCATCATATAGGCTAAATCGCCACCAACTCTCGCTAAAGGCTGTTGGAAAATAATGGACGGGCACAGTTTTGACAAGAAATTAAACATACATTACCTTGACAATAATTTAAAACTAGTTATTTACACTTACATTGTGCAACAATATCTGAATGAGGTCACTGTCACTCAGCTCTGCTGGTTTAAATCAATCGTGAGATCTAAATGAAGAGCTGCACGCTGCTCAAGTTAACGTTACTTAGTGCCAGAGGAATAATAGGAATACACAATGAATTTTATTTTTAATGTTTTTTATTGTTTCAGCATGTTTATTATAAATAATCTTCCATTTTTGTCTAAAATATGCATTGCTACAATCTTAGCACTTAAACCTGGACGGTTTAATATGACTCATTTAACATGGTCAACCTAGTTAAATAATTTCAACTTTGGAAATATTTCTTCATTTAAACAACTTTGATCTAACACTAGACATTATAGCCTATCAGAAGTAACGAAAGCAATGCAAGTATTGTTTAATTTGTACCATTTTTACTCGTACCTACATCAATAAACCATGTGTTGCATAGCCTACCCGTGTTTATTTCTAATTAATGCTCTTTGTGATGTGTTTTAATGTTGCATTTCTTTAAAGCTACACTGTGTGATATTTTCCCCCATCTAGCGGTGAAAAGGTATATGACCATCCAGTAAATATTAGGTTCTGTTCCTCCCAATTCCGATTTCGTTTTAACTCCTACGGTGGCCGTTTTAGTCCAAGATTAACATGGCTTCCAGTTCAATCCAGACACGGTGCCATCGAGTGTTAAAACGCGAAAGGCGAAGCTTGAATTTACGGGTATGTCCCTCTTTGGATAATGTACTTTCAAGATGGAGGGGCAACATGGCGACCCCCATTCGAACCCCTTACCCGTATGTATTTTCAATGGCATATTATAAACTTACGAGAATACTTTATAACTTGAAATAAGTAAATATACATTAATGAGCACTTATATTTTTGAAAGAACTAAGTGTTTTTAGCTAAGAATAAACTAAAAAAGTTACACAGTGTAGCTTTAATAAAAAGGTGGTCAGATACTGACATTTTCTTCATGTTACATATAGCCTCCACTATAAAGTGGCAAGAAAAAGTATGTGAACCACTTGCAGAATCTGTGAAAACTACTAAAAAAGGTTGAAACATTCACTGATGCTCCAGAAGGAAACACAACTCATTAAGAGCCGGGGGGTGAAAACTTATTGAATTTGAAGATCAAGGTAAATTATAGTCAATTTGTCTTCTGGGAAACCTGCAAGTATCTTCTGTTGCTTCTGAAGGGCAGTACTAAATGAAAATCATTTATAAGATACATTTTCATCCTGCTCAAATATTTTCACCCCCAGCTCTTAATGCATCATGTTTCCTTCTGGAGCATCCGTGAATGTTTCAACCTTTTTTTAGTAAGTGTGTTTGAGTCCCTCAATTGTCCTCAGTGTGAAAAGATGGATCTTAAAATCATACAGTCCCTGCTGGAGAGGATTCAAATATGCAAAAGATGCTGGAAAACTGAAGACCTGGAGGATTTTTCTGAAGAACATTGGGCAGTTTAACTGCTCAGGACAAACAAGGGACTCAAGAACAACCATCACAAAACAAAAAAACAGCGGTGGATCATCCAGGTGACGACACACAGTATTGAGAATGAATGGTTCATAAACTTTTGAACGGGGATATTTTAATAAATTCAGCTATTGTTTTGTCTTGTGGACTATGTGTAAACATTTTTTTTATGTAAAATATCTTATTCAGGACAGTACTAAATAAAAAATAACATGCATTTTGTATGATCTCTTTTATTTAGTTAAAATTATTTACATTTTCACAGATTCTGCAAGGGGTTCACATACTTTTTCTTGCCACTGTATTGTATATATTGCGTGTATATGAATACATCACAAAAATCCCATGCTATATGGGCACTGCCTATTGATAGAGGTTAAAGCGAAAGTTGTTTTACACTCCGTAATAAAGGCCTATTACAGAACTAATTTAAATATTTTACGGGAAACAGAAATCCGATCAGTTATCCAGAAACAGTGATCACTTGATGTGAACAAATGTAAACACGCAGTGTCCTGATTGACTGATGATCCGATCTGCTTGATCAGATCACGGTGATCGCATTTTAATGCCAAGTGTAAATGCAGCCTAATGTTAACAAATGAAACCTTGTTGTAATGTGTAACCGAACCTTCAAGAGTAATTTAAGTAAATGTCACATTTTTCTCACCTCGCTAATTGATCAGGTAGCAGAAAGTGTTGCCGTATGTTTTCCACAAGGGGGCCCTTGAGTTCTTCCACCACTTTGAACACTCGCTTGAAGTTGTCAAACTATATTCGAGGAGATAAATATAATCATTTTATTTCCAAAAGTGTCTTGGAAAAGCTTCCAAGCATAAATCTTAGTTAGCAGCAATGAGAAATATATAGTTTCAAATGGAGTCATCTGAGCGCACCTGTCTTCTGCAGCTCTTCAGCGTAATGCCTGTCTTTGTGCTAACATCATCAAGGTCTTTTTTTGTTCCTTTGGAAAGTTTTTTTCCCAGGACCTCTCGAACAAACAAATCATCAAAAGCATAATACCTAGAAGAAAATGTGAATACATGTATTAGTAAATGGAATATTTGTATAAATAAAACAATTTAAACTGGCAAGACACAAATCAGTCAGTGCATACCGTTCAATGAGCATGGCTTGTCGGTCTGGCGGTATCTGAAACAGAAGCTGATTGGCTAGTTTAGCTGGGTGGTGTAAAAGTCTCTCGCACATCTGGAAAGTTCTGTACTGGTCCATGGTGTCACTGAGTAGCACTTCTGCACTCGCCTCACACTCCTCCATTACACCTCCTTCTATCCGCACCGTCACTGCATCATTCACTATAAAGGCAACCACAATGTTATAAATATAACATAACATATATAAGCACGTATTACAGTAGTTCATAGTCTCATGAACTATACTTTACCTGTATATCCATTCAACCACAGTTGATACACCTCTTTGTCCATAATGGTAGTGTTTCCAACAAATACATCCAGCTCCACAGACATCTTGACAGCGGCAATGTATGTTTAAGCTGTACAGAGACACATGATCATGGTAAATTAATAAAAAAACAGATGCTTTTAACATCAAAAGTGACTAATTGAGTTGCAAGGGTTAAACTGGTATTAGATAGTCTCACTGTTTTGCCCTTTTTGCAAGTCAAGAACAAGACTTCGGAACTGAAGCCACGACCGTTAACTAATCATTAATCGTTTAACTAATCCCTTACACAATTATGACGTACTTTGCAAATATCCGAGGTTTACGTTACCAGACACACACGCGTTTTAACGCGACAGCGGGATTTTAATCACATCCAGACGTCACAACATTAACACTTCTTGTTTTGTTTGTCTAGCTCCTTTCAACATTTACTTGCTCGAAGACATTAACTTTTCGGATACGTACGTAGAGATAATTACCACAAGTCGATTATAAAGTGGTAACCATCACATTTATGTTTACCAAAAACAAACTGTCAAATGGTCAAATCGAGCGACTGCGCTTCATCCATAGCAACAACAGCACATCGTTGTGACTACTTCCGGGTGTGCGCCCACTGCGCCGCATTCATTGTACGTCACATTCACGTGACTGTAGTTTCGGGCAGTGAGTCGTCGGCTGTTGCACAACAACAACTGTATATTTATTAATGTGAGCCCACCATCTACTAAACATGTCTTAGTCAAATAGTGCTATTTGTGACTTTAATAGGTTTAAATAAGAATACTGAAACTTTTAAATTAAAACTTGTCAGGAGTAATAATGCGCCATTGAACAGAAGGACTCATAATAAAATGTGATTGTTACAATGAAAGGCATTGGTTTTAAAAAAAATAATCTATTGTGGTGATATCAAGTCTTCTAATGATAAGAGCTCATCGCCGGTTTAATTTCAGAGGTAACCTAGAAACTGAAAAGTTACTGACATCACAATTCTCGCCTATCATTACTATGATACCTTTGAGCTATTTATAAGGGGAAATGTCCCTGTCCTAGGCTTACATTACTGTAGGCTATCAATGATTTTATATGATGATATGACTTTTAATATTTTAATGGAATGAATACCAGACTCAGAGACAGGATTATCATCATACCCAAACAGGTGTTTATTGAACAGATGGAATGCACAGATGAAACAGGTGAGTAATAGCGAAGTCAGAGTTATGCTGACTGATAATAGTGAATAACAAAGTAATTTCCTTTTACCAGGTAGCTTGGGATGAGACAATGGCCAGTGAGTGGAGGAGACAGGAGAGCACACACTTCTTGGATGGTTGGAAAAGGTGAGTAGCTGAAAAAGGGAACCAGTGAGGAAACACAGGTATAGGTAATTGCAGGGTCTTACTAGGAGATTCAGGAGAATAACTGGGAATCCATAAAAGACATTCAGATAAGTAGTTCAGAGTCAGTAATCCACATTGAAGACCAGACAGTGACTGAGATGTGTGCTTTTATACTGTGGTTGAAGAGTGAGCAGATGAGGGACAGCTGCAGGTGCAGATTAGAATTCTGGTGAGAGTGAGCGCTGGGTGTGTGTGTGTGTGTGTGTGTGTGTGTGTGTGTGTGTGTGTGTGTGTGTGTGTGTGTGTGTGTGTGTGTGTGTGTGTGTGTGTGTGTGTGTGTGTGTGTGTGTGTGTGTGTGTGTGTGTGTGTGTGTGTGTGTGTGTGTGTGTGTGTGTGTGTAAGATGGAGAAACCTGGTGACACAGTGACAAATATATATTTTTTTTAAATGTATTACTGTTTACTATATATTTATTATTAGGCTATATAGTTGTTTTAATTTAACTGCCATTACATTAGTTTAACAGCTAAATAAATAGCAAACAGTATCAGTTATGTGCTTTCTCTGATGACTCCAAATCTTGTAATAAAACATTTATTCATTTAGCAGACGCTTTTATCCAAAGTAATTTACAAATGAGGAATAAAGCAATTCATCTTAAGGAGACAATAACACAAGAAGTGTTAAACAATACGTTGAACGAAGTGGGATTAAACTTTGCAAGTAAAAGCAAA
Organism: Romanogobio albipinnatus; assembly: GCA_023566225.1. Taxonomy (NCBI): domain Eukaryota; kingdom Metazoa; phylum Chordata; class Actinopteri; order Cypriniformes; family Gobionidae; genus Romanogobio; species Romanogobio albipinnatus. Next base: position 27,323,836 of record CM042246.1, on the reverse strand, counting down.
CATTTTAAAATGGATATCAGGAGTGTCAAATAGTTTCTTACATTTCCAAGAAGAAGATTAGACTACAAAGACATATTCTGTCCTTTCAAGTTGTTTTATTCATATCCATAACCATCATTACCAGTGTATTATCGGCTTGACATGCAAGAACCAGTGAGGTTCATTATCATGTGTTACGCAGCACGTTTGTACCAATGAGGTTTGTTCTTGCGTATCAATGTTCGCTGATCAATGTTTATATGTGAATAAAAGCCTAAATTCAGTCTGTTCATTATATAAAGCGATTGTGTCTCTTCAGAAAATGTGGACTAAACCGATCAATTCATATGGATTAATTTTATAATATATTTAATTTAGCCTATGGACTTTTTGAAGCATCAAAGTGGTAGTTGCGTAGTTGTCAGTGGAGGGACAGAAAAGTGATGACAGAATTTCCCTTTAACTGATTTCACAAAAAGAAGCACAAGTGTATTTTTGACATGGCCTTATTATTCTGCACCTCTCCCCCATTGTCTTGCATGCCTTTGTCCACCCCTCCCGCTCATATATCCTGAAATTGTGACCTGTTTCCATTCTCACTCCAGCAACCCCCCTCTCACCCCTGGCCCTGGTTAACACCCACATTGTTATGTCCTCGTGCTAGCAATTGTGCTGGAGAGCAGGGAGGAAGGATGTGGCTAAATACCATGGCTTACAGTAGAGAAAAAAGCTTTTGTCACCCTTTCCGTTAGTTTTGTGTGTGTCCCGTGAATGCAGTGTCATCGCAGCAGTGGGAAGTTCTCATCCAGACATATTTCAACATGAACTTGTATTAAAAGCCTTTAAAATAACATATATTCAGTGTGTTATAGGAGTATCACGAAGCTTTAGACATTAGAAACAGCTGTGAGAGGGGAACTCACTGCAGGATACAGTGCAGATTTTTACGGTAAGAGAAGAGGGGAGGGGGTGAAGAGGAGAGGGGGAGGAGATGGGGGAAGACATCACTGCTTCCCCAACCACCACCGCCAAAGGAAACACTGTAATCTCAAGGAACATCTCAGCGAATTCCTCAGGAATCACCACGAAGTAAACCCGCAGGCTGCTACATTTCAACCTCGTTGATTCGGATTATTCCGCATAGTTCTTTTGTAAAAACCGACCAATCGCATGCAGCACTAACCAGCCTGTCCTACATTTCGACTCTTATTTATTTATATATTTATTTATTTTTCATATTTACAACGCGTTTTAGGAACGCTATAGCGATTGGAAGTCTTGACTGTTTAGACAGTAAATAATAACGTGGTTATTCTATGGATTGCACTGCACTGGAATGAGTGGAAGCTTTAGGGCGGAGAGAGACGGATGCGGACGGACATTGTGATCCCTGATAATACAGAAGAGAAGAGATGCTCCACGGGGATTATTTTAAACCTCTGTGTTGACCTATCATCCCATACCGAGGAGCAGGAACAAACGCGGTTGTGCTTCAGTGCTTCCCAGAAATTAATGCTGCCAATCACGGTTTAAAACACCGAGGAGAGAGGTAGGCCTGTTCAGTGTGTTACAGTCGGGATGCGTTTGTCGTTTTAATCGTTAAACATGGCCCAAAAAAGCCTGTTTGTATATAAGAACTGTGATTTCCCCTTATTATAGGTCATAAATAGCGGACCGAAGAGGAAATGGCCGTTTTCTTCGTGCCTGGGTGAGGAATGTTGCGAACCGTTAACAGTGACAGACATCTCATGTGCCTCGTAAGACTGATCTTATGGTTTAACCGCTGTAATATCAATTGATGGTGAATTTGTGAACAATATGGGGAGCGACGGTGAAATATTGAACCGGGAGCTGTCAAAGATGTCCGATGAAGACTTACTGACTTGCTCTAAGGAAGAGCTGGTGAATCGACTCCGCAAAGAAGAATCGGATAAGATGTCCGCTCTCATTCAGCGCGGTCGATTAATCAAGGAGGTCAATAAACAACTGCAGGGACATCTGCTTGAAATCAGGGAACTCAAAGTCATCAACCAGCGGCTGCAAGAGGAGAACCAGGAACTACGGGATTTGTGCTGTTTTCTGGACGACGACCGTCTGAAAGTGAAGAAGCTTGCGCGTGAGTGGCAACTATTCGGCCATCACGCGGCCAAAGTGATGCGCGAGGACCTCGGCGGATACCTCAAGAAGCTCGCCGACCTGGAGCGGATGCAGGACGGCCTGGTGAAGGAGAATCTGGATCTGAAGGAACTTTGTTTGGTGCTCGAGGAAGAGTGCGTGAGCAGAAGTGATTCCAGCCCGGGTGGATCCACGGATCTCAACATACCATGTATGGTGGCCCGGGACGTGGGTGACGGGAGCTCCAGCACCGGGAGTGTTGGGAGTCCAGACCAGCTGCACTTGGTGTGTTCACCAGATGACTGAAGGAGAGGAGCAGAGCCATATTACCCTTCTCTCTTGATGCTGAGACAGACCTTTTGTCTACAAAAGTAGTTTACATTTTCTGACAATGACATCTCAGATTTGGGTGGAAATAGACCAAGACTTAATTAGGCTAGTTTACTCATGGCCTTTTGATGCCATAAGTACAGTTTCTCTATATTTCATCGATTAACATTTTATAGTTGGCAGACCTTTACAACTTGAGGGAAATTATTGGGTGCCAGACAAAATATAATTATTTTTAAGCTTTAAAGTGACAGCCTTTTCTTTAAAAAATCCAGCTTAAAGGAATAGTTTACACAAAAAAGTAAAATCTGTCTTCGTTTACTCACCCTCATGTCGTTCCAAACCTGTATGACTTTCTTTCTTTCAAATGAAGATATTTTTTTCCATAAAATAAAAGTCAAAGGTGTCCAAAACAGAATTAATTTAATCGTACACAGGCTTTGCAAACTGGGGTTTTGTGAATAAACTGTGAGTGGATGAAAATCTAATTAAATCATAAAAATGTGAAATCAAAAAATTTTTATAAAACAAATATACTTTTTTGGGGCGTTTTCGGCTAACAAAGAATTGTATGGACAAAAACAGGCATTTTTCAGAATATCTTATTTTGTGGAAAGAAAGTCATGTATGTATGCATGTATGGAATGAATGAGAATAATTCATCATTTTCCCCTTAAAGGGATAGTTCACCCAAACATGTAAATTCTGTCATCATTTACTCACCCTCAAGTTGTTCCAAACCTGTATGAGTTTCTTTGTTCTGCTGAACACAAAAGAAAATAGAGTGAAGAATGTTTGTAACAAAGCAGATAGAGCAACCATTGACTACCATAGTATTTTTTTCCTACTATGGTAGTCAATAGTTGCTCTATCTGCACAAAGCAGATAGAGCAACCATTGACTACCATAGTATTTTTTTCCTACTATGGTAGTCAATAGTTGCTCTATCTGCTTGGTTACAAACATTCTTTTGTGTTCAGCAGAACAAAGAAACTCATACAGGTTTGGAACAACTCGAGGGTGAGTAAATGATGACAGAATTTACATTTTTGGATGAACTATCCCTTTAAGCTGGTAGCTGTGTATTTGAAACATGGTGGCCGGTTTCTAGATGGTCTAAGCTAGTCGAAAACCATCTGGCAACTGGTCTAATCCTGGTCTAAGATGGCCTACCAGACTGAACTTTCTAAAAACTATCCACCATGTTTCAAATGCTTCAAATTTTCCTGCAGACCTATTTATGTATTAGTAGCATTATTTGAATGTATGTTTTACCAAGTGTTTTTGGAATGTTTCCTCTCATCTCTTACAGGGGTTGTAGATAGGGGCAAATTCGGGTTTAGTTTTGGGGTTGACATTTTAAACAACATTGGGAGAAACTGCTAACTTTTACCAGGTTTTAGTGTGCACTGATCTGTTCATGGGCTGATGTTTCTCCTACGATGCACTATGACAGGGCTGCAAATGAATCTTCAATCTTTAGAGATTCACATTTTTACTGATCAGAGCCATATACTATAATGATCTGTTTGAGATCATTTACAAAAAGCACTGAATCATTTTCAACAATGGATAGGAACTGGTAGTGTCAAATGATTGTTTAAAGCAAAGCCTCCACTGTAAGCAGATCAATTTTTTGGTGCCATAATATGGCTGTATCGCGGAGGCCCAAGAATGATTCACTGGAAATGCACATGTTACTAGACCACTTTTCTACAGTATGAGATTGTTATTTCTTGTTTATTTTGAACTGGACAATATAATTCACTAGATGTAGTGACGTGTGCTCCACTAGACAGTGTTGCTGTGCTCTGCACTGAATCCAAAATGAACTTTTGTTTGCATTAACCCCACTTTAACTACACAGCTGTACTGTACAAAGCTTTTTATGTTCAGTTGTTGCTTTAAAGAGACTTTAATTAATACATGCTGAATTGACACTGTTTGGAGGGAAATTGACAGACATGTAGTATGAAAATTATTGTGCTATATATTGTTATTATTATAGTCATTTTTGTTGTATTTGCTGCATACTACAAGACCCTCCTACATAGGATTGTTCTGTTGTACATGTTTGTTTTTATTCTGAATATATGATCAGTATTATTTCAATTACTTCAGTTTTATAGCTACAGGACCCAGCTCTCTGATAAGCATTTGCTTTGTTTCAGGCTATGCTCATAGTGAGTGAGATAGCTTTAAATACACTTGACTGACACACCATGATCTGTTCTGGTCTTTTTTCCTCATACTTTCACTTTCCATTTACTATATATACACACACACGCATACATACATACATACATACATACATATATTGTATTATAACCCACAGAGGACTTCTGAATAGCATGGATGACATTTTCACAGTCATGTCTTAATGAGGCCTTAGTCATGCTGTAGTTTAGGACTTAATTTATTGACGTTTCACTGGTTTATTTTTGGCATGCTGTTTGCACAGCAGCACCGGAGCCAGAAATAATTTCACTGTGACTGGCAAACAGAGGTCCTTTCAGCAGAACATGTGCTCGCTGGTTCATTCAGTACAAACTCTTCATTATCTCAATCATATGTTCTCATGTTCCCTCTAAGTGACTCACTTGAAATCAGAGCGATAACAGAGGCCGTAGTGTGGAGGAAATAGGGTCGCCATGTTTATTTAATATGCTCTCTATATATTTATAATGTCCTGGCATCTTTTACCATACACTCCCTTTCACTTTGTCATCAGGTTGTTCATCTTTAATGTATTTTACATATATTTTTGTCACCACAGGCTATGAATTTCACTTTGAAATTTTTTTTTTTTTTAATTGCCATCGATTACTCAGAACCTTTAAAATCCATTGAATCAGATTAAATGTTTTTCACACTTAGAAAAGAGAAACAAAAATTGTTATTCAAAGACATCTATGGATGTGAAAACACGTGACCCGTAAAAGTTTGATAAGGATCTATTTACTTTTATTTACATCATGCCTTTCCTCGCACACCTTGTCATGCAGAGCACATATTTTTTTCCCACACAACCACACAGACATGCAGATGACAAAAAAGAAAACACAGAAAGTTTGTCCTGAGTAGAAATGTAATTCTTGTTTAATCTTTCAGACATCACATTATGGCCAACAGTTAAGAGGAGCAATAACTGGTTCCAATTCAGAGGTGAATGTGTTTGTGACTCATTGAACTTTCCTGTCATCCTAGGAGGAAACGGTGTGCTTAACCCCTCCTTTGTGTGCTGAGAGACTCGCTTTCCATTTTGTAACTTACTAAACATTTACTTCATTGATTTAATCTGTGTGCCCCCTGAAATAACATTACAGCTACAAATAGTATTTTAGAAGGGACCATATATATATAAACTGATTTATTTCATACAGAATAGAAATAAAAATGGAATTCCTAAATTCAAGGCACTCTTATTTTACAGCTCATAATATTGTTTAGTATTCCCAATAGCAGCACATATTTTCCGTAATGTTTATTATATGTTAAACAGCATGAAACATTGTTTCCATTAAAAAGTATTTAAAAAAAACATCTTGTTTTCAAAAATAAATACAAAACTATATGTAGTCAAGCTATAGTAGAATCTAACATAGTGTAGTCAATACAGTATACAGAGTATCTTAATAATTTACTTCTGGCCTGTGAATCGCACACCTTTGTACTTGTATGAAAAACCACCCTAGAGTAACCACTGAAGTGTTCGGTGAAGTTAAAATTTAATTTAACCAGTGTAACAGTGAACCGGTCATTGAAGTGTACAGTCTTGAGATGCAGACATTGTATGTAAAGAACCAAGTAGGCTAGGCTGCATCCCTTCAGTTTCTTTAAAACTAGCTTATTTAGCACACACTGTTATTATAACGTTATGTTTTTTTTAAATCAAGGTTAAAAACATAAAATGTCATGACAAAGAAATAGCATTACGCTGTGCAAATCCACAGACGTCCATAGCAAGACAGTAATCGATACAAATTCAAATTTGTCAATTGAAACCATAACATTTCTAAAATTGGTAACATAATAATAAATAACTTAATAGACACGCTTTTAAAAATTGCTTTAAACATCCATTCCTGAAAGGCATAATGGTGAGCGATCTACATCTTCTCACTAACTCTCTGACGCCCACAGAAACTTGCTAGATATTTAACTGCGACAATACCTTCACCGATATATTAAATGTGTAGTTGAAATAAATTAATACATATATCAATAATACTACTATTAATGCCACTACAGTCCAAAGTTATGGGCTTAAATGTCAGTCAGTTATCTTTTCAGTGTTATATATAAATGCCCTGTGATGATTTCAGTCTACTTTATATGAAATATACCTTTCATTTTGCATTATACATGCATAAAGGTGAAGTGTGCAATTTCTGCACTACTAGCGTCACCAAATGAAATGGCAAAAATAAAGACTGTCTTCAAACTGTTTGCAGAAACAATCACACTGTCTGTCATTGGTTGGCAAACAGATTTAGCCAGTATTACTAATCAGATAAGATTTGCATAGTTGTGTCTCCTTATTAAGCCGGGACAGGCGTTTCAACATCAAAAATGTTACCCTTCGCCTTTAACTTGTGCTTCTGTATTCTTATAATGCATTCAAGCGACTTGATAATTGCCATTAATAAAGGTAAACAGAATACACAGGTAATAGCATAACACATGCAGTACTTGCTTATGTGTGTAGTAGTAAGGAGAATTTTGGAAGTCATAAACACTTTTCCCTCACAGCAGGTGAGAAATCAAAGGGTGATGATGGTTGGTGAGTTGAGAGAATGATCTGACTGATCCCCGCTGCTGCTGCTGCGGCGATGAGCGACACCACACGGCTGAGGGTTACGAGAAGACTGGCTGGTACCATGTTGAGAGGCGGCGAGACTGAGGGCTTGGGACGAAGTCGCTGAGCTGGTATCCATTGAAGAAGAGGGGTAGCTGAAGGCCAGGCTGGCTGAAAAGGGAGTCAGAGATGGAGTGGAGATGAGGACAGGAGTATGAAGAGACTCTGATTCTAGAGTTAAGCTGGTAACAGAGGAGGCTGGAGCTGGAGGTGGGATGATAATTTTGGGCTTGGGTTTATTAGGCTTGGTGTGACTCTTTGATTCTCTAGATGGTCCAGGAAGATCAGGGTCCGCAGGCTCAATCTTGATTCCACTCAGTGTCGGGAAGTCATTGTTCGAGTCAGAGTCTGAGTCAGAGTCCTGGACTTTGCAGATGGGTCTATGGGCCTCAAGGACCAGCTCAAGCTTTTCTTTTTGCTTCTGGAGTTCTGCAATCTCCTTCTGCAGATGTGATTTTTCATCCTCTAACTGGTCAGTTTGCTGTGGAAAAAGTTTAAACATTCAGTTTGGGTCCATGTAATACAAAGATATTTCAATTAAAAGGAAACGCCAATTAAAGCAAAAAACGTACATTTTGCAATGTGTCAGTCAATTCGCGTCGACGATTCCTGCACTTAGCCGCTGCCATTTTGTTGCGCTCCCTTCTAATTCTACGCCGCTCAAGTTCCTCAGAGGATAGCTGAAGTGAGAAAGTAAAGCAAATGTAAGAAACATGTATCGAAATCATATTTATGAGGTAGTTTGACATTGTACACAGATAAGAAATATAAAAAATGAAAACAAATAATAATTAATAATAGTAATATATAAATTATAAAAAATTAAATAAATATAAAACTTTATGCCTAATTGGCTTTATGCACAGCTGCACTACTTCCTGAACTTCAGCCAGCTCCTTTGTTTCCTGTCTGCCATTATTGGACAAACTGATTAATCCAGGTGTGCCTGACCTCTGTAGTCACAACAACAATAATCAGACACACCTGGATTAATCAGTTTGTCCAATAATGGCAGACAGGAAACAAAGGAGCTGGCTGAAGTTCAGGAAGTAGTGCAGCTGTGCATAAAGCCAATTGGAACCCTGGTCAACTTGTTTTTTATAGTTGTTAAACTTGTGGAAATACTGCCATCTAGGGGATGAGATTTTATTATTTGCATAACAAAAATCATCCATTACCTTACATTCTGAGGCAAAATGGCAATTTTCATCTCCGTAAATATGAATCCATTTATATTCTGTTCATTAATTTCTCACTCTCTTTCTTTTGTGAGCATCATATGCAGTTTCCTGTCCTTGTATTGATGAATCACCTGCAAACACCCTAGTGACTCAGGAATGAGTCATTATTTTACTCCAGTGAATCACATGATATCCCATTTCCTGTCTCATTATTTCAGTCTCACCCTGCCATACTCAAGACTCGGATACATGAGTCAAGAAGGATTTCATGAGTTAATATTGAACGAGCATCTCTGCAATTCATCCGGGGTAGATGCGGTCTTCTATATAGCGTATTATAATATGTATGGAGTCTTATTTGAACATACAGAATTAAAGTGTACAGCTGAATACATATTTCACACTCTTCAATAAGCCCAAGTGAGATTCACACCCTGTATGTATCAGCAAACATGTTCACAGGCCACACGTTTACAAGACTCACAACAGGATATTACACATTCTGTCTTCCACACTTTGATTTCGCCCTCATCTTTAGAATTACACGCATTGGCTGGTTTTGGTTTTGGCCAAGACCACTGACAAAAATGGAGAGGATGACAGGTGAACATGGTGACAAACCATGCGGTCACAGTCTCCCATCATGACTCACACGTATACTGACTGAAAGCTGTTAAAGTAAACTTACATGTTCATCACGTCTGCTTCTTGTTGAGCTGCCAACGGCTGTAGCTTCTCTAATAACACCTGGCCGGGATAGATGTGATAAAGTATGTTGAGGATTCATAGATGGGATTCTTGGTGGAAGTGAGTAAGATGGCCGAAGTGCCCTGGATGGCCCTGGGGTGCCCATAAGGGAGGGTTGAAGCATCCATTGAAGGTCCTGGTTTGAAGTTATAGCATTGAGACTGGGCACAAACTGACTGGATCCTGCCACAGAATACTTCTGTTTTAAAGTACAGGAGACAGAAATTATATTATCAGTTACCAGGGCATTGGCATCAAAGATTTAGGGAGGAGACTTTATTATATCTCAAAAACCCATTGTTGTTGTATTTGCAGAAACACCCAGATATAAACACCAACCTGAATATTCAATCACATTCATAAAGATCATCAAATCTTTAACTATCATTACTTCACCACACTGTCTGCCTTTATTTGGTCAATACAATCTAAACCAGGGGTCCCTAAATATTCCAGGGGGTTGACAGAGAAGAAAGATATTTAAAACGTATGGAATTAAATGTTTGCGTGACTATGTCAGACTACTTCATGAATATGAATTGAAACATGAAATATGAACACATTTCTAATTAAAATAAATAAATGACATGTTAAGCATTTTAAGATATGTTAGTTTTAAAATATTATTTAAAGGTAATCTGACAATGAAAAGGTACTGCACTGTCTAATATATATATATATATATATATATATATATATATATATATATATATATATATATATATATATATATATATATACACACACACACACACACACACCTGGTGAAATGCTAGTTGAAACTGTTTTGAAACCTTAAAGAGTAAAAAGAGTATAACATATGATCTTGATAGATATGAGATAAAAGACGCTTACCTGTTGTTGTTGTTGTTGTGTTGTGACAGTGGTCGTAGCGAGAGATGCAGAGTTCGAGCCTGATCCAGAGCTGCTATCTGGGAAGGTCCGATCGATTCCTCTGCCTAAGTTTCCGTAGTTGAACATGTATGCCGTTGACCTTTAGTAATCCAAAGGAAATTGTTCACGAAGTCTATGTAACTCTTTCTTTTCTGGGACTGCTTCCCAAAAAAGGGTTCTCCTACTTATATCACTGACAGTTCACGCGAAATTCAAATGCAAGTTAAAAATCCACCTTATTGCGGGAAAGCGGTAGAATCCACCACGATACACTTGGGGGAGTCTAGAAGTTTCTGTCAACGGTCAAAATGTTCATATTGTTGACAGCGATAGGATAAAATGTAAAAAAATAAAGTTTAAGAATATATAAAATACAGTTCTGATTTTCTACCAGACTGGTGATTCCAAGTGTTCACGAGAATATAAATAAGTGATCGAGAGCCGTAGTTTTCGCCCCTCCCAATTTACGGGAAATGGTGCTGCCGGTCTTTTGAATGACGTATGGTCACATGGAAGATTACGTGTATGTCCATATATGACTAATTCCGGGAACTCCTTCTGTTTGAGTGATAGGCGCTCTGGACTCTAAATTGAAACTTGAGCTTTTTACAGCATCTTTCGTCATGTATTGTTTAGTGTTTAGTTGAGACGTCTATTCAAATAGTTTTCCTGCATGCGGGTTTATGCTAACACTCAGTAAGAATTATGTGGTCAACATTTAATTGGTCACACCAAGCAGTTCACGTACTCTTCCGATGAGTAAATATTCAGAGAGTGGCTGTTCTTCCACAAGTGAAGTCGTGTGTGTACACTGAGGTTTCAGCACGTTCCTGTGGAGAGACCACATTAAAGCACTATACAGTGAATGAATGCTATGAATGAATGAAGGGTCATGAAACAATTTTCACTGCTTTTCACTGTTTAGCTGAATCACCCTTACAGCAGTAAAAGGGAAAATGATTCATGCGTCAGGCAGTGAAATTTTGATTCATGACCTTTCCTTCTCTCTTTTGGAAACCACAAATGGTTGGGCTGTTTAACATAGACCTGCAATCTGGTGTATTTTGAGTGCAAACATTTTACAATCACAGAGAAGATAATTAAAGCAATTCTGTGCTTTTTAGGTGAGCTGCCCTCAGCTCAATTCCCATTACAGTGTTCACATCAGTGTCAGAAAAATATTTTGACATGCTCATGAGAGTACTTTTTCCCTAACCATATAAAAACACAGTATGCAACATGTATGTTAAATGCCTCTGAGCCAATCATCTGAAATAATTCTAAATCCAAACAATTATGACTAACCTATAAAACAAACACGAGCAAACCAAAAGTTATTACAAGGGGCATTTTAATTTCTGCTTGGATCACCTTTATTACATTTGGTGGCATTTTTCACCTAGTTAAGTTCTTTTCCTGGTCCCTCAGACATCTTATACTTTCTACAGACATCTACATAAATACTGTAAAAATCATAAATGAAAAATATGTTTTATTTTAATTATTATCTTTATTGCTTTTCAGATACGGTCATTGTTGTTTATTACCACTTTTCCATATGTATGAGCATCATTTTCAGCATCATTATGACTCATTTCTGGACTGTTCAGTATTACAATGCACTCAGTACACTGATCTGTTTGTGCCAAGGGAAACAATGTTTGTAAAAATGAAACCACAAGGCTGAATGAGATATCTTATCGAAATATGCCCACTCTGTGTTTGAGGAATAATTGACTTCCTTTGGGATGACGTCACTGTTTCTTTTGTGGTATTTAAGGTACTGTATTTCAGATTTCTTCTGGCAAAATCTGGTTGTAACCAGAGCGTTAGTGCCTCATTAAGCGAATTATGACCTAAGCAGAATGGAATGCTGTGATGACACACCCCTTTTGCAACTCTCTGACTTCAACATGCCTCGACATGCAGGCAAGGTGCTTCTTGCCTTGTGAGATAGGATGTGCTATTACCCAAGGCTTGGTACTGATGCAAACAATTTACGTATGTTGAAGTTCTGGACAATAAGAAATTAATGGCACTCCCCAGTGCAGTTATTACACGTATCCAACCAAATATGTTGCTATTCTTTCATTTATCACAAAAATGTTGCTACTCATTATACCAGATCATTTACAATGTACCAGATAATAAGCTTATTATTTCTCACACACTTAGGTGTAATTATTGCATATGAATGTTTGTTAAACGATTTCCATTCTCATACTAATTGACTTGAACTGTCAGACATGATGCATCAACTCAACATAAGAGCCATAAAAGATTCTAAATTATATATTTTTTGTCCTATTACAACAAATATATTGGGGTGTTTCAACTTCATGACTGCACAAAAACAGTGAATCATAAAAAAGAAAAACACTGTGATGGTTATATCTTATAACCGAAAGAATCTCTCTCTTTCTGTCCAAATCAGTCAAATATCATCTAATTTGTAGAATTAAATTGTTCCCTCATGATTAAAAAAAATAATAATCATTTAATGTCTATTATCATCATGATATTTATGGACCATTTTCCTGCATAAAAGTTGAAGCTGGATTTATATGAAGCTGTAATTTGACCCTTGAAAGCAATCAAAAAAGTACCCGGATAGCAAGCCACCATCGAAACAATGTTAAATCAATGTTAATGTGTCAACGCTAACTGCATTGAATCAACATCATGTTTGCGCACACAATTAATGTTGAAAATTTTTTGAAATTTCATCCAAAACTTAATGGTAATGGAATTGAATCAATGTTACAATGTGATGTTGGTTCAACATCATGCTTGCACTCAGAAATTGAAACACAACAACTACAACTGACTTAAAGCCATACAACCTGAAATCAACGGTGAATAAAAGAAGACAATAAATCTCTCAAGATCTCAGCAGAAGTTCTTTTTGAGAATTAACAGAGGTTTAAATGTTGATTGAAAATGTTTGATCACGGTGTTTCCTTAAATTGGACTCTTGGCTTTTTAACTGAGTTTGTGGTCATTGTAACAGACAGTGTTTAACAAAACACATAATTTGTTGCAAATAAAGCCAGAAACAAAGATGTTCAAGTGAATTATTTTTCAGCATCATAAAGTAGAATAATCAAATAATCATACGCCTGACCAAACATGGCTTTTAGTTATTAATAGATTATATTCACCAACAATACTTTCTTGCCACAGATCAGACATTCTGAATTTAGATTTTTAAATAACTTTTTTTTTTTAGACACACACAGACATCAAGAATCAGGGCAACCGAAAGGAACATACATTTTAACACATAAAACAGTGGCATATATTAGGTTCATCTGTAATTTATTAAGCATCACATTTCACTTGCATCATCCTTTTTTTTTCTTATACTTTTCATTAAATGTGTGAAAGGACCATGACTCATTGAATATTTAAATATTCGATGAGCCATATTTTAAAAACAATAAATAAATAAAATAAATAAAAAGGGTAAAAGGGTTGCACGTTTGGGCTAAATTTAACTGGGTTAGCTAAAGCTAGGGCCAAATGTTGGTCTGTTATTGATAAAATAGTACAAACATAGCATAACAAAATAGTACAAACAAAACATATCTAAAAGTTCTAATAACAAGTAGGCTTGTGCTTTTAATGCTTGAAAAAGTAATTTGACTAGAGCCACAATGATATATCACAAAGATTGTATTTTCCATTAAATGTCCATGATATGTAATTATTAGTATTCTCGTAAAAGGGTCAAATTACATAACAATAGCTACTAACAATTGAATTTCATCAATTTCACTGAAAATACAATCTTTGTGGTAGATTGTACAAATGACCTATGATTCTTTTTTTAAACATTCGAAGCACAAATCTATTCGAGCCTTTAGATATGTTGTGTTTGTATTTTGTTAGGCTATGGAATATATTTGTAGCCTAGCCTATTTTTATCAATAACTACAGACCAACATTTGGCCCTAGTTTACTAGCTAGCCTCTACCGGGTGAGTTTAATTTAGCCTAAATGTGCAGCCCTTTTTATTTTATTTGTTTGTTTGTTTGTTTACTATTTAATTAAAGTATGGCTCATCGACTATTTAAATATTCAATAACCCAGATAGCATGGTCCTTTCGCACATTTAATCAAGGGATGACGCAAGTGAAATGTGACGCTTAATAAATTACCGGTGAACCTAATGCCACAGTTTTACTGTGTTATGTATTTTTCCTATCTGTTGCCTAGTACTAGGCTACGCGTCTCTACTACTTTTCGATTGATTTGTTTACAGCCAATCAAAATGTAAGAAATTCAGTCCACGCAACCGTCATTCTAACCAATGGATGTGTGATGTTTTTCTTCTCTGCCACGCAGGCACATTTTTCATCAGCCAATGAGAAGCAAAGCGAGGCGGGCGTAAGGGTGAAGAAGGCGTATCTGTGAGTATAAGCTAACAAGAGAACTTGTATAGAAAACAATATTTCAAACTTATATAATCGTGACTACCAATCGTTTGTATCCGCATTAAGATAAATGTTTTTGTAATCATTTTGGTAACACATTCAAGATTAATCTGACATGTTTTTTAGCCATCTTTCAGATTAGCAACATAGCAAGCTAGTATTTTATTACTAGTCTGATGCTGACATCAGATGCACCATATTAAGTGGGGAGACTTTATTCGCGTGGATTGCAGATTTTTCTGGTGGTGAAGCTAATCAAATTATTTTTGGCATTCAAAGCAGGAGAGAAGATGGATCTTCCACACCATGGATACCGGGCAAGTACGTATGAAAGAACGTGGCAAAAGATTGTTGTTCGTCTTTGACATACGTGGACAACAACATACTGTACTTTAAAATCAGCAAAGCCTGAAATGATTAGATTACGTGCAGTTTAGCACCTAAATACAACGCAGGTTGCAACTGATTAGTTATCTTAAACTAATTTGATCTCTTAGTTTTGATGACGTGCAGGGTGAACTCTTTGCCACATCACATTAAACTAGTATGGATCTGTTTTATACAACAGCCAGGTCATAGCAAAACATGAAATGGAAAAAATCATCCTAGTATTTAGGATAAACCTAGCATAAATCTAGGATAAACAGTCAGCCATTTTATTTGAGAGTTCCTCAAAGGGGATATTGCTTTATCAGTCATTTCTCATAGTACCAAAAATATATATATATGTTTTTCTCCATGCAGCAAAACCCAGAGCCAGAGCATCTCCACCCAGTGCCGGGCCAGTTCTTTTTGATGACACCAGTTCTGGGCCTCCACCCATGAACAACCAGAACTTCTACAGTTCAGGTTATAATATGGCTGAAGTGCCAGCAAGTGGTCAAGAGCCTGGAGTGGGCAGCCTCTTTGCAGATCCGATGGCCAATGCTGCCATGATGTATGGCTCATCACTCGCCAGTCAAGGCAAGGATATTGTGAACAAAGAGGTGAGATGCCACGTTTGATTTAGGAGGTACACAGTGATATGTTATGATAATCCAACTATAGATCTCAATCACGCATTGCATCTAGCTTATGAAAAATTTTAATTGTGTAATTGATTTTTTCCCCACCCTGTAACCTCTTCTGCAGATTAACCGATTTATGCCAGTGAACAAGCTGAAGTATTTATTTGCAGTTGATACCAAATATGTTATGAAGAAACTGTTGATTCTCATTTTCCCATACACACATCAGGTAAAATTCCTCAATCAAAGAGATAAAGTTTATTAACATTATTTTATCATTCGATTCAGAATAACTACTTTGGGTTTATATACCCAAAGGTTTATTTATATATATATATATATATATATATATATGTATATGTGTTTATCTTGCCCTTCTTTAAACGGATTTAATATAATCTTTTGCTTTTTTTGTATGTTTTGTGATACCATCAGGACTGGGAAGTACGTTACCACAGAGACACTCCTCTCACACCTCGCCATGATGTCAATGCTCCAGATCTCTACATACCCAGTAATTGATGTTTATTATTTATTTTGAGCAACCTGAAAATTCACTGATCTATATGTACAAATTGTAAAGGGTTAGTTCACCCAAAAAAGGAAATTCTGTCATTAATTACTCACCCTCATGTCATTCCAACCCATGTAAGACCTTCATTCATCTTCAGAACACAAATTAAGATATTTTTGATGAAATCCGAGAGCTCTCTGATCCCTCCATAGACAGCAGTTTAATTAACACTTTCAAGGCCCAGAAAGGTAGTAAAAACATTCAAATAGTCCATGTGACTCCAGTGGTTCAGCCTTAAAGGACAACTCCGGTGAAAAATGAACCTAGGGGTAATTAACACATGGTTACCGAGTAGATCGTTCTCTGGGATGCGTTTTCATGAAAATCGAATGTAAAGAGTTTTATCTCTAAAAACCGATTAGCTTATAACGCTAGTCTATGGGGCATATAATAAGTAAAAGGAATCGAGCCACGAACGCTGTGAATTAAGTTCAGCATAGCACAGCGTTCGTGGCTCGATTCATCGAGACTGTTTTCCAAGATGGCTCCTGTCTGTATATGCGTAATGTACTGTCTTTTATAAAGTATCTTCTTATTAAACTGTACACTTACAAAGTTCTCATTGCTTCGGTTTGCATGTAGGGACCCTCATTATGCTACCGTGTTAGTGTGAGGCTATTTTGAGCCTTGTTAGTGGTATTAACTAGCGATTTAATTTTACTTAATATATGCCCCATAGACTAGCGTTATAAGCTAATCCGTTTTTAGAGATAAAACTCTTTACATTCGATTTTCATGAAAACGCATTCCCAGAGAATGATCTACTCGGTAACCATGTGTTAATTACCCCTAGGTTCATTTTTCACCGGAGTTGTCCTTTAATTTTATGAAGTGTTGAGAATACTTTGAGCGCAAAAAAACAAACAAAAATTTGTTTTAGTCTCCTACACAGTTTACACAACAGTGCATCGCTTTCGAGTTATACGGCAGTGTTTACGCGAACGCCACGATGCATGCGTATGATGACGCAGTACGTAAACTGCCCAGGAGACTGGCACAGGCTAGAACAGAATTGTTGAATAAAGTCACTAAAGTTGTTGTAGATAAGCCGCTGTGGTGGACATTTCCGTCTCCTCCTACGGCAAGATTTCTCTTTCAGGTCAGCCAGGTCAGATTTCAGGTAATGGCAGAGCAGCATTTGAAGAGAATCTTTGTGAGCAAGTTAGATTTTATAAACATGTTTATAACTAGCTAGTTACCTAAATAATTACACGTCATTATGGCACAGACATTTGAAGGGAACTCTACAGCTCCCTTGAGTACTAGGCTTTGTTAATGCTGCAAGACATTAAGTATGCACAACAGAACTATGCTTACATTCTGTTTGCGTCTGTTGTCACATATTTGCAAATAGTATGCATCATAGATCAGAAGTGGTGTATTGGTGAATTTCTAGATTTATAGTCTTATTACAATTATTAGTTTAGTTATCTGCTCAGTCTAGATTTCCTCATCAAATGTTCTTTTATTTTAATTTAGCAATGGCTTTTATCACCTACATTTTGCTGGCAGGAATGGCTTTAGGAATCCAGAAACGGTGAGTAATAGTGATTATTATTGGACAAGCACACTGATGTGTCATTTTATCGACATCCTGTGGGATTTGTATAAACATAATTAGTCAACTTTTCTATAACATCCAGTAACCCTGATGTGACCCTATTAAATAGGATTCAATTCAACAGTACATTCAGCACTGACACAAGCATTGTTGTTGCCATCATGTTTGATGGTGTTTCATATGACATGTATATGATTTGTATGTTTTCTCTACATGTTCAGGTTCAGTCCAGAGGTTCTGGGTTTGTGTGCAAGCACAGCTCTGGTGTGGATCATTATTGAAGTTCTAGTCATGTTGCTCAGTCTTTACTTGCTCACTGTTCACACAGACCTCTCAACGTTTGACCTTGTTGCCTACAGTGGATACAAATATGTGGGGTGTGTTTCTTTTGGATATTCTATTGAATAAGAGTTGGGTCATGTGTTTTATATAGCTTTAAAAACTCTTGTATCTTCTTGTATTTGTCTTTCAGGATGATTTTCACTGTGTTTTGTGGACTGCTCTTTGGCAGTGATGGCTACTTCGTTGCTCTTGCTTGGTCTTCTTGTGCCCTCATGTTTTTTATAGTGAGTTTTGTTTAGGAAATTGTTTTAAAAAGTGGTGTTTACACATTTAAGTTTTTCACTCTTTAATTTTTTTTTTTTCAGGTTCGTTCTTTAAAAATGAAGATTCTGTCTTCAATCTCAGCTGACTCCATAGGTGCAGGAGCAAGTGTCAAGCCCCGTTTTCGCTTGTACATAACTGTGGCATCTGCTGCCTTTCAGCCAATCATCATTTACTGGCTCACCGCTCATTTGGTCAGATGACCTACAGTATTTATACTATGAAGGAACTTTTAAATGACAATGCTGGACTGGGATGGCTTCAAACTTTGGCATTGTTACAGAAAAGTGACTTACCATGATTGTGTTTTTTCACAGAGGATTTGTGTGGTCTGATTTTCAATATTGGCCCCGTCTGCATTGTCATCTGCAGATCAATTGTTGAAAATATAATTTAAAATTTTTTACAGGATTGTGTTTTTCTGCCATTGTTTTCACATGGAGAAAATGGGAAAATTACAAGTTGACTGCTCTTGTGACTGCCATGCTGCTTTAATGTCACAAAATCCAGACTTCTTTTTAAGAGGCATGCTAATCGATCTGCCCAGTGCTGTGATTCTTGTGTAATGTGTAATTGGTGAACATATGGTCAACTCAAGTGTCCTTCTTTTCTGGTTATCTGTGCATGAATAGCAGTGTTTCCTCTTTATAGCAAAATAAAGTCCATAATTTAGGCTTTTAATCTGTGTAGAACTGTTTTCATCTTGTCAATTAAAATACTTGATTTTGGCATAATAAGGATGCAAACAATATTCTGTGACAGGTCAGGCGCAATATATGTTATGACGTTTGCATTTAGCTGCTGTTCTCTGGAGCAAAATACTACAAGCATGTTAGTATTTCAAAAGATAAACTTGACACGCTTTTCCAACACATATTTCAGTACCAACATCAAGGCTTTCCAAATTCCAAATAAATCCAAATTCGTTTTTTTTCATCCAGCCAGCGCTGGTTGTCTCTTTAAGGAGGGGTCGCAGGAGGCGCGCCGTCTGCAAAGCGTCCTTCTGGTTTCCAAGGAAACATGGAAAAGGACAGCGCAGACAGGACGGGATAGTGCGAGACATAACCGTTTCTTTTGCAGATATTTTAACACTTTGAAAGAAACTTTCAACTTACAAGAGAACAAAATTGGAGATTGAATGCTGTAAATTAATACCCAGTTGTTTAGGTAAGTTTTCGCTCTTTTGTCTTAACATAAAGCGTTCACGCGAGCATGAATGCTTGGGTAATTATTCTAAATGTAACTTAATATTCTTGCGCCATTTTCTCAGGTGTATAGACCATGTGGCTTAGCTCTCTGTGTTTATGTGGTAGAATAGTCGAACTATTTGTATTTCTCTTTCATAAAGCCTGTTCATATTTCGCATATTAATTAACAGCAAGCTGTTTGTTTAGCAGCAGTTGAATGGTATGTTATTTCTCGGTTGACTAAGTTGCTCAATGATTTACTCGCTTGTGTTGTGTACTTAGCATCGAAAAAGAAATTATACTTCTGTGGAAAGAAACTGAAGGTATTAAACCCAGGAAGGAGACTATAAAAGTCATTGCTTTTATAGTCTCCTTCATGGGTTTAATACCTTCAGTTTGTTTACTTATTTAACAATTTCTAAATCAGTGTTTTGCCAAAGAAAAACAATTTTAACATGCTTATATGTGTGTACATATGTGTACAGTGCATTAATATTTAGCTGTTTGTGTGTTTCTACAGTTCAACAGGTGAATGTGTGGACCTGTATCTTGCAGCTGGGAGACAGATGGAGAAAGACACACAAGCACTGCCACCCCATTCTCCTCTACATTCCCCCCAAAATAATTCAGAAGCTCTTTCTCTATCCCCCTCTCTTCCACAACCTGCCGCTGTTCTGTCTGTGTCCCTCCCTTCCTCCCCAACCACTCCAGCCTCCTATCTTAACTTTTCATCAACCCCTCAGGGATATGGAGGATCACACTGCCCCAGTCCCGCCATAGTATCTGACCAGGATGACCTGACCTGCCTCAGCTGGTTGCATCAAAGAGGGAACCTGTTGCCCTTGCAGCCCCTGCCCAGAATCACTACACTGCCTCAGATGTTAGAGCCCATTCCTGCCCAACAGCTGCCTCTTTCCCCTGCCAAACCCCCGTACTCTTTTAGTAGTCTCATCTTCATGGCAATAGAAGACTCACCTGAGAAGAGACTCCCTGTGAAAGGTATTTATGAGTGGATTGTTGACAACTTTCCCTACTATAGAGAGGCTCCGGGTGGATGGAGGAACTCTGTCCGACACAACTTGTCCTTGAGCAAGAGCTTCCAACGAATACATCGAGACAAGAGTCAGGTGCGTCACTTCCAAAAAACATTCTTCAGAATGTTCTGATCTTTTCTTGTATAGATTGCTTAATTTGTTTAATGAAATATTCCTGTATTGTTTTACAGTCTGTTGGAAAGGGCTCATTATGGCGTGTTTGTCCAGAATATCGACCAGCTCTTCTGGAAGTTCTTAAGAAAACACATTATTGCCATCGTACCAACAGCAACTTGTTGAACAAGCCTGTTTTGTGAGTTTGATTTGCTTTCTTTTAACACACAACCTGTATGATGCATAATATTGAATTATCTGATTTAATATGCATGACGTCAGATGAACAAATGACTCTTTCATTGTGATATATGATACTGATATGAGCATATCTGACCTCCATTCTGAACAGGTTGGAGGCGACTGATAATGGGCAGAACATTTTGAATCAGACTATGGAAATGTCAGGTCAGTCAACTCGACACAACTTTTGGATTCAACTCTAATGAAAGTCTACTAACCACTTCTTTTAATCACAATTATTATTGTTTAGTGTCCAGCCATGGCTAAAAATTAGTCTTTGGTCTCATCGTCATACCAACAAACAATCAATTGCAACACAACAGACCAAAGCACCTAGAATATCATACATAAAGCTTAAAGGGTTAGTTCACCCAAAAATTTAAATTCTATCATTAATTATGTACCCTCATGTCGTTCCACACCCGTAAGACCTTTGTTCATCTTCGGAACACAAATTAAGATATTTTTGTTGAAATCTGATGGCTCAGAAAGGCCTGCATTGGCAGCAATGACATTTCCACTCTCAAGACCCATAAAAGGTACTTAAGACGTCGTTACAAAGTTCTTCTCACTACAGTGGTTCTACAATAATTTTATGAAGCGACGAGAATAGTTTTTGTGTGCAAAAAAATGTAAATAACGACGTTATTCAACAAGTTTGTGTGTTCTGTCTGGGCCTCTGACGTGAACTCATGGAGCACCATGACACATGCGCGAGAATATGACATAGAGCCGGCTTTGATAAGGCACTTTGACATGCACTAATTCGTTTCTCACGGATCGGGCATCCAAAAAATGCACACTTTAGCACCATTTTGAGCACTACGCCAAGACTAAAGCACAATCAATGTAGAATTCAACGTATAAATATCTATGAGAACGCCGGCTCTACGTCAGATTCTCGCGCATGCGTCGTGGTGATTCATGATTTCACGTCAGAGACCCAGACGAAAGACAAGAACTTGTTGAATAGTTGTTATTTTGGGGTTTTTTTAGCACAAAAACTATTCTCGTCACTTCATAAAATTATTGTAGAACCACTGTAGTGAGATGAACTTTGTAACGACATCTTTAGTACCTTTTATGGGTCTTGAGAGAGGAAATGTTATTGCTGCCAAAGGAGGCCTTTCTGAGCCATCGGATTTCAACAAAAATATCACAAAAATTTGTGTTCCGAAGATGAACGGAGGTCTTACAGGTTTGGAACGACACGAGAGTAAGTAATTAATGACAGATTTTTGATTTTTGAGTGAACTAACCCTTTAATTATAAACATATATTAAATTTAGCAGCATAAAAAAGGCATTTAAAATAGTTATAAAAAGATTGTATACAAGTATATACACTACTGTTCAAAAGCTGTATAAATGTAATAAAAATAAAGTAAAAACAGTAGTATTGTGAAATATTACAATTTAAAATAACTGTTTTCTATTTGAATATATTTTAAAATGTAATTTATTCCTGGGATGTTATCAACATCATTACTCCAGTTTTCAGTGTCACATGATCGGAATCAGAAATCATTCTAATATGCTGATTTGCTGCTAATGCAAAATTTCTTATTATTATTATCAAAGTTGAAAACGGTTGTGTTGGCATGTTCAAGAGCATTTTTTATTAAATATAAATATTTTGTAACATTATAAATGCCTTTACTGTCACTTTTGATCAATTTAATTTGATATGGCAGTGTATGGTATGGTGCTAGCTTCTCTTGCATGCACTTTTTTTGTTTGCTAGCCTTTATCCACTTTTCCGAGACACAGTATGTTTGTGAGCTGTTGCCTTGGTAACAGCCGGACATTACCCTAGAAACTTATAGCCACCCTGACATAATGGCCGTCCTCTCTGTGTCAGGCTGTTTTACTACAGGGTCGTGTCTCACATAACAGTTTGCTCTCTCTTTATTTGCACATATCTTTTACCATATACTACTAATCAAATAATAACGCAACAGCACAGTGTTTTGTTTTTTTGTGAATGAAAGAAAATGTATTTAAAAATGATGCAACTGAGTTTTATATAGAATAGAGTCACATAGAGTGAACCTGTTCTATATGGTACAGTTCTCTTAATTCCATCACTTTTTCTCACTGTTCATCAGATCTAGATTCTCTGTCCTCAAACCCGCCGTGCTCTTTGATACCAGATCATGAGGAGCTGGTCCCTATGGAGCCTGTGGAACTTACAGAGGTTGCTGGCGAGGATTCAGAGAAAGATCCATTGGCAGACAGTGGTTACATTGAGTTACACTATTATCAGTATCAGCAATATCAGTACCTGGTTCTTCCAGGAGACGCAGAGCTGGACCTGGAGACGGTTGAGATACTGCAGCTTGATGCAGAGGCTCAGGAGGCTGCAGGGTCACTGCTTGATCTCGCGGGAGGAAACCACTGAGAGGTTGCCTGTGTGCTATGTACAAGCAAGGAGGTTTAATGGAGGGAGATGTGACCACTGTGAAAACTCTAGGCTTGATGTACTATTGGCACTTTATAACTGCCTGAACTTTTACTTACTGTCATAAAACAGCTTTACTTACTGTCATGACAACAGCACTGTGAGTGTATCCTTGGTATTAGTATATTGCAGGTAACTTTGGTTGAAAAAAAGCATCTGGAAAACGATGAGCTGTCATTAAGAACAAAATATTTATTGTTTATTGTCATGGTTGACAAGTAATATTTAATGCACTTCCATGCCATTGTTCATTAAGTCCCTCCCATTAAAATTAATCTAAAGATGTGTTGTATTCTAGGTTCAGATCAGAGGGATAAAGTTCTGATGTACTTTTTTTATTTGAAGAAAATTAGGTTTTTACAGTATGAAATTGTTCAAAATTATGAACATATTCAAGTATTATACAAACTGCCAGATGTTAGTTTGGGTAGATGGAAAGATTAATATCTAACCCTAATTTCTTGTTGATTATTGTCATGCGACAGCATTCTGTTGACTAGTTTTCTGTATAGTATGATGCATGTCATGTTTTTCTTCATTCACGTGTTTTTTTGTTTTGTTTTTTGTTTAGTATGTCAAACAGGTTGACACCAAATGATACCCTGAACCCATCCTCTTCATGTTGAACTCATTTAGCAATAAAGTACTGAAATTATTATGATGAAATATTTGCCTCATTTAACCCATCACATTATATTTAACCCATCACATCATTATAGTTTTAATTAGCAAGCTCTTCGTGGATCACAGATGTAACTATACATTGGGGAGTGAGACATTGAAGTTAACAACTTCTCGCATGGTTTCATTTATGAAAATGACACATCTTTACCTTTACATAATGGTTGGTCGGCAGTGGTCTCCGTTAATGTGGGTAATTTAGTGAAAAAGAACAGTGTAATGAAAATCGTCCTATTTACTCAAGATGACCTACCAGTTTAAAGCATAATTGAAGCTACACCATGAATAGCGTGAGCCAGAAAACCCCATTATCCGGGGGTAACTAACCCACAACTACAACTCAAACCGTAACTGTCATTAAAAGGATATGTTTTCAGTCTGAGTACCGTAATCATCCTGGTCGGCTGGTCAGATTTTCAGTACACCTTGTATGTGTTCATTTTTATATGCAATGTAACCCTAATGTATTGATGAACTGCCAAATGTAAGGCAGCAAAATAAATAAGTCTAAATGTTTTATAATTCTAAAAACATTCCCTGTAGAAATGTTTAATCATTAACATGTGCTACAGATTTAGGTTAAGCTCTGCCGTGTAATGCAGTGAACGAGATGTTCGCACTATGATGAAGGCTGCCATACTAGTATGACTCATTATGGAAAACTTAGAAGACACTCCCTAGATGTCTGGCAAAACTTTTTTGAAAAAAAAAAAAAAAAAAACAAATAAGAGAGGAACAATTGCTTGTACATTTTCATGTTGGCAATGTCATGAGCTAACGATTTAACTTTATTGACATGCCGAGTAAAACAGGTCTGAATGTGCGTACAATGATGTAGCCGTAAAGATAATATTAAATTCATTTGTAAATAAAACGGAGGATTAAATACTGATTTACGCACATAGGCTTAATAATGTGTATGTCTTCTGATTGGACCATAAAAACAAACCCCACTTGTCAAGCGAGTTTGCTCTGGGTCCTCTTGGATACTGTAGTTCTTGTGTGGCCTGTTTACTGTTGGAGTTTATGCAAACATATTACCCTACAAACTACATTTCCCATCAACACACGCGGTGGGATGTTCTTTGACGGACAAAGTTGTGTTTATTAAAACTGAAACGTTCATACTGGAACAGAAACCGTGGAAGATCTGCAGTGAAAAGCGAAGGATAAGGTAATGGAATGAATTGGCTGTTTTTAAAGTTGGTAATATGTAAGCTAGTTCAAGACACTTTTAAGATGGCTTATCGAGGCTGTTTTGTCCGTTTCTCAAGGGGTTAGGGTTGAGGGTTGTCGGTTTGATTGAGAAACTCCTCAATGTTGGGGCGAGGCGACAGTAACTAACTAATAGTTTAATATCAGCGAGTTTGATTTTATATTCCAATAATTTTCATGCATCCTTTAAGAACTCACCAAGTAAACAACTCCTGGTTCATATGTGGAAAATATTACATAAAAAATCTGGAATTCAGCCAGTCCGAACAAGGAATTGCCTACGCTGTTTCATTTACTCATGAATATTTACTATTATTTGATAAGACCCAGTACACATTTTGAAGCAACTGGTTGCTTTTAATGGTTGACACTGACATTATCATATTTGAAAGAAGTTGGTTAGTGTCAACTGCCACGTTTCCAATTGCTACATGTAAGTTAAGCAGTACTGCAATTGTCTGTGCTTATTATTACATATTCTTTTAAGAGACCGTCAGGAATTCCTAACATTTTTCAGCCGGTTTGTCTGTCCTTCACCTCGTTTAATCGGTTCCACCTGTGTATTTTATTCCTCAGGGTGTGTAGTTTCACTTATACATATTTGTGCACAAACTCTTCCACCATATGCAAATCTCATTGGCTTTGTGTGAATTAGTCTATTTCTTAAGATGTTTACTCTGCAGTGTTGCTTATACTCATTTGCCCACGAGTGAAAGCAGTCATAGAAGATTGAAACAATAATTCACATTCAAGCTGGGGAATCTGTCAGTGGAGAAGAGCATGCTTGAACCTTTTAACTGGCTCACCACATCGCACTTTCCTTACAAATCCTGCTTTGCTGGCCAACAGGGCCTGTACTGTCTCAATAATGCCTCCCAGAAATGGATTTAATACACTCTCTTTGTTAAGTCCAAAAAGATATTAACAGCTAGCTTTAAAGGTCAAAACAAATTGTCATGCATTCAAATATGAATGTGTGCTTAATTTATTGCTGGCATTGAGCTGAAACTTTTTTTTATTGTCACCCACAGAAAGCCTGTGATATAGGACCGAGGATGCGGGGTGAACCTGGGCCAGTTCAAATTGTGACAGTCAACAAGCAGGATCACTCCTTTGACTTAGATACAGACGCGCTCGGTCGAATTTTGTTGGCGCCTGAGGTTCGAGATAAAGATGTGGTGGTGGTGTCTGTTGCTGGAGCCTTCCGAAAAGGGAAAAGCTTCCTATTGGATTTCATGCTCCGATACTTGTATAAGAAGGTCAGAAGGAAAACCAATGCATTCAATATTCAGATCATGTAATGCAGCACATAATTTAAAGGGATAGTTCACCCAAAAATAAAAAAATGATCACATAATTTACACATCTTCAAGCCATCCTAGGTGGATATGACATTAATCTTTAGTTATTAGTTATATAAAAAAATGTAATGGCTAATCCAAGCTCCAAGCCTAAAATCTGAAGCACAAAAAAGTGATACACATGGCTCTGGGGGGTTAATATAGGCCTTCTGAAGTGATCGATGGGTTATAAGAAAAATATCTATATTTATAACTTTATGAAGCAAAATATCTAGCTACCGCCAGACCACCTTCTCTCAGTTCAAAACGCTTGAGCTACGTCCAACGTCATCGTTGTGCCAGTTATGCTTTTTCTGTAATGCTGTGGTCAGACTAGAGGAGTTTTTAAATCCTGATTATGAAATCTGGTGGCATCTAGGGGTGTTGAAATTAATCGTTTCTAAGATGCATCGCGATGGAGACGAGGACGATTCGGTATCGGTTCAGTAATAGACCATAACCGATTATAATGATTCTTTTCTGACGTCATTTGTTGTGTACGTGCTTTGTCGCGGTAGCATACAGTGGCAGAGGGAGGCAAGACGTGAGTGTGAGTAATTAAAAATGCTCCAACTACTTTAAAAGCCGACATCTGGGCACATGTTGGCTTTTATGAACAACCTGGTAAGCACGACCTGGAGAACACACACGCTGTGTGTAAATCAAAGCTATCTGATTTATCACAACTATTTAATTTACACTTGGGCATGTACATGTATCTCCGCAAAACGGATATAAATCCGGAATCTTCAATTCCCGCACCGCACTATATGCAGATTTAATGGAGTTCACATCACCGAAAACAACAGATATGAGCTGCATTTTATTGATCATCAGCTAATTTCAAAATCAAAGACAGCAAAAGGAGAGAGTACGGCAACAGCACTGGTAAGATCATTTAGTTTATTTACTTTTAATGAATATGATTGTGTGTTGAGCACCTTTGACTTGCTTACTTTTATTTTATTTGCAGTAGGGATGTGACGGTGAGGAAATTTTCCCACCGGTTAATTGATGTGTGACAACACCGGTAATACCGGTATCACCGGCGGAGGCTTTTAAATCTAAAGTAACATGCACACTACCGCTCTGAACTGAAAACGCGCCAGTGCGCGCACACCGTGAATGACAGCTCTGTAAATGCGCGCTCTGTGAGGCCATGGGTGCGTCTCAATCAGTTCCCTAGTTCAGTAGTCAGGGCACTGATCAAGCATTGATCAGTCTATGATTGAGATGCACACCATGAATGAATGACAGTTCGTCCCCTTGTTTATACTCGACGCGCCCGCACGAGCGCGAGGGTGCGCGCGGCAAAAAATAAATGCGCGGAGCCAGGCGAAAGTAAACAATGCGCGCTCTGTGCGGCCGTGCACATTTTACTTTCAGTTTTGAATTAGCGCCAATTCGGCTGCGGGTTGCTTGAATTGTGGGTTCATTAGCCTATTATTTTTAATGAAAAACACAACAACAAAACAAATGACAAACTCCCTTAAATAGGCGCTTTTACGTTTCGCTTTGAAACCAAATCTTCCGCGATCATCTCAGTCTGCTCCTCACTCTTAAATCTGATGAATGACTCCTGCCGCTGCCGAGACTCACGGTCGGATCCTGCTTTATTAAGCAGATACGTTCAGTTTTTATTTGTATTGTCTGTTCTCTAACTGAACTAAATTATTTTATTATTATAAAAAAATCAAAAAGACGGTGGGCGGTGCCACGGTGGGCAAGTGATGTAACCGGTGTTGAGTCTGGACACCGGTAACACCGGCAACACCGACTATCGTAGCAAGCCTAATTTGCAGTAGTTTGTGCGTTGGCTTGATGAAGACACGCTCTCGCACGTTTATTTTATTTAGCGTTGTTGGGATGAGTACAATTTACAGATGTGGTTTTAACAACCACATGCATTAAGACTTTAGTTTTGACTGTAATGCGGCCCAGACCACCTCTTGAAGTGGCTTTTAGTATTTACGTTTGTGTATTTGTTCTAAATGCTCCTGTTGTCTTCTGTGCCCAGACTTGAGTTTTGTTTGATACATTCAAGAAGCGTGTTTTCTTTGTGCAGATAAAATTAAAGTTACAGTTCATATAACTGACTGCTTGTATTTATTGAAAAAATTGTATACATGAGGATGCAGTGCATCGTCAATGCATTGTGATGCATTGTAATATCGAATTGAACTGAATGGATGGCTTGATAATCGTAATCGAACCGAACCCTGAGACCAGTGTAGGTTCACACCCTTAGTGGCATCACTCATATAAGGAAAATCTTCAGATTTTTTTTCTCTCAAATATGCAAATAAAAAATTACGACCACGAAACAAGCTGCTGTGTGCAGGTCGGAACGACGTGTGGAGTGTTAAAATAACACGTTTGCGTCTTCGAAAACATGACACAACTGTACAGACAGAGAAATCGCCTTGGTTTTGAACATACTGGGTTGAGTGTAGAAAGCTGCTAGCAAATGTAAACATTACCTGATGAGACGTACATCCACTTCCCCATGAGATCACGTGAGGTGCTCGTCCTGACATATTATTAAGAATATCTTATAGTGTGTGATGTGCAAAAATGTTAAAATCTTGTAGTGTGCTGTTATTCACTTCTTTCATTGGCTATTGTAAAAAAAATGTAAAATCCTAAATATCATGTTTGATATGATCCGGGTGGCCCCGATTTGTGTGAGAGCAGATTGAGAGGTGCAAGATTCGATCAGTAAACGCCTCATATTACCAGATAATCTGCAGCGAACATCGGAACCGATCGAGGTCCTTGACAAGATGTTTTCTCTGATTCTCGGGAGGGGAAAATCAGGGATAAATCGGCCTAAAACTCCTGTAGTGAGCACCCGGGTTAAGTTGAATACGGAAGGTGGTCTGCCGGAAGCTAGATATTTCACTTTATACCATGTTAAATATAGATATTTTTCTTACAAAAACCCATCGCTTCGCTTCAGAAGGCCTTTATTAACACCCCGGTGCCGTGTTTGGAGTACGTTTTATAATGGATGGATACACTTTTTAGGGCTTCAAATTTTGGGCTGCCATTTACTGCCATTATAATGCCTGGATTTTTAATATAACTGCGATTGTATTCGTCTGAAAGAAGAAATCATATACACTTAGGATGGCTTGAGGGTGAGTAAATCATGGGATAAATCATTTTCATTTGTGGGTGAACTATCCCTTTCATATTAAGGCAAAATTTGCCCAGATATGATGATAGATTTCAAACAAAGATCATTGGCTCACTCTTGGTTTGATGCTTTTGAGTTGGTTCCTACTATATATTCACCTTGCATTATTCTGTCCCCTTCAGCCTGATCAGGACTGGCTTGGGCAGGAAAATGAGCCCCTGACAGGTTTCTCCTGGAGAGGAGGTTCCGAGCCAGAGACCACCGGCATCCATCTATGGAGTGAAGTTTTCATTGTGCGGAAGAAGAATGGAAGTGAGGTAACAAGCACCCAACAGCAGTCGGCGCACTGTGGCCATGTGATCTTAACTTAAGTACTAAATACCAGCAACAAATTATTTTCATGGTTTTGTTAATAGTTTTTGAATCTGTGTTCGCAGAGGTAACACTGTAGTCAATTATAGTTGTGACCTGTTCAGTCAGTGCGAGAGAAATAATGCGTTTAAAACGTTTCTATTTGTATATGTATATTTAATAATATCTGCTTCTACTTGGTTGTCCATTGCTGGTTGCACAATACAAACTTACAGCATGACCAGCGTAGTCCGATTTGCATTTGAATTATTCCAAGCTGGTTCTTTTTTATGAATTGGTCAAAACCGATTCAATCTCAGTAAATCAGCTAGAGCAGTTACTGAATTAACATCTGAATGACTTGTTGAACTGCAAGTCTTTACTTTTGGTCATATCTTCCTCAAAATAAATCAAAATCCTTCTGGTGTTATGTTATATTTAAGGCTTGTGAGATCAGTGTTTATAACTGGTTCTTTGTATGACAATGTGTAGTTAAATAGGTTCATTAGGAGCTTTAGGATTTTGTTGTAATAAATGTAACTTTTATAAATATTACTAAAAATAGTTGAATCAATTATTCAGAGATACTGAAAATCATTAAGTGGAATTCCTGTCACTATTGGTCATGCTTGTTTGAGAGACACCGATCAGGCATAACATTATGACAGGTGAAGTGACTAACACTGATTATCTCTTCATTCCGGCACCTGTTAGTGGGTGGGATATATTAGGCAGCAAATTAACATTTTGTCCTCAAAGTTGATGTGTTAAAAGCAGGAAAAATGGGCAAGCGTAAGGATTTGAGCGAGTTTGACAAGGGCCAAATTGTGATGGCTAGACAACTGGATCAGAGCATCTCCAAAACCGCAGCTCTTGTGGGGTGTTCCCTGTCTGCAGTGGTCAGTATCTATCAAAAGTGGTCCAAGGAAGGAACAGTGTTGAACTGGTGACAGGGTCATGGGCCAAGGCTCATTGATACACGTGGGAAGCGAAGGCTGGCCGTGTGGTCCGATCAAACAGACAAGCTACTGTAGCTCAGATTGCTCAAGAAGTTAATGCTGGTTCTGATAGAAAGGTGTCAGAATACACAGTGCATTGCAGTTTGTTGCTTATGGGGCTGCATAGCCGAAGACCAGTCAGGGTTCCCATGCTGACCCCTGTCCATGCCAACAGTGAGCATCAGAACTGGACCACGGAGCAATTGAAGAAGGTGGCCCAACACAATATAAGGAAGGTGGTCATAATGTTATGCCTGATCGGTGTATATGGTATGAATAAAGAACTGAGATTAAATGAAGTACTCCATGACTAGTATTACTCAGTTTCAGTTCCCTAGAAATTAATTTATGACCGTTGCATTATGAATGTTATTACAGTCTGAAATCTTAACTAGTGTCCAGTAAGCAATCTGCACTTGGACAACTTGCACAAGATTCATAGTACGTTTTTGGTCATTTCCTGTTTAGATTTTATCGCTAGTGATTCTGGCTTAATGTGTTTTTGATTCTTGAATTACTTGTCACTTTCGGTCACTTGCTCTCTTGGTGAACCGTAGTACTAAAATGGGGCATTTTTTTTATTTTCTGTAGGTTGCAGTGCTTTTAATGGACACACAAGGAGCGTTTGATTCTCAGTCTACAGTCAAAGATTGTGCCACTATCTTTGCCCTCAGCACCATGACTAGTTCTATCCAGGTTTTCACAATGCATCCTAACAATCTTGCCACAAATAAGTTGAAAGAAGACTGGAAATGTGTCATAATTATAATTGATTATATATATTTTTCTAGATTTATAACCTGTCACAGAACATTCAGGAAGATGATCTACAGCAACTTCAGGTTAGTCAAGTCACAACTAGCCAAGAATACAGAATTTTCAAGCTAAACTGACTTGTCCTGGGACTGCCCTGCATTTTTTATTTGGAAAACTGTCTTTATTACACCACAGAGTAATGTTTGGGTTAAAAGCAGGGTTTCGGCTGGTTTTAAAAAGCCTTAAAAGGTCTTAAATCAGAGCAGAAAGTCTTAAATTCATAAAGTCATGGCATTAAATGTTGCATGCACTGCAAAAAAATAATATCTTCGTTAGTATTTTTGTCCTGTTTTCCAATACAAAAATCAATACATCTTTAAATCAAGATGCATTTACTTGAGATGCAAGTCAATTTGCATCTTCAGTAAATGGCTCTTGATCTAAGAATCTTTAGACATTTTCACTGGAAAACAAGACAAAAATACTGAGAATGATCATCACTTTTTTGCAGTGTGATCAGAAGGTACAGTAAAAGTTATTTTCATATTCTAGTGCAACGGTCGGCAACCTTATGGCATGCGGAGGGATGATCACAGAAGCGCACCTCTTATCGCTTGAATGTTTTGTCAGATTTAACACTCACACAAAATCTCACACTTTAATATTATTTATAGGTCCTAACTAATAAAATGAGGAATGAATACCTCGAAATGTACATCCATATGCAAGTTCGAGGGACTTTGCTGCGTGTACTTAATCAAAATGACAGTAAAAACAGTGAAATTGTGAAATATTACAATTTAAAATAAATGTTTCCTATTTGAATATTTTCAGATGTAATTTATTCCTATGATGGCAAAGCCAAACTTTCAGCATCCATTACTCCAGTGTTCAATGTCACATGAAACATTTCTTATGTCGGTGTTGAAAACATTTGTGCTGCTTATTTTTTTGTAAACCGTGATACATTTATTTCAGGATTCTGTAATGAATAGAATGTTCAGAACAAGAATAGAACTATTTTGTAACATTATAAATGTCTTTACTGTCATTTAATGCATGTACATTTAATTACATGTGATGCAATGGCCAGTAACTAATATTCAACAAATAAATATATCTATAGTCTTTTATTGTCCAAAGCTGTAAGAAAGCATTGTGCACAGCAGGGAGTTTCAAGTTCAACTGTAATTGTTTTGAAATGTATATCTTGATGTATGTTGGATATTGTGGAACAAGTTCTCAGCATGCTAACCCTGTGAGAAAAGTTGTGCTTCTAAAGTCATCCCTTTTAGTGCTGTTAAAAATGTTGCTAAAACATAAATTAGGAGAATATAATAACATCAACTTGCTGGAGGAAGCATGGGTGTATCTCTGTTCTTAATCTTGCCGTAGAGACCATACAGTTGTGGTGTTTTGTTGTTTTCCTAACTTTATTTATTACACCTGTCTTTGTGTTTGTGTAGCTGTTTACAGAGTATGGCCGACTTGCAATGGATGAAATCTTTCTGAAGCCTTTTCAGGTATGAACACACCATGCTGTTACTGGCGTTGACTCTGTTAGTTCCTGTCTGTGTACCTGTAGTGCTCACATTTGTATTTCAAATTTGTGGGTTTTTTGCTTGGCACTCATTTACCTTCATGAGCATGACCTCTGGTGACACCATGTTACAATGATGGTGTCAGATGGCAATATCATGGTATTCAAAATATTATATTGAATGATTATTATATTTATATCCCTAGCAAGATTCTTTAAAGAATACAGTGATCCAATATTACTGCATTAATATGAAACCATGGACAACATTGTCTTGAGAGCTCAGGGCAGATGTATAACTTGAAACCGCTGGTTATCAGAGTGCATCTAGACAGACATGTCTGTGCGTGTGGTGTGTGTATTTTATTGTGTTTCCTTCATGTCGGCATAACTCTTGCCCACAGTCGCTTATGTTCCTGGTCAGAGACTGGAGTTTCCCGTATGAGTACAAATTTGGGTTTAAGGGAGGAAGCGATTTCTTGGACAAACGTCTTCAAGTATGTAACTAAGAATGACTTAAGGTACTCTATATGTTCAGTTGTGCGTTTGTCTGAAGTGATATCCCTCTTGTGTGTGGTGGTGTTCAGGTGAAGCAGACTCAGCATGAGGAGCTTCAGACAGTGAGAGAGCACATTCACTCCTGTTTCACCTCCATTTCCTGTTTTCTCTTACCACACCCTGGCCTGAAGGTGGCAACAAGCCCTGCATTCACGGGACAGCTGTGTGGTATTAGACTTCATTTATGTTTTACTACTCGCACGACACACTCTACCTAGAGATGGACACAAGAACCAGAGCACAAAGATTCAATTGAAAGCACAAAAATTGTTTTGTGATAACAAATTTTGTGATTGGTTACAGTACTTTATGGTCAGATTTGTTTGACATTATTAGAGATGCTTAAAAAATACAGTGTGGTGGGATGCAACACAATTTAAAGTTTGGGTGACGGACTCCCAACTTGGTTGATTTATCTGTTTGGGCAAAATGACCAAAGTGCCAATCCCTATTTTTGCTGTTACATATCCACACAAAAATAACATGCACTATCATTTGGTGGTCAATAAGATATGTTTTATGCTTCGATGTTTTATGCCTATCAAGGCTTTGATCAAAATACAGTAAAAACAGTAATATTGTGAAATATTTTAAAACATTTAAATAACCGTTTTCTATTGTTATATATTCTGAAATTGATTTTTTTTTCCTGTGATGTCAAAGCTGAATTCAGTCCAGTCTTCAGCGTCACATGATCATTCAGAAATCATTCTAATATGCTGATTTTCTGCGCAAGAAACACTTATTACTGTAGATCGTTGAAAACAGTAGCGCTGATTAATATTTTTGTGAAACCTGTGATACCTTTTTGTTCATTTATTCTTTGATGAATAGAAAGTTCAAAAGAACTGCTTTATTTGAAATGTAAAGACTTTGTAGCATTATAAATGTCTGTAACGCGATTCAAGATAAGGAAAGAAGTAGTCAGGGTCAGCTTTACTGATGTGAGGTTTTATTGATCGTTTCAGAAATCCAAAAACAAAGACACATTCGCGCCGCTTAAACAAATTCAGTCTCAAAATAAATAAATCCATGTGCGGCTCTCCAGAGCATTCGGCGCACACACAAGGCCTCAGTCAGTCTCTCTCCCCCTGCTTTCTGTTTCCTGGTGGCTTTTAACCAGTCTCTCCACGCCAATTACTGCAATGAGACACTGGTTATTTGTCATTTTGCACTTGACCTACTTACTCACGCTGGTCTCCGGACTCTCTCTCCAGCTGCAGACCTTGGTGAATCACGCCCCCCTTGCCACAATGTCTTTACTATCACTTTTGATCAACTTAAGGCATCCTTGCCAAATTAAAATATCAGTCAGAAAACATCTTACTGACCCCAAACCGTAGTAAAGTAGTGTAAATTTGTCAACACTCCATTTACTGATATCTGTGCACATCTCATTGTGTGGGTTTCATCTGCATTTTCAGTCCATCATTTCATTTTATGGCATTTTTATGCTATTTGTTGTGTTTACATGTTCTAACAATCGTTCCATCCTCGATTCTCAGATGTGGCTCCAGAGTTTAAGGAACAGTTGCGTGAACTCATTCCCAACCTGCTCAAGACTGATGAGCTGGCAGTGAAAGAGATCAATGGGAATAAGGTGACCTGCAGAGGCCTGCTGGAGTACTTCAAGGTGAGCACGCAACTGGCTTATAAACGTTTTGGTCCTCATATGGTTGAACAGCATTTTTTATGAGTTTTGTTTCTAATTTGTCAGGCATATATTAAGATATATCAGGGAGAAGACCTTCCACACCCTAAATCCATGCTGGAGGTAACATAATACAGTTTTACTAATATTTGGTATTTATTTGATATTGCTTTAACACAAGATTTCATGGCTTTGATGTAATGTTTTGATTCAGGCTACAGCCGAGGCCAATAACCTTGCGGCGGTGGCGTCAGCTAAAGACCAGTACTACAAGAATATGGAGAAGGTATGTTACCTGGAATGTGTTAAACACTTATGTGTAGTACAGTCCCTCCCAAAAGGTTTATACATAATAAAACTGCTGAATATGTTTTGTCCCCTGAAAATCACAAATCATTCATGTTCATTAACTTTCACATTAGTATAAGATCTATGTAGTGATTCTATATTTATTAGTGTCCTTCACTACCCTTGTACTAACATTCAAATTAATCATTTGATACAATGCACTTATTGTGTACATACGCTTTTACATTACTTTTATTTTTAAAATTACCTTCATGTAATTACAGCTGTAGTTCATTTCTGTAATTACATCTATAATTACATTGTTGAGCCTTACCTTACACTTAACCCTACACTTAAACTTACCCATACCACCACACCTATCCCTAGCCTTACCCGTATCCCACATCAATATCAGCAAAAATGTTTTGTAATACAATATGAACACAATAAGTACATTGTATTGTATTTGAAATTGCGTTTTCAATTTGTGCACACATACATTGTGACATAATGGAAAATTGGGGGGAGAGTCATCTTCCACCGGGGGCATCTTACCCCATGTTAATATCCATTTTACCTTTTATACATTGTCCTCTTTATTTCTTTTTCATAAATTCCCTCTCACCGTTAGGTATGTGGTGGAGATCTGCCTTATGTAGCTCCTGACTCACTGGAGGAAAAGCACCGCTTCTTCCTGCAGGAGGCCCTTCATCTCTTCTCCGGCACTAAGAAGATGGGTGGGCGGGATTTTTGTTACCGTTACCAGGAACAGTTGGAAAAAGAGCTGATGGAGCAGTGGGAGTCTTTAAGAAAGCACAATGAGGTTACAGCTTTGTGAAAAAGCTTTAAAAGGATTAATGTGTGAGAAATATTTTACTAATTTATTTTTGTACACTTGTATTCTTTTCAGTCCAAGAATGTTTTCAGTGCTTTCCGGACACCTGCAGTGCTGTTTGTCCTGGTCTGCCTCCTCTATGTGCTATCAGGAATTTTTCTCTTCGTTGGCCTGGAAACTATTTCCTTTGCATGTGACTGTGTAGTTGGTCTAGCCATGATTGCTATGCTGACCTGGGCCTTTATTCGGTACTCTGGCCAGTACAGAGAAATAGGCACAGTCATAGACCAAGCTGCTGGAGTTGTACTAGAGCAGGTAAATGTAGTCCTTTTAATACCTTTTTTTTAATTTAAAGATGAGGAGATAAACCCATGAATGGCATACTAATAGTCAATGAACAATAATCTTGGTTAGAAGAATGTATTTTAACATAAAAATCTTCATACTTCACCCTAAAAAAATGTCCTTAAGAGTTAGAAATGTTAAATTCTATGTTTCCCCCCCCCCTCAGGCTACAGAAGTGCTAAACAAGACAAGAGGCCAGGGTCAGGTGGCTGCACAACATAAGAAGACAAGATAGCTTCTCAGTCAAACCAAAGATGTCAGAACCAGATGTAAACTGCACAGATGCGACCAATAATATGATACCAAATGTTGCACATCTCCAAACACAGCACTTAAATCTCTACTTCTAATGCAGGTTGACTGATTTTTTTCAAGATGTCTTAAACCATATTTTTAAATGTCAACACAAATATGAATATAAACCAAATATCACAAACCAGCAGTTTTTCAGGGACGGGTATGGATTTAGCACAAGGGCTAAACCCTCCACAGAGCTGCATTGATACGTTTACAGTACAGCCAAAGACATCATCCATATCAGGTCAGGGTCGTGTAACTTTTGGATTGCACTTGCATTGCACTCTGTAGACATGTTACTGGTTTGTTCTCTTTAGCCAGGAATACCTTTGCACATGAACTGCCATTACTTCATTAAGGCTTGAGCTTGATATGATGTTTAGTATTAAAAGTGTAAGTACATTATATTATGTTACCTTTGCAAGAGCTTTGTTTTTTAATGATCTCCACCAAATTGTGGCCTTTCTGTGCATTCCATCTTGTATACAGCCATGTATGATTTCTAGGGGAAATCTTGTCAATGTGTTGTCTCACTTGTATTGGGTTTCATCGGAGTAACAAACATATTTTATTCCATTAAAATGGTCTTGCGTGCAGGATTGGTCCAGTACACCCCCTTTTTAAAATGCTGGCATGTTTTTGGGTGTTCAAAACCATCCTGACACTTAAGTTGGACTGAAAGTGTTAATAGAAGAGCGAATATCAGCTATTTAAAAGTGTCTTGAAAAAAAGCTCAGTCATTGTGCACTATACTGTAATCAAGTTCATATTTGCTTATCATTTTTAGTAAACACCTGATTTGATTCTGTTTTGTAGTGGTCTGAGCACTATTGCATCTTATTACTTTCTGTTTTCATTTTTGTCATTTGACATTCCTCTTATTTCATGTATAATGTGGTGGTGAAAGAGTATACCTGGAAAATTCAGTTTCCACGTATGATATATTCACGTATGATAGTACGTGAAATAATTTTTCTCCAGATTTTTACAGACAATGACAATATGTGTATGCCCCCCAAGGCGTATCTGTAATGTGTCTTTGTGGTGTTGTTCTTTGTTGCATTCCACCAGAGCCAGAGTTTTTTGAATGCGTCCACTGATCTCTCTTCACATTTTCAATCAAGTGGACCTGCCTAAACTGACCTACCAGGGATCATTCTTTGTCCCTGCATATTGTTTTTACTGTTACATACACTTTACATATATAATACCCTAAAATAAAGATTTAAGCATGCAATGCACTCATGGGTCTTTTTGTATACAGATGGAGGCAAAAATGTCAAAAAGAGTCAACTTTTGTACGCTAGGTGTCGGCATTGATTTGAACGGGAAACATTTCGGTGAGGACCATATGCGTTCATTCACGGACACGTTTTGAACAGCCGTTCATTTGAAAGTCTACGAATGAACAAAAGCGAGTAAATGGAACTATTAATTCGGACGTCATTGGTTTGTTGCAAATTGTAGGTAATAAGGCTATTCTGTGGTCAACGGGATATGCTCTTCCCTCTGCAGTTTCATTCTTTGCTGCTGTCCACCGCTCCCTCTAGCGCGTGCTGTGTGAATTTTTTCTATAGAAATGAAATGTCCTTGTTTCCTTATATGGCGATCGGAGTCGCGAGCCGCCTGATGTGCGCGGCTTTGGCTGAAGCGCGCTCACGACTGTCACCATTTGCTTCCTTATTTGGAAGCGAGTTAAGCGAACCTTAAAAAGGGGCAGAGACAAACACAAAGGGTTATGCTCAGACAGCAGCGTGCCCTACGAGCCACCAACGAATATTGCAATCGGTGTAGTATGTTTTCAGTGCAGCATTAGTATTAAAACAGCAAATGTCACGTTATCATATCCATATGGTAGAAAGCTCCATCACAAAAAATTCCCGAACCTATTTAAATATTAAATATGTTGAATTTTTAATTTAAATGTAGTCTTGTTAAGTATTGATAGCCCATATTATTATTGATTAATTAATTCATAATATTTACATATATATATATATATATATATATATATATATATATATATATATATATATATATATATATATATATACACACACAGTTGACATACATATAAAATACTGTTAAGATTGACATTATAAAGTATTATTTATACTGTAAAACATACCTGTCATTTTTAATAACAAATGCTTAGTAAAAAGTGCAACGTTAAAATGCACATAACCTTCTATAAACGCGTTCATAAGTTTGTGTCCATGTAGGCCTACTACTGACTGACAACAGTGAATATTTTTTTGTGTGGAGCTTAAAACTACAGTTCCCATAACACCTCAATAAGCGCGTGACATGGACGCTCGCTCCCATCTGCCGCGCGGTAACGCGCAAAAGGGCGCGCCCGAGTGTTGTATCAAGTGTGCGAGACCGAAGGACTGCATCACAGCTCATTCAATTCCTATCCAGACGCCGACTAGCACAGAGACACAACCATGGTATGTCTACAGTTAAATAATAATTATACGATTTAAGGCTATTTCCAATGTGTTTGAAGAGTTTAATGATTATGCTGTTGGCTTTTTTTCTGTGAATGCAAAATCTGTGAATCAAATCTGCCAATTAAAGCATCCGCCGACTATAGCTGCAGGCTATGTTAAGTGCCGTAAATTGTTAGAAAAACGCAAACTGGGTTTCGTTGTTTCTTGTGGCAGTGTTCTTTGAGCATTTTTATTTATATATACAGTTAATCTCACGGCTCACAATGATTTGATTGTGCGTGGCCTTCAGCTCTTCGGATGCGGTGAGATTGACAAAAAATAGACCCGAAAACTACTGGCGCCATTTCCCCACTCCGCTTCCTTTATTTCCGTGAGTCGAGGCCCAGGGAAGGCCTCACTGCTTTTCATCACATGCTACCTACAGGCCCCATCTACAGGCCCCAGATTACATCGCACGGCGAAATTAGGAGTGGATGTGAATAAACCAATGTCCGCGGACAGTGTGTGTGTTTAACTGCGTTTTTCTTTTGCCAGATGAAGCGCTTTCTTGAGTGTGTCCTTTGTCTGAGCACGGCCACAAAACACCATCGCTCACGTTTGCCGCACCGGAGAGGCTGCGGGCTTGAGTAAAAACGCAGATTATCCCCTTTAAAGGTCGACTCCTCGCGGGTTTATTCTGCGCTTTTCGGCTTTAGGACGCGTCAATTTTGCGGATATTTGGAGCACTTGCACGAGCGCCGCAATCGTGGCCCCACCCTAATTCTTGATGCGCAGATGGTGTTTTATTTCTTTGACCAAAAAAAAAAAAGATACCTAGATAGGAACGTGTTTTGGTCGATTCCTGCACGGTTTTATGTGAAATATTACAAAATATATGCGCTGGGGAAAAGGAAGTCTGGTTTAAAAACCGTTAGTTGTGCATTTGCGTGTGGTCAGGCAACGTGTGCGCGACTACACTCTTCCTGGTTGGACGTAACCCGTAGCGTATCTGACTTTTTATCTTTGCTCGACGCGTTTGTATTTTCATAGTGTATATCGTTTTATCGGCGTTTTGTCTTTTAAACACAAGTTGCCGTTTCCTGTGTATGAGTGCAGTGCTTGTGGGTATCTGGTGGAATATCCTTTGCTTCCTCTAATGTTAAGCCGCTGCTGGTTCCGTCGACTTGTTTCTGTAGACACAAACACTTGTGAAATTGAAGGGAAATTGCGTTCGTGTCGCGTGTAGGCTGAAGGAAATGCCGGTTCCGGTGCGACCAGTTTCTGTATCCTCGACAAGACAATATACGACGCGTCATAGGCCACAAACAAAACCAACCTCTTACTTGAAGCATGTGACGACGCGTTATATCGGGGTGAAGAACACCCGTCTCTTATCACAGTGCTACTCTGGGCTTCACTTCTCAGTGAACGTGCATGATTTACCCTCGACTTTTGTTCTTGTATTTAAACTTTGGACTTTTGCTCCTTATTTTATGACACATGAGGTCGCGAATGCCTCGTTTTCTCTAAAGGTGCTTGGATATCTAGAATCTGCGTTTACTCGTTCAAAAGCTTCTAAATAAAAGCTTTTGTCTTCGATTTATCTTAGAGCTATCTACAGATGTTTATCCATTTGTCTAAAAGGTATTTTCACACAAACAAGGATCCCACAATCATGGAAAATATGTATACAGTAATCTGGTCTAAAGGTGTGGGAATCCTGATTCTACTTTGGGCCTTTAATGCCACTTTTTCTCTCTTTTCCATTGTTTATGGTCTTGTTAGGTAATGAGGCGTCTCAATGCATTCCTGTCATTCACACCTTAAGCAAACCCAGTTCCACCCTTTAAACGCGTTTCCTGTAAAGTGGGCCACTCAAACCTCTAACCCGCAAGGCTGCTTGTGTCCACCTTTTCACATGTCCTAATATGAGGCTAGAGAAGGTTACCTGCATTTAAAAAAAAAAGATTTCTCATTGCTTTGAGTTTATGAACTGGATGTTTTATGGCAATGCAGCATTAGTCACTGATCCCTGTTTCTAATGGAAATCAGAGGACTTGAGTAGGTTCATGGGACTAGTGTGACTGAGGCCATTTTGAGAATTTTTTTTTTTTTTTTTTTAAACAGAAGAATCATTGTTTTGCATCTAAAGCTGTACACCAGATTTGTATGACATCGCTCTCATAATATCTAAGGCCATTTTTATACATTTTAATTGCCCTGCTTTAAATCAGTTGCTCAGTCTAAATTTGATCAGCTCTTTTGAGGAAGTGCCAAACCTTCCCTCTGTTCAGATGTGTTGGAGGATGTCTGAAAAGTCGTGTGACCAGAAGAGAATGGTGCTTTGTTCAAACTGCCCTTTTTCTTTGGCTTGCTATTTATTTATTTATTTATTTTTGGGACTATAAACTAGGGATGGAAAGGTATGAATTTCACATCACGATTATAGTGACCCAAATGATCAATAATTATAAATATTATCACTGTTTTGTTCAAATAAGCTGAAAGTGTTCAAAAAGAGCAGATGCACAACATTTCGAGTTTTATATTTGAAAATCAACAAATAAAACGAGCATCTCTGCACTTAACGGAAAACTCTATTCTGTGGCAACACATTGTAATGGCGCACATCCATGCATCACAATGGACGCTCTCGTTTCTTTCAAATGCAACTTGCATCTCAGTTTTTGATTGTCTTGAAAATAAAATCAGAGGACTTTACTATTAGTACTATAACTTCATGTGATCATCTTGTCTGGGCGATTGTTTTGTACACTGTACAAAATGGATTATAAACCGGTGAGATTTAAAACATTAATATCTGTCCCCGGAATTATTTATGTGGTAAAGTTTGTGTAATAAGTGTACAATTATATACATTATCCCTTAAATGTCTCCCTAGTCTTGTCTGAACTTGTTTGTTCGTCTTTGCCTCAAGCTTCACGTTATTTCCCAGATGTAGTTTTAGTATTGAGGTCGAAGTCCACTTGCCTTGCGTTTGCAGATTTGAAGTGTTTCCCCCCTATTACAGCGACTTTCTTCTTGCATGTTCTGCAGACAGGGTGACCATCTTTGATTTAAGTTTCCCTCGGGACTTTTGTAAAAGCCAAAATATGCTGCAGATTGGGTCCTTTTAGAAGGTTGAAAAATCTACCGGTGCTGTCACTGCCTTCTGCCATTTCCTCTCATTCAAAAAACAACGTTGCACGCTGCGCCTTCGTCAGACTGATGCTGGCTGGACAGGATTTAGCACAAGTTTTTGAAATCGTGATAATCAAATGCAGTTTTAATTATGATTAAATGTTAAACAATATTACTAACCGTCAGTAAATTTTATTGTGAAACCGGTAATCGTTCTATCCCTAGTATAAACCAAATCACTAAAATGTTAGGTTTTTTTTTTACCCAGAATGTTGTACAAGGAATTTTGCTACAACTCTCATTCCACTACCCTTGAAGTGTGCAGTCCTTGGTTCTCCCATGTCAGGGTTTTTAGTTTTGCACTGCAAAACCTGCTGGCCCAGTAGTTTGGATTCAGCCAAATGAGGTCCAAGTATTCAGTTGTTAAAAGGGCAGCCCGTCTAACTAGATCAGACAAGGCTGTTTATTGCAAAACCCCATTCATTCACTTCTCACTTTGCACCCACACATTCATGCATCCTTGCTCATCAACTCACTCACTTCCCTCTATTCAAACGGACCCCCCATGTGACCTTATCCCGTGTGTTTTGTGTGCTCGCAGGCCTCCGGAGTTACAGTGGAAGAGAGTGTGTTGACGATCTTCAATGACATGAAGGTCCGCAAGGCTCAAGTCAATGAGGAGGACAAGCGCAAGAGGAAGAAGGCCGTTCTTTTCTGCCTCAGTGAGGACAAGAAGAAGATCATTATGGAGGAGGGCCAGGAGATCCTGCAGGGAGATGAAGGAGATCCCTACCTTAAGTTTGTCAAGATGCTTCCTCCCAATGACTGTCGCTACGCTCTCTATGATGCCACATATGAGACTAAAGAGACCAAGAAAGAGGACCTGGTTTTCATTTTCTGGCAAGTCTACGAGTGTACTTCATTGAAACCAGGGGTTCCCTGTCCTGTTTCTGCAGTTCTGCCTTCCTGCAGAGTTCAGTTCCAGGCTTGTCTGTAGCTATCAAGTGTTCCTGAAAATCTTCATTAGCTATTTCAGGTGTTTGATTATGGTTGAAGCTGAACTTTGCTGGAGGGTAGATCTCCAGTAACAGGATTGGATGCTGATGTCAAATGCTTGTGTGAAACGGATGATCTGATGTCTTGTTGTGTTGTCCAGGGCCCCAGAAAACGCCCCACTTAAAAGCAAGATGATCTACGCCAGCTCCAAGGATGCCATCAAGAAGAAGTTCACAGGTAATGTGGTCTATATCAAAACAAGGAAGAAATTGTAATTCATAAAATGTATTTAAATTTAATGTATTAATTGTAATTTAATAAATGTCATATTTGAATATTATGCAAGTGCATAATGGATTTATATTATGTATAATACAAACTTTAAATTTAAACTATGCATGCACTATTTTTTTTAAATGTATGGTTTCATTTACATTTTAAGTGTATGTATGTGCTTTGTTTATTATAATTAATTACATGTAATTGTGAGATCTGTAACATTTCTGTTGTCTTGTTTCACAGGTATCAAGCACGAGTGGCAAGTGAACGGTCTAGATGATATCAAGGACCGAAAGACCCTTGCTGAGAAGCTTGGGGGTTCATCGGTGATCACTCTTGAGGGGAATCCTCTGTCCGACTGAGGCTGACATTTCAGGGGTTAGCCTTTCATTCCAACATGGGTGGGGCAGGTGGGCCAGCACGACTGTTTGTGTGGCCACGGGGTGGGTTAATGTGGGTGGGGAGGGGGCAAAAGTGACAGTTTCCAAAC
The DNA here is from genome assembly GCA_023566225.1 of Romanogobio albipinnatus. Classification (NCBI taxonomy): domain Eukaryota; kingdom Metazoa; phylum Chordata; class Actinopteri; order Cypriniformes; family Gobionidae; genus Romanogobio; species Romanogobio albipinnatus. The sequence continues at coordinate 27,279,181 of CM042246.1, read as the reverse complement.
TCCACACGATGAAAGATGTAGGCTGTCATTCCAGTTCTCACATACAATGAACAAAAAAATAAAAGAGAAAAAAAGATCTTAAAATACAAAAATGAAGGATGATGACTATAAAGACAAAGTAATATAACTGTAAATGTGTACTGGCAGGTTTTCGTTCTTTCTGAGTTCCATTGGATTGTTGAAAGGAAAGACTGAGACAGCAGCCGTTACAATTCAGCTATACAACATACTGTTTGTTAAGACTTAGTTTGTTTTTTTTTTTTTTGCCAAACGTCTAGTTAAGTTTTTCTAAGTATGTGTGTTGAGACTAGGTATAGTACAAAATTTACTCCAGAATCAGTTATTGGACCATTCTGGGAACACCGTTTACTCTCCCCTTCCCCCCATTTGTTTTATTGAGCTCACAAGTTGTTTTTGATTCCATCTGATATAAATATTTCCAAATGTAATTCAAAACCATGGCACTGGTGTTAAGAAATTGTACACATTCCTTCTACCTGTAAAATCTGGGACCTAGTGGGTGAGCGGTCTGTTGATTAATTGGATTGAGTGGATTGATGGACATGTATGAAATTTAGATGGGGAGCGATATATTTGGGCAGCCTGTGTACAGAGCTTTGATTGATATTGGTCAGTGGATGTTTTGTATCGTCTCCTTATCTCTAATAAAAAAAAGCACTAAACAACTCTGCTGTTACAGCTGGTTTTCTTCATGTTTGGCAAATCATGTGTGAAGGCTGTAGCCTTTTTTTGTTGTTTTTTTTTGCACCCCAAGGTGGATCTAATTTTGCTCAATTTTTGAATATTAATTTGCGCTTTTATATTGAGAGATGTGTGTATGTGTATATATGTATGTGTGTTGATTATTCTGCATTTGTTGCTGTTTCATCAGTGTTCAGCATGGTTTATGCACTGATGTGATGGTTGTGAAATTCAAAGATCCCCTATGGATTTGATGGGTGGCTTTTTAATGTAGTTCAGTAGACTAAAAGCTAATACTAAAAATGTTTATTAGGGATTTGAGCCCGTAGGATTTAAACCCTATTGTAATTGTTAGGACTTTTATTATTATTCTGCCGTAAAACCGATTGTGCAGAACAAACCTACTTTTGCTAACTAGTCCTAGGTTTTTCGCCTGATCGGAACTAAAGAGCGCATACATATTCTCTGGAGTCTGATCAAGAATTATTGAAAGGCAATTTCGATTCATGGTTGTTAAGGGGTGCAAAAAAATGTATGGGTGGAGTCTATTTTATTAAAATGGCTATAACTTGAAGCAAATGAGATCTTCACCAAACTCGGTACACATGAGTTCTGAGGTCACAGTAATAAAATAGATTGAACACCAAGTGGTGCTTTAACATGGGTGAAACTATGACAGTTAGGGTGCTTTCACACATGCCTCATTTAGTTCGGTTGAATTGTACTAGAGTTCGTTTTCCCCTTGGTGCAGTTCGTTTGGTCAGGTGTGAAAGCAGAAACCTGCAGTTTATGAAGTGCCATGGCCAATGAGCGATGTGGATTTTGTCATGTGACTGCTTTTTGGTTTGTTTCAATTGGTTCGGACCAAAGCAATCAGTGTGGTTTGAAAAGGAACCAAAAAGCTGAAAAATGCTACAATGTATAATTGTTTGCCCTTGGTTCGGACCAAATGAATCGAACCAGAGATGTGAAAGCACCCTTAAGGCCTGTTCACACCGGGGCGATTTTCGCGCGCGTTTATCGCCGACGTTTAACACCTCGTGACTAAACAATGGGCGCCAATGTGAGTGTTCACACCGACGCGTAAAACGTCAGGCGTAAAAGCGTCATTTTTAAAAAAACGCCTCGGGTTCGTTTTTTGTTTTTGACGCGGCGCGTTAACTGGCCGACCAATCAGATCGGCGCTTTTGTTCACGTGCCTGGAGCTGCTGAAGTTACAGTAAAACACGACTTGGTGGCGCTCAAGCACAAAACGGTCTAGCCGAGCACACATTGGCGAAGAAGACTCCAGCAGCTCCAGCGATGTTGTTCTGTTGAACGAGGAAAGACAACAGAAAAGACGCAGATTTTGGATACATCCCATAGTTAAAAAAAGAGAAGAACATGGGGAGTTCTATCGACTGATACAAGAGCTAAAAATGTATCATGAACGTTTTCGGGGGTATTTTAGAATGTCCATCAGCGAGTTCGAAGATTTACTTCTTTTTTTAACTATGGGATGTATCCAAAATCTGCGTCTTTTCTGTTGTCTTTCCTCGTTCAACAGAACAACAATGTCCTCATCGCTGGAGCTGCTGCTGCTGCTTGAGAAATCCATGTTCTAGTATGTGAGAAAGTTATGTGTGTTTCGGCTAACATGTAAATACTCTCTCTCTTCTTCTTCTTCTGTGTGACAAGGGATGCAGCGAGCGCAGCGCCACCTTGTGTACCGGGCTATTTCTGTTTTTCAATAAGCGCCATCTAATGTCAGGGAGTGAAATTGCACGTTCACTCGGCGCATGGCGAGTGAAAATCGCTTGGGTGTGAACACTCAAGACGCGACGAAAAACGCTGGCGATAAACGCGTGCGATATTCGTCCCGGTGTGTACAGGCCTTTAGTCCGATTGATTTGAAAATTGGTATGCAGTGTCTTGGTCCAAGGTGCCATGTCTATGAGGACATTGGCATACATGGCTGCCATCGGCCAATGAAATTTGAGCACCTATTAGACTTGCTGTGTTCCAGTTATATGGATTATATTTGACTCTATCAAACCGGAGAGCAAGGGCCTGTCCATATAAACTTCCCTTGTCCACTTCACGAAGTGCACTTCAAAATGGCGGCGGGGCTTCCCCCTAAGGAGAAGTGTGCAAGTGCCTAAAAGTAGTGATGAAGTTCGGATCATTTTACTGACTCGGATCTTTGAATCTCGTTCACAGCTAAATGAGCAAATCTTTTTTCAAGTCATTTCGTTCATTTCAGCAGAATCTAATTAAAACGTTACATGCTACATTTTTCAACATATTTAGTACTTTTGGAATAAAAAATAAACTAAAAGCTAATACAGCCATGGCCAAACTTTGAGAAATAAATTATTAATTACTTGCTTAAATTGCTTCAGTCTATGTATGCAGTCTGTTAGTCAAGTCCCAGACCCATATGCAATATGCAGTCACCGGAAACAGAAAAGATTAGTTCATCTCCCGAGTCTTCTCGTTCAAGTCGTTCGTTCTTTTTTCAAGTGACCGCTTTCCTATTCAGTGTCTCGTAACATATACACTATTACAGTCGTATTATTGACTGCATGTTGTAATATATTTATTATTATAAAATCATCAGAAGATATGTGCAATAAACATTTGTTATGCCTATCCGTTCTGAACAACCCAATGTGTCCAGGCTTCATAGGAAAATCAATTAAAGTAGCTAAAAAAAAACTGAACTAAACAAACATAAAAAAAACTTGTTTGTAAGGAATTGTGAATTAACCATAGACTGTAAAGGAATTAACTAATTTCTGTATCCAACACGGCTGTCACGTGACAAAAGACCGAGACTCGAGAGATGAGCTGTGTCTGCATTCAGCATATGGGGACTTGAACGAACGAGAAGACCCGAGAGATTAACTAATCTTTTCGGTTTCCGGTGACTGCATAACCTTGCCTATGGGCTGGGACTTGATGAACGAATGACTCGAGACTGGTGAAATAATCAGTTCTGTTTCCTGTACAGAACATATGGGATGTTGCGCATGCACAGTCAATACAAAATGAACGAATCGCTCTCTGAGACAACACGTTGTTCTCGAGTCATATTAAAGATTTGTTCAAAATGAACGACACATCACTACCTAAAAGTGTGGAGTGGAACACCGCACACGTTAACGGAGGTTGATCGGAACGAGACTCGGTGGGCATGTTCGACTCATGGCCCTAGTGGTCTGTAAGAATTTTGAAAGATTCTTTCAAAATCTAGTAGTTGGCGCTAACCAGTTTTACGGCTCTGTAATCACGTGGTGGTTCACACATCCACAAAATATATAATTTGATCGATCCCCTCATACTGAACAACTTTGCCTCACGCACCACTGCTGTCAATTAAATATTTGCTATTATGTTAAACTACTTTTGCAAACTAGTCTTATGTTTTTTTAAATTGGCTGTAAATTGTATTTTCCTTCTATTATTTAAGTGGTTACATGCTTGCTAAATAAAACTTAATGTCTTTTACGCTAAAAGACCTTAAATCACTCAAACCCCGATAACTGCTCACAGCTATATTTAAACTGTAACTACTATGATTGCAAATCCATCTTGTACAAACAAGTCTTTTAGTATCTGATGATGGCATGGCAAAATACAATTAGTAAAGTGCAATTCCATTAAAACAATTAAAGGGTTAGTTCACCCAAAATTGAAAATAAAGTCAGTAATTACTCACCCTCATGTTGTTCCAACCATGTAAGACCTTCGTTCATCTTCGTAACATAATTTAGTATATTTTTGATGAAATCTGAGATAGATTAAGTCTATCATGCGACGAAAATAACGACTTTATCCCACTATTATTGTTCAATTTGAGCCTCTGACGAGAGTTCGCGGGAGTGCCACGACGCATGCGCGAGAACTCGCGCATGCGTCGTGGCACTCCCGCGAACTCTCGTCAGAGTATATAGTGGGATAAATAGTGGGATAAAGTCGTTATTTTTGTTGTTTTTCCGCTCAAAAAGTATTTTCGTCGCATGATAGACTTAATACAGAGCCGCTGTAGTCATTTGGACTCCTTAAATGACGTTTTTACTTACTATTCTGGGCCATCAAGTTTCAGTCCCTCTGAAAGCCTATGGAGGAGTGAGACAGCTCTCAGATTTCATCAAAAATATACTAAATTATGTTCCGAAGATGAACGAAAGTCTTACATGGTTGGAACAACATGAGGGTGAGTAATTACTGACTTTATTTTCAATTTTGGGTGAACTAACCCTTTAAATCAATTCCTTAACAGACTAATTTGTTAAATCTTTATTTTTGAGAAATGGCAGCAGTAAATATCTTACTCCTGGTTCTTTTTTTTATTTTGTTTTTTGGACACTTAAAAGAAAAGATAAATTAATAGAAGAGGGCGTGCAGTTGCAGGTAGAGTCAATACACTGAATGACAAAAAAAACCCTGCCATGTACTGCGCATGTCACACATCTAGTACGTTGAATGAAAATGTGGATGAAGTTATTGCTAATTAACAGTCTGAGGATGGGTATCAGTAATTGAGAACATAATGATAAACCGGTATTAACATTTATTTCACTAAAAATACCAGAGGGACTTCAATTAATTAATGTTAATGCAGTGTGTTCCTTTAAATCATTTAATGTACAATTTGTGCTATATTAAATCGCTGAGCTGCAATACTGTTGAATTCACGTCAGTATAATCGCTACTGACTGACTGACCGAACAGCGAGGACTATTCAGCCATGTTGTGAAAGACTCAACGAAAGATGTACACATGTCAACCATTGGAGGGCAGTAGAGATTAATTTCAAAACCCTACTGAAAAATCCGAACCTTACAACTTCCTGTGCTGAACTGTCATCGTCTCTGCACCTTTCCTGTATTTGAAATTATAAATTAAACCACAAGCTGTTAGTAGCTACTACAACACTGTTCTGTATAAACTAACAATACAAGCGAAACAGTGTAACTGCAATGACCGGCAAAAGCTGTTTTCTGGCAAACGTCTGGCAGTATTTTTTTTACGTCTTCCTCTTCTTACCACCAGAGGGTATCAGTGTCACGTTTTACATTCAGTAATAATTATCATATATATATGGTGTGTGTGCGTGTGTTCTTTTTAATACTTGAAATATACAACACAGAATCGTATCTGCTATTATTACCACTTCTTTAGGAAATAAAGGTCCTCGTTGAGAAATTGCCTCTAAATTTGCAGTGACAAGAAAAGCAAAAACAAGAGACACCCTTTAGTTTATTAAAATAAAAAGCTTTTTAAAAATAGAATTATAATCAACATTTACCCCACAACCTTTCTCTTAGTTTGTGTCTTTATATTAATCCAACATAAAATTATTTACAAACAGATACTGTGTTACCAATATGAGGTCTTCATCTATCTTGGAAAAGTAGACTGTAACTGTAGAAGGGTGAATTGTATTCATGGGCTGCAGATCCAGATGCTGTGCATTAAAATAAACTAAGGTTTTTATGTTGTAAATTTCTCTCTCATTTTAACAACACCCATACTACATCTCCAGTCATTGACTTTGTTATTGTTTTAATCATAGTTCAGAAAAAAATAAAAGTAGTATGCTCAACAGACAAAACTGATATTCAGGGATGGAAATGAAGGAAGCTTGACCCATTTCCCTCTACTTTTAGTTGGATCAGAATAAAACCTCCATCCAAATTATATTTTCTAAAAGTGCAAACAACAGTTTAAAGCTTCTTGTAATGTGGAATCTGAACAAAGCGAGGTTGTGGAGAGAATCACACAAGTAAGATCAAAGACTTGACAAGATAAATCTGCTAGTATTGTCTACCTCAGAGTCTAAAGCTATGTGTAACGTTGGCAGTATTGCGAGCAAAAGCTAAAGGTAGTGGTTAAATAAAGTTCCAGCTCAACCCATGTGAGTGATCAAAGCCTGTGGGTAGCGATCTACCAGCCATGGACCTTCGTAAGTCTCAAATTCAGTAGCCACACCCGTAAAAGATTGTAAAGTGCAGGTTCCAAAATCAGGCATGTCATATTTTGTCCATGATTTTATTTTGTCCCATTCCTCTGTGTCATGTCTTCAGTCCTGGTTGCAGTCCACCTTATTTCCATGAACCCAGTAACAGATCTGAGCAAACTTCAGTGGAGTGAAGCGAACAGCCACATTGTAGTCACGATTCTCTCCATTGATTTCCAGCCACTGGTGGCCCGAGAAGATCCCGATGACCTTGCGCTCCCAGCGCTCCAAAGTATCGTCCCACACACGTCCATAAACACCAGAGCCACTCGCACCTGGGCGGGCGTCACAGTGCTGGTAGATCAAATCTTTGGACTCATCCTCCACAGGGCAAAAGCGGTACACCAGCTCCCCGGGCCGGTCACTGTCAAATCCAGAGAAGTGGATGCGTTTACCAGCCAAATGGTCTGAGGTGGGTGCCACAGCCAGCCGCATGAAGGGACGCCGGTGAGGCCAACGCAACTCTAGAAGTGCATAGTCAAAGTCCATGCTGACCTCTTGAGGACCTTGAATCCAACCTTTAGGAACTCGGGTCCGTTTAACTCTCACCCAGCGCACCAAGGGTTTCTTCACGGGAGCCTGACCCGGCTTTGTACCATTAACAGGCGGAGGGATCAGAAAGCCCACCCTGAGTTTCCTCGCTCCTTTGACATAATCCTTCCCATCATGCACGCAGTGGGCTGCGGTCAGGACGTGCTGCTGGGACACGAGAACTCCAGTGCAGCCGGTAGAAATACGGACGGCTGTGGAGAACGGGTAGTCCAGAAGGAAGTGGTCGCCGCGGATGTTAAAGCGCCCATCTGAACCATAAATTTGCCGTTTTAGCCGCTTATGTCTGGGAGCGGTTACTTTGGGCTGCCTGGAAGGAAGTTCAGTGTCATTTTCATCCAGGTCAACAGTGGTTAATGTTCGGGAGCCATCTGCATAAAGTGTTTCGAAAGCTAGGTGCTCTTTATCCATGTCTTCTCCTTTGTGGTAGCAGCTCTCGTTGCAGTGAGTGGTGAGGTCCAGCTGAGCTTTGGCGCTGAAGCGGGAGCGGGACAGCGGCCGGGTGGCATGAGGTATCAGCGAGGAGAGGTGAGCGTGAGACTGAGACTGATGGCGAGGTTCTCTCACTGAAACTGAGCTGGGCAAGAGGAGTAAGAACAGCAGGCCAATACAGCAAGGATGGGCCAGACCCAGTGCACAGTTAGGCACCATGGCTAAGATGTATGCAACCTAAAAGCAAACACAAACATATATGCAAGCATGAAATAAAACTCAAGATGTTCTTCGTTTTGCATATATAAGGTCATAGAAATGTAATGTCTTCACTCTTTAAAAGGCATCTATGGTGCCATGAAGAACTTTTAACTTCCATGGAAACAAAAGGTTCTTTATAGTGGAAACGGTTTCTGTAAATTGGGGCAAAAATGTTGGCTCAAATGTTCTGTAGTCGTGTATTTCAGCCTTAAGAAGAAAAAAAAATCTTCCTTCATTTAAATGGTTTTGCTACGAAAACCCCTATTTAGAACATGTATTTTAAAGAGTGTTGACACATTTAGCTGTCTCTTATTCGATCTAATAGTACCTGGTTTTGGATTATACTGATACCCATCTGCCTGGATAATAGTTTGTTTACTAACTGCTGTCACTTCATACAAAAGCTGTTTGACACACACTATACATCACTTTAATGTAGTAAAAATTAGTAAAACTAGCAATAGAAAAAAACTGACTTCACCTTTAAGATTATATAGGGAAAAACCTGAGCTACATATTATACCTTATACTTTTATGTTAACGTTTTCGATTTTTTTGGATTGTCAAATATGTGCCTTGCCTATTATTTTTTATAGATTGGGGACAAAAAAAATCGAAACAAAAAAAATCAATGCGTGACGCAGATAATAGACGATAGACATAGGCATAATACAAATGGCGTGAGAAGGGACATTATCATCTGCTTCTGCATGGACACCCATGTGTGACACCTGAGGAATTCCCTGGACACAACCTGTTTCCTAATCCCTTTGTCCCGAAAACCCCCAATCTCGTCTTTTTTGTTGTCTTTCACATCATGAATGAATGTCCAACCAACCCCATCTACGCCTCGCGTTGTTGTTAAACTCAAGGAAAACAAACTGTGTTTACCTACCCTCACTTTCCCATCGTGCAGTACAAACCAACAACTGCAATGCACTTGCAGAAATGGCAGCCAGGAGATAGTATTCAAAGACCTACTACACAAACTGGCCATTTTATCATGGGAAAGTACGTTCAATAAAATTGATTTTTAATTGTTTAACTTTTTTGAAAATTGTAATCCCGATTAAAACGGGAAATGAATGATACGTATACGGCCAACACGAGCATCAGTATTCGACCCGTGCGCCACAGCTTTACGCGCGATGACAATTTCAGATAAAAGGATGGATACTTAACTTCAAGCTGTGTTAATAATGATCAAGGCTTGTTTAGATCCAAATCACAGATTCGTCTCCAGGAAGTTCACCGGGTATCCCATTCTCCAGGTTTACTCCCATCTTCAATGTGAAGTGCTGGAGCGCGTGACAGGTCCGCCAAAAACACAATGCTTTTAACCGCCAGATTCTCTTGAAAAACTGCTTATCAAAGTCCTTATTTCAGCATATCAGACAGCACAGTTACTCTCCGCTGAATGGTGATTGCTGTAGTGCAAAACTGAGGTCGTCCGATCCTAATAACTGAGGCGCAATATTGAGCATCCCTGCGGGGTCCTAGTGCCGACGGCACAAGGATAAAGGGAAAGACGATGTGTCCAAAAGCAACATCTATGAGTGAAGAGTCGGATACGTGTTCAGTACAGGACGTCTATCTATACTTTCCATCTTAATTCTTTAAATGTAATGACAAATCTGTCTGCTAACAGGGCATTTATTCTGGGCATGTCTTGGCACACATTAAAATATTCCTACAGGTGATTAACATAGGTGACAGTCAAGGCATGCATGTCTTGAGGATATGCATTCCTTCTCAGTTTCATTTCAATTGCACTACATGTATTATGCCACTCAAAGCAAGTACAAACACATGTACACGTGTTTAGGTAATTCTTTTAGCGTGTTTTGTTTATTATGACTATTTAAATCTACTATGTGTAATCTTACCTGTTCAATCTTACCTTCAAATGACCGATTGTTGTAGGGTGGGTCTTATGGCAGAACACATTCCAGAAATACTTGGGTGTGTTGCAGTCGTGATGGCGTCTTGAGCCATAGTGCAAGATTGAATATAACCTTCTGACCTTGATCTTCCTCAAGCACTCACACCACCTGCCCTAACCTGCACAAAACACGTTCTTTCTTTCTTTGGTGAAAAGATTTCCATTTCTCAGATGCATTGCACAAAACTAGAGGCTTTTAATGGCTGAAATACATAGCTTTCCAACAGTGTCCTGTGCGTGTTTGTGTTGATTAAAGCACACAGGAAAAGGCATTTCGATTGCTTTTGTTGCACAAGTGCATAACTAAAAGCGTATCGAATCATATCACATTTGCTCAGCCAAAGTATGCAAGCCTGCAGATATTACTGTTACAGTTGTGAGGTTCAAATTCAAAGTCACATTGCAAGAAATAAAGGCACATTGTGATATATAGTCACAGCTGGTAAGTTGCAATCCCTTACTTTGTACTTTGAGGCTTCCGTACTAAAGTTAGTTACATCTGCTTCATTTCCAATACAAAAGTTTTTTTTTTTCCCCCACAATACCCCAGGGCTGTTCTCTCAACCTGCGGTTTTGCACTAGGTTAAGGAATGTTTGGAGTCTTGTAGGGGTTCTGGAAGTCTGTAAATGTCTAATACCATAGCAAAACACTGTTCAGTGATGCTATCATGCTACTACATTGAGTGTCACGGTGGGTGAGCAAGATTTGGTTGATGTGTGCTGGCACTGACACGCTGTTCTCATTGTCTGTTTCCTGCTCCCCTTTCTCCTGGTTTTCTTTCAGACGCTTCCAGACATATATCTTATTTAACATCACAAGCCACCAGAGGCTGAAGTGGATATCATTCTAGCTGACAAGCCACTGATATTTGCTATGCTCTTTCACAGTTAGCGATAAGAGGTTAGGACATTGGAAATGCAGCCTAAAGCTCATTCACTCCGCTGGAATCTGCTACCTTGGACAATCCCCAGATCTCTTTACAGTGGGACTCTTGTTCTTGACCTGTCCTGGCTTCATGCCTCATGGAGGGAGGTGGAGCGGGGGGTTCGCCATGAGGAGGGGCCTTTGAAAGTGTGTCCGTTCCTCCAAAGCTGATCTTTTATCACCTCCAGCTCCAGTCCTGTGCCTCAGTGGCCTTTTCTCTATTCACCACGCTGTCTATTTTCAGAACAACTGATTCTTGTCTTCTCTTCTCTAGGTATTTTAGGCAAACTGAAAAGCCTTTTCTCTAGCAACACCGAATAATCTGCAGAGGCTTTGATGCTTCTTTTTAACGGAAAAGGGGAAATTCTTCCACCAAAGGAAGCAAAATAAGTAAATGAAGAGGACATAGGTTACTTTTACCATACAATGCTTCAGTTTAAAGCTGAAGCACGGATCTTGAAGCAGGATATTGTGGCATGTGCTGGTGCCACTGTGGATATATCTCATATCTCAAAAGCCACTAAGCACAAACTAAAGTGAAGCTGAGAAAGCAAAAAAAAAAACAGTTTTCCAGCTAAATAAATTTTAACCCTTAAATGCATACCTTGGGTCTTTAGTGACCCATGCTGTCATTCACCACCCTCCTCCTCATTCATTTTTTAAGTTAGACATCAACCTTCTTAGCATTCCTCAATCAATTCATTACGAACAATATAACAAGAAAAAAATCATTAAATTATAAAAAAATGATAGTTTTCCCATTCATTTAAAAAAAAAAAATTGTATACGGTTGCTAACGACCCGAGGTGTGTAACTGTAAGTATATTTTTTTCTGCACATTAATAATGGAATCTTTGATGACTGAATAAGCAATTCACCTTTATTCCACAAGGTGGCAATGTCTGATACACAATGATGGTTTCACTCATAATTTTTCTTAGGCAGAAAACAAAAGAATAGGAAGTATCATCAGCAAAACTTGAAATGGCTCAGCGATTTACTGCAGAGCAAGTACTGAACTCAATCAAATATTAGTGTCACTATGATTTGATCGTGGATTTGATGAAGAAGCTGCCAGTGATCAAAATATTGATTTTGAAGATGTAGCCTATAATTTTGAAAAGATTATAGTTTTGAGAATATGCTTGAGATCGTGAATATGAGGCAGATACTGAACTGGGAAACGAGCTCTGACGAGGACATTGATGATGGTATAAAACATCTGCTCAAACTGAACCCTTCCAAGCTCCAAAAGGTAACAAAATATGCATTATTTTATTCTTCTGTAATTGTTACTCTAATATCAGGGGAGAGTTAGCGACAGGTAGATCTGTGTAAGATATATCCAGGTCGCTAAAGATAATGGTTGGTGAAACATTCATGCATTTAAGGGTTAAGTAGGGTTGGGAACCAAGAACCGGTAACATAAAATAAAAAAAATACATAATTGAATGATTTATATATTGGAATCAGTTACAGCTGATGGAAGACTGCATTAAAATGGTTTGAAATTGTTCCATTAAATACTATTCAGTGCAATACATATATACAACACTTACAGTGAGGTTTGATTTTCAAGCGACTGACACATTCTTTTTTAGTAAATCCAAAACCTACAGCATGTAACTGTCCACTGAAGGGAATTTTTGAGCTATTGATACTTAAGTGCTGGTTCTTTTTATTCAAAAACGTCAGATTCACAAGCAAGAAACTCTTATATGCTAGACCTTTTTAGTGAATGAAAAACACAGAATGACCAGCGAAGTCTGATTTCCAAGCAGCAACTCCACAAACACTTGAATAAGTGTTCAATCTGAATCGTATATGCGACTCCATGAAACAAGAACTGATACTGTTGTACTTAATTATGGCCAATGAGACCAAATCAGTGTAATTACTGACATGTTGTTTTTAAAGATACACTTTGTCAGTGTTTTTACATTGATCACTGAAATGGTTCCAGCAATTTGCAACAAAATTGCATTTTGGTTTCTATCGTATTTCTTTCTCCAAAAAAACTAAAACATAATGGAAATGGTAAGGAATCATTCACTTTCCTATCCCTGAATATAAGTGATTTACTGATTATGTGTATGGGGGACAGATGATAGCAGACTTTTTGTCTCGGACTGTAAGCTGAGAAGCCACAATAGCTTGAAGAGTATTCAATACCAGTCCCTTTTAGGGGGCCATGCTTTCTTCTCTGGAATACAAGAATAAAGATCCAGACCTATTCAGTGGCACTCCTGTTAGTTGCACTTTGAATGTATGTATGAACTCTGTCTTACATACACAGGTGTGGTTAGTGCACAGCTTAAAAATCTTTTATAGGTTGCAGTACAGAAGTCCCATTCTTTCCCAACTCTTAATTCCCATCACAGTGAGGCTCAGTGTACAGTAGCCATCCAAGCAAATAAGTATTGTTAACAAGATCAGAGACTCCCTCTGTACTCTTTAATCCATTAATTGACTTCTGGTTCAACCCAGTGATTTGGATTTACAACAGTGGAAAAGCTTTTCATAACAATAGTCATTGTGCTTGACTTGTTTCCACAGCATACTGCCAATCATAATGTGTCCATGGACCACTTCATCAACAAGATCTCTTAAAATGTATGTGAATGTTTTCACAATTATTGAAACATAGGACTATTTAAAACCAATTGTAGTGAAAGGTTACACTTATTAGAGTTAAATGGTCCTTCAGTGGGAAAAAATAATTAAAAAAAGAATAAAAAAAGATCATAAAATTGAATGCATAATAATTATAAAATGGCAAAAACGCTAAAGCAGAACAACAACAAAAAAATGCCAGTCAGCAACCAAGCAGCGCCTTCATAATATGCACCTAAACAATGTAAAATTTTTGCTCATCCATCATGCCTTTTTTGATCCAGTTTTTTATTTTTATTTGGACCTCATCAATATGTCAAACACCAGCTCCTTGACTGTCCTTTGTGTCTTTAGCTGTTCTGTCGTTTTCCTTCAATGGGTCTGACATCTCCTCTCCCACAACACAGCTGTCCACCTTTACTCTGACCACTACTGTGCTGCACAGTTTCATCTTTCTTCTTCTCTAACCTCTTCCGACAAACTGTATCTTTCCCTCTCTTGTTCTGTTCTCCCCCTCCTCATCTCACAGGCTTGTTCTCCCCAGGAGCTCCAGAGGTGTATAAATGCAGCTCTTCCCCACAGTATGAGCTCATTCCCAACTTGGCAGCTCGGAGGAGTGAGCGGAAAATCGACACAAAAACACACAGTTTGCAAACAAGTCGAGGAATGCAGAGCAAAATATTCTTATCGCAAAAACATTTCTTAAGAGCATGTAACTGGCTCCAAGCACCGGGTTGCTCTGTTTGTTGAAATAAAAGGATATTACTGTAATGACCTTTCCTTATCTTTGAACAACTTTTTAATAATGAATTTATTTTTGGTCATTAGAAATCTTTAGAGAAATATTTCAAGATAATAAGCATCTTAGGAAGTGTCCTAAAATGAGTTCCAGACTTTTAAAATAAATGCAGAAAACCGAAAATGATGTTTCTGAATTGAATTGATTGTCCATTTAGGAGCAAAAACAAGGAAAGTGCAGCAATGTGACATCCACTGTGCTGACATGGTGGAAATGAACACATTATTACCATGCTGGAAAATGATTCTCATGGTGAAATATGAAGCCAAGAAAAACAACCTGCTGTCTGCAGAAGAAATGTCTTGCTTCTTGAAGTCTTACATAAATGTTTATTTTTCCCATTACAGTAGCCGTGGAACAGAAAACACATGCAGCACTTCAAACAATAGTTCACCCAAAAATGAACATTTTGTCATCATTTAAGTTCAATCTGCCCTTTCCTATAAAAGCAAAAGTGGGTGGTTGCTGCCCAAATTTTGACTTGTTTTAGTCTAGACGTCAGGGCTGTGTTTGGATGGCTATTAGACCTCTTTTAAAAGCAGAATTGCTTGCTGGGCTCTAACCTCTCCTGACAAACAAAGTAAAAGAAAAATTGGTTTGAAATGCCCACATTGAACATCATCTCAGTCTTTTGTGTTAAACATTAAACCAAACTGAAGACATGAAAGTGAGTAAATTATGACGTTGTTTGTTCACTCTTTCTCATTTTCAGTCGAGGATATTGAAACTTTCAGAATATTAGGAAACCACTAATAGACAATCATACATAAAGACAAACAAATGATTATTTAAGCGATTTCTGCTGAACTTCAAGCTTGATCCACATCTGAGAGGAGTTGAGTAAATGATTTGGCCATGTTGGAGATTCCCAGCAGTGTTTTGAGTGTGAGTAGTCATTATGTCAGGACTGGCAGACAGAGACAGCTGTAGAGAGTCTGATGTGACTGCTGTGCAGATGTTACCACAGACACAGTCCAACACTCATCTGGACGCCTGACCTCCTGAAAGGACTCCCAAAGTAATGGCCACTTTAAAGAGCTCCACGTCAGCCCTGCACGAATGGTTGCTGTTTTTCAAGCCACTCTGAGCAAGAACCGTTATAATGCCATAAATATTGCACTGAAACACAGAGAGATTTTATATAAGCACATTGAGATGATTAGGAAAAGGGCTTTCCAAACAGCTGAGCAAATAGTAAATTCTGCCGTAATCATGGCAGATTAATGCACATATTTGGGATAATAGTTCTCCACTTTGGGTTCATTTATGTTTCAGACTATGAGAAGGAGAGGGAAGGAGGATTATGAGAGAAAAAAGAAAGAGTATAAATGAATTTCAGTTTGTCAGTTCTCAATTCACTCAGATGCCAGAGCAATATCTGAAGACATCATACAGTCACACAGAACATAAATGAAACAATGAAATTACACTTTTTCCCATGTTGAATGAAATACCTGCATTAAATCTCATCTCCTTTTTTATCTTCAACATTAAACCAAATAAAAAGTATTTGGAATATTCTGCCTTCTTGCCCACATACCTTCAACAGAAACTGATAACACACTGAAAAGCAATCAATTGAGCTTATTAACATTGCAGTATTATGGCCACATGGGGGAAGAGAGCAGAAATCAAGATGTCTAACCTGTGTTCAGTTGTGACAGACAAATGGACGCAGAAAAACAGAGAGAAAAATATGCTCTGAGGCTCTCTATAAACAGTCCAAAATATTTGTGGTGGATGGTGAACTGCTTTGCACTGTTTCTTTGGCCGTCACACATGTATTTGCTCTGTCAGCACAGGTGATTATCAGACACTGACTGCCAGGATCACCCAGTCTCTGGCAGCGGCAAGGCCAGAAATGTTCAAGTGAGTGGGCCTTGGTGAAATAGGGTGGACCTCAATAGTAGGCATTGAGGTTCAGCCTATTTCACCAAGGTCCACTCACTTGAACATTTCTGGCCTTGCCGCTGCCAGAGACTGGGTGATCCTGGCAGTCAGTGTCTGATAATTCAGACAAATTACAAATTACATGCATGTTACAAAACGTGGGACACAAATAATTTGACAGTTAAGATTAGTACTTAAATCTGATTTATTGTCAGCCAACAGTTTCATGAAAACAACTAAATCCATTTATAAATAAAATAACAAAAGAACACAATAATAACAATAAATGAAGGTAAATAATCATAGACAAACTATGTGTAAGGCATAGTTTAACATAGAAAACATAAAATATTGTTAACACTTTTATGGTGAATTTTTGGGGGGGATTTTTTTTTTGCTTGATAGCCACGGGTACTATGAGCTGTCATTGTATGGCAAACACTTTTTAGATTTTTTTTATTAGGCTATTATTATTATTTCACAGAAAAACCGCATAGAGTTTAGAACAACATGAGGGTGATTAACTAATGACATAATATGTATTTTTGGGTGAACTATCCCTTTAAGTCAATGCTGCATTTTAAGGACAATGCTAACCTGAATAGCAAACTGGGTTGTGTTGGGAATAGATAAGAATGACAATAGCAATTTGCACGCCAACCATGACAACTGGGAGTGACCTCTTGAGGGAGCAAGACTTGTGTGGATCTCTGTCTCCAAAACCGGATTGCTCTGAAATAACTGACGCCACATCCTAATGCATAAAAGAAAACTACAATATAAACCTCTGCTCATGATTAGAGCAGTCTGCCTGAAATATGAAACAGAGTTGGAGGCCAAAATTCCAGTTTTCAAAAAAATATTTCTTTCTCAACCTCGGATTTATTTTCTAAGCAGTCTGAATTAATTTATATATGGAATAATTAAGAGACCACTTAACATAATTTTTTTTTATTTTAAGTGGTCTCTTAATTTGTATATATATATATATATATATGTATATGTGTGTATATATGCATTAGCAACATGACAAAGAGACAAACAGAACAAAGACTTTTTCATCTCCTGTGTTTCAGATGTGATTTCTAATCCAGCACAGAGACACGTTTGAGCCTCCCAGTGCATTGCATTTGTCTGCACAACCGCAGTTTTCCTTCACCACAGCTCAAACTAATTACCAGATGTACTTCACAAGCCAAACAAACTGCAGCCTGCGTTTCGTCTCTGATACTGCGTAATGAGACATTTCCCCTTTGACACTTCACTTCATACTAAAACAAACACAACTGATTACCCTTGTACTTTCCCTGTAGTTCTAGGTGTTGTAGACACTACACATCAGTATACAAATGAAAAGAAACATTTGACCATACTGAGTAGATTTAGATAGACTGTATTGTCTTCATTAAAAATGATGCAAAACTATTCAGTTCTGCTACAATGTTTTCTTCCAGCCTGAAGCATTTGGAGCACTTATTCCTGCCAAAACTGTGAAACAGGGAAAAAAAAGACAATATTGGAGAATGGATAGGACAGATTTAAACAGTGAGTCGGGTGGAGGGAAGAAAATGTGGCTTCTTTTCCTGCTGCATTCTTTCCTTCATCAGGAATTCTCTGAGGTTTTGGCAGGCAGCTTTTATGGTGTCTATCTCCTTTACTTGGGTAAGGACAGACTGTATGGAGAGTGCTGGGATAACGGTGCAGGACACTAAACTGTAAATCAACATACAACTTCTCTACTCCATCTGTTCATAAATAATAGCCATAAAACTGGGTCAAAGCAACCTCACACTCCTGGTGATAAAAACAGCTCATAAATAATATTCTCGGATTACACGTGAACTCTTGGAGATTTTGTTGTAATCTCACCTTTGGTATTTCAATATATTTGCCCTGACATGATTTTTTTATCCACTTCTTTCCCTCTGATGTGGATTCCAGTGATGTATCACAAGCATCACTCCTCTAGGGCATTATAGCACCAGCAAGACCAGGCTCATCACATCTGCACTGTTAATGCATGTCAGTGTAGCAGAAGATCCATGCACAATCTCAAACATTTAGTGTCTGGCCAAAGAAAACATGAGGGGAAAACATCATCCCTGTCCATGACAGCAGGAATCTATCTGAGAGAAGCTTATAAAAACAGAGCGATGGTGCTATAAAAGAGTGGATTGTGACAGCGGGTTTGTACCAGCAACAAAACCAACATCCCATCCTCGCATTAATCTGCTCAGAACAGCCGCATTTGACACCACCTCTGAGCTCTATTCAGGACATAAAGTACAGAGGGAATGAGCTTGTTACAAGACAGTTACACTTGCATAAAGAGACTATGGGAATGAAGCTCTCTGGGGCCTTCCCAGCTGAAGTGAGTTAGCACTTTTCTACACTGAAGAAATGTTTTGTCAGGTTGACAAAAATGCACTTCATGTGGAAAAAGAATTGGTTTATTCTAATATTACATTTAGCCTAACCAAAGGGGTCATGAATTGAGAAATCTACTCTGATATATAAAAGTTCATCGTGATATAAGAATATCATGTAAGTTTCGGAGCTGAAAACTTCCTTGTTAGTCAAAAAAAAGCTTTTATAGACACCAGGCCCAGCAAAAGCTCAATCTCAGAATGTGCCAGGCTGTGACGCCTGAGTGTGGTGAAGCACCGCCTCAACAGCAGAATAAGTATGCCTGATTCTGTAGCTCCACCCACCATCTCGTGGAGCTTAACGGATCGCGCTACCGAGCAATAAACATGCCGAAGGTAGCAAGGTATTGCGCTGTGCCTGGTTGTGGAAGAACACAGTCGCTGCATAAGCTTCCTTCGGATTCTAATATTGGGAATGTGTGGTTGAACTTTATTTTGAATGAATATCCAGCTCACGTGGGGAAGACTTTGCATTTGTTCCTTCATTTCACCACGGATTCATTTGTAAACAAGAGACTGGATTTGCAGACAGGATGAGATTACACAACACGATCTCATGACAATGCGTATCAATAGTACGAGTGTGCAATCTCGTGGAAAGTATACGCCAAAATGAGTTTCGGCGTGCATACGCACTTTATGGCGTGTATATGACACGCTTTTGGGTAGGATGGATAAATAATACACACTCGTATTATTTATACGCATTTTCGAGAGATCGGACTCGATTACATGAATGAATGAAGCAACACACTAATGTGAGTAATTTTTTTTATATATGTTTATGTACATGTCTAACTAAACATAATTTACCATGCTGTCACAGGGCTCGCAAAGCCCAACATCCCGGGGCTATGTGTTTTCCAGACGGCTACCAATAGGTATCCTCTTAAATAGTGAAATAACATTCCTTTCTTGATGTGCGTTGTTCACTCTCTTGACTTGATATTTGAAGGAAAAATACAATCGCAGAAATTTTTAACATGCAGTCTGCAGACTCTGCAACTTACTTGGTGTGTGTTTGTGTGTGTGTTTGTGATTGTATGAGAGAGGCTCAAAACCAGGGCAGAAAAAGTTGACCTCAGACAACAGTATACATTTGTTTTATTTTTAAAAGCCAGTTCAGTTTGGTTGAAAAAGCTCTTTATAGATATACTTAATCTAAAAGTTACTTTATTTACTGACCCTCATGTCATTCAGATGTTTTTTTTTCATGAAACCAGAGAAGGATAATTTACAGAATCTACTACACTGCCCTGCCACAAAAAAGTCACTGTTTGGATTTAAATAAGCAAATGCTTAAGAGTCTATGATTGGATCATTATTACAGTGATTATTATGTTTCTAGCATTCTAGCACAGTGGTGGCCATAATGTTTAGAACACTTGGCATCTGGGAGTTGTCTTATTGGGCCTGGATTTATTTTCCAAGAGGACAATGACCCGAAACATTCTTCTATCTATTGCCGGAACTACCTGCGACGGATGGAATCCACTGGAACATTGAAAATGATGGACTGGCCCCATCAAAGTCCAGACCTCAACCCCATCGAGCACATTTGGGGCGAGTTGCAAAATAAACTGGACAGATCTATTGTACATTCAAAGGAAAGCCTTTGGCTTCAGTTGCTGAAGGCATGGGATAACATTAGTGTTGAAGTTCTCATTGGAAATATATTGACACTATGCCAGAGAAATGTGCTGCTATAATTGCTGCAAAAGGTGGACATACCAAATATTAAAGTTAAAAGTGGATGAAAACAGTACGACTCACTTCATCTGATATTTATGGTCAGAGCAACAATCTGCATGTTTCATGAACATTATGAAATGAAATCATGTTTTGGAGGCAAAAAAGGGTCAATATTTTCAGGTTTGTCAGGTGTTCTAATAATTTTGGCCACAACTGTAAGTTTGGCAACAGTTCTTCTAAACCGATGCAGAGTGTTGTTTTTCAACATTTATTTCCATCAGGAGGTGCATCAATTTTTGGTCAAGATCTTGTATTGACAATGCAAGAGTCAAACACTCTGTAAAGTCTACTCCAGCACATCCAAAAGACTCACTGAATTTAAGGTCTGTATTCATAAGTGCCAATTCATGTGTGAAATGATGTGTGTCTCCCTACATCATGGTTGTTTAAGAAATAAAAAGCTACACACTCCATCAATTAGGGTTAGAAAAAGTGGGGGTCTAATGCTATTTCATGCATTCTGACTTATTTATACTGTTAAATAGCTAGTTTCTCGTGCTAAACATGGCCAGAATTTTAAAAAAAAATGCGTTGGACGTATGACAGGGTATTTCTGTTCCAAATACACTCCTTCAGGATTCGTATAAGTTTTTTTTTTGTATGGCCCTGTATGACATCATAAAGGGCATAATTCCTTGTATGGGCTCTTTTCCCGAATGAACGCGTGCACACATCAACCAGAGCGAGAGCAAGAGCACGCCCATCAATGAGCTTTGTTCGGTTTACAGAGGCCATCAGCAGCGCTATCATTTTGTTTTTAGACCACAAAATCAACAATGTCACGAAAGTAGTGTGTTTCTGGTTGTGAGGGAAAGATAACTTTGTTCAGCTTCCCAAATAACCCAGCATTAAGGAAACAGTGGATGCTGTTTGTTTTTCCGGAGCAGCAACAAAGTTCTGCAAGTGTGTTTGTTTGTTCATCGAAACCGCAGGCGGCGAGTGAAACTGCATCAAATGTCTGTGTTTTGTTGGCAATCGTAAGTGCATATAATGTCACCAAACAACACGAACGTATGGTAAATCGAAAGGGATAAGGGATAATGCCATGATGTATAGTGTGTGTCTGTGTGTGTGTGTGTGTGTGTGCGTGCGTGCGTGCGTGCGTGCGTGCGTGCGTGCGTGCGTGCGTGTGCGTGTGCGTGTGTGTGTGTGCACCTCCACGAGTTCGGCTGTTTTCGGAAATAATCGATACAATACAGCATATCTTTCTTTTATAAATATGATAAAACTAAAGCCTCTTCTGAGATATGAAGGATGCAATACTACTCTATAGGTACTCAATATTAACATGAGGTTGGTAGAAACTGTGTGTGTTATGTACCCTTTAAGTTTGTCTAAATTAAAAGAAATAGGTTCATAAAACTCAACACATTGAAACAATTCAGATTACTTAAGATGTGTTAGTTTTGTGAACTCAAAATAAAAATTAAGTTCTATATACTCATAAAACTTAAGTTACTTGAACTATTATGTTTAATTTAAGTTTACCCTACTCAAACCAATTAGCTTTGAGCATTAGGGTTTACAGTGTATTTAAATCCAAACAGCGACTTTTTTGTTCAGTGTATGCAGCTCTTACTGTGGCAGTTCATAGTGACAATATGTTAGATTAAAATATGTTTTCTGGCCAGACATCAAACCAGATGCTTGCTGCCGTATTTCATTTGACAGCTACTCCGAACAGAAGATTTTATAAATAATAGAAAAGTAAACATGAAATACATGTCATCCATACATTCAATATTGTGCAAGAAAAATCTTTTGAGCTGTTATAGCTCTCAACATCTTGTCTTAGTCTTGTGTTTTTCCTCACAGTGATATTTTCATTTTACAGCTCTGATGTATTAAGCTTTGATTTAAAAACAGTCCCATGATTTAGTATTTTAACGGTGATCTGGGCCTGTGGTGCATGACGTGTTGGATTTTTTAAACGCCCCATATGTCATTAACAGCAGACTCACAGCAGCACAAATGAGCCACTTATAAGAAATATAGTTTCTGTTGTGCAACATTAAAAATATATGATACAAAGATGTGCAATAAATGTCCCACACTGAGTTTCTGTTATCCACTTGTGTATCAAACTTCAGCTCTGAGCATGCAGGCACAGCTGTAAACAGCGCTCAGACTCAAAGACCTGCTCTTTAATTAATAGCATGAGAGACTGAGATGATGCAGAGACTGGGCTGCAGCTGCGTGTCCTCTTGTTCAACCTCTATCTCTCCGTTTTGTCCGATTGAGTGCAAAATTCAGTATCCCAAGAGAAAGCCTATTCCCCCTAATACTCTGCCAAGCACAGGCTAATACATCCTCCTTCACAATTTTCCCCGGCATATCTCCAACATCGAATTCCCAGAACCAACTGTCTCCAGCATGCTGGAGAACAAGAGCTCTTTAAAGACGAAATCCAACTCAACCTTCTACACCTATATGAGAAATGATGAAGATAAATGAATCATCTCCAGGAGTTTAGATATTATGTACTGCTGCCAGTGTCGTGTCTGGATTTATGATGAAGATCCGGAGCCACAGAGCCAGTCCAGTTCTAAAGCCAATAACTGTCAGTGAGGACCAAATGTGAAGCAGCTGTTATTATGCAAGACTTCCTAAATGACCCACAGCAATCGCCTCAGGGTGGCTGGCACAACCTGGGCAGATTGTAAACTACTGACCTCACAGGTACAATCCCACCTGAAGACTTCCTAAGCCAATCTGCAGCGAAGGTGTTGCAGATTTATGTGCATAGTTTTCCAGGGTGTTAAGTGAAGAGGACGCTGAAAGCTGTCAAACTTCTTCCTCCAGTGCTGAAGCGTAGAAGGAATCATTTGCCAGAATAAAGGAATATTCTCAGTATAAGTTAAGAAAGCATTTGTGGAATAATGTTGTTGATTATCACAAAAATTACACTTTCTTTAACAAGTAAAAAGCAAAAAACTGGGTTGCAGAGAGACATTTATAATGTTTAGCCAAAAGACAAATAATGTAGCTTTGTAAACTTTTTTTATATACATATATAAAACTGTACATTTAAAAGCCTAAAACAACTGTAAAATGATTATTTAAACTGCTTTAAACCTAAAATAAAACACAGTTTTAATAGAAGAATGACGTTTTTTTTATAAAATAATAATCTTCACTCACATTTCTGCTTTTAAATTCTCCAAAAACGAGTCCGATACTGTACATTGTACATTTCTTATAACATGTTATTGCGTTTATTTTTAGCAAAGGGAGGAAGTCAAAATGATTATTTATTTATTTATTAATTTATTGTGGTAATCACCATTATACTGACAACTGAGTTAAACCTGTTCAACTTGTATTAATCCTGGAATATTCTGTTGCTTCCACTGATCTTCTAACATCTGTGACTTGTCCCTGTGTGAATGCTGTTGGAAACTCTGAAGCGAAGACCAGGAGATTTGGATGTATCTTCAGTGGGATTCTTAATTGAGAACACGTGCTGTTTGTAGCTGCAGTCCATCAAGTCTACTGTATACATTGTAGTTTATATAGATTTTAGGTGGCAGGGGAGACAAAGCAAATGGGTGATGACAAAAGCATGCAAATGAAGTATCCAGGTAAAGAGACCTGCCCCAGACAGTGTCACCAGTCCTAATCCAATCAGCATAACGATTCAAAAATGGGACAGGGGCTCCAAGAGCCATCAAAGACAAAAGGTGAGATTCTCAGTAATCTGGCTCATTTGACTTATAATAAGGAGAACAAGAACTGACAGAAAACTCTTGCTGGAAACTTTGCTTAACAGAATAATTAATTTGATGTCATAATCTTTACCTTAAATGCTAAATACAATGTACTTCCCTTAGTTTTAAACAGATTCTTACATTTGTAACCCCACAGAATGCTAAACCAAAAATAGTCAAAATATTTATATAACACCCTTGTTTAAAATAATCAAATACAAGCTATCTATATAGTTGAATCTGATCGTAATAAGCTTGGCAAAAATGCAAGTACAGCAAGATTTTGTAAAGTTACAAGAGAATAAACATCAGAAGGTAGAAAATTGCAGAGTAGAGCCTGAAGCAGAGTTTGGGAGATCCGACAGCGGACTTGATTTATAGCAGGGCGTCTCTGCTCTTAATGTGACATAATACAAAGGCTTCCTTAGCGTTTTTTAACAGGCAACCATAATGGAAGCCAACACTGAACACCTGTCTGTTGCACACATCTCCATGGGCATCCTTGTGAAAGTGTGTACACAAGGGGATAAAGGTAAGGATGAATTCTATATCCTTGACCTTTGCTTTACTTCAAGCTCATAATTCCCTCAAAAAGCTTCCACGAAACATTAGATTGAACCATGGACTTTCCTCATTTTCTTGGATGCAGACGAACATGAACTTCTGACATGCTCTTTCAGTTGAGGAGTCATGAATGTTCTGCCAGTAAATGATAAAGTGAGCTCAGTTTTCCACATCAGTCAGGAGGCTGGTCTGGACACGTTTCACAGCACCCGAACAGAATCCACAGATGTAGAATAATCCGTCCCTGTGAGCTCATATCTATATAACACCCAATATCACACTAACAAGTGTGATGATATTCAGACAAATGGCACACTTGCCAGTTTGATATTTCTTTTATAGGACAGTTCAATAAACAAACAAACCGTTTATATGAAGTGACTTACAATATTGTCAGGTAGGCCTACTTCATGTTCAGTTCCAAACGAAGCCAAAGCAGATCCGACCTGCGCGTCTCAGAGGAAAAGACAGTAGTGGTGATTTGCTCCTAGTAAATGAATAAATGTTTTATAATGAAGCAAATAATTCAACGACTCACTCATGTCACCTGTCGCAAAGTGTGTGTAAGAATGTAACCTACAGAGTTGGAGGAAGAATCCCCAGATTACCCACCATTAATAATTCACAGTGTGTCTGGAATCCACAAACACAGACAAGCGGAGTGATACAAAAAATCAGAACTCTTGGAATGTGGCCAATCAATTTCGAGGACCTGAACAAATTGTTTTGTTATCTGTTATAAAGCCATTATATTATATTTGTGTAGTTATGAGAATAGATGGTTAATTGCATTCTAAATTATTTTGTATAAATAGCAAACTACAACAGGCTATTATGAAATTAATGGAAACATTTTTATATGGTGGGAAAACTGCAGAGATTCCATTACATATAAAGGCAAACATGGTTTGAACTTGAACTTGAAGCATTAAAGAGCATGAAAGGTTGACAGAACATTGCAAAGCTGTTTTGTACACATCTTCAGTATATAAATCAAACACAATAGAAACCAGTTAAGGCTTTGATGAGCACATAGAAATGGCATGACAAATACCAGGAACAAAAAAAAAAAAAAAAGACTAGCTGAAAGTACTGATGTTGTTGTGACAGAAATTGGTGGGAGAGGTTGAATTAATATCATCTGTTGAGTCCATAGTGACTTATGTACAAAATTGCCAATTGGGAATATGAAACACAGATGAGTCTAGTTTCAAACCAGAGACACAGTGAACCGAATACAAAATGTATTCTTTATAGGTCAATGAATGGCAGTGTGTGGATGTAGCTACATCTCTAGCTGTGTTTATAAAACATATTGGAGTGTGAGAAAATGAACTGAATTCTTAGCAGTTTTCTCCTTTCTTTCTTGATGCAACCTATGTTTTTTCTCATTTTGGCTGAAGCTGCAGGTACAGAACATCCGTGAAGCGATAGAATGCCTAAGTGAGTCCAGAAAGCTCTCAGCACTTTGTAATCCTTCGGCTCTTTTCCTAATAACTGACCTTAAATCCTCAGTGTTGTGAGAGATAATGTGCTGTTATAAACAGCAGGACAGCATGGAAACATTCATCCTTATTAACAACAACTACAACAACAAAAAAAAGTGATTCCAGACTTCATGGATTATAATAATTTTGAATTTGCAGAAAGTGAAATAAAATGTTTGTGGATTGTTTGTCCTGCAGAAATCAATGGAGATTAGACTTCTAGATGACCTGTAGGAGTCTTGTGACCTCCTCTTAGTTCACACTTGCTTTGGCCAGCAGATCCTTGGTGAAATCATACAGGAACAAAATCCTTCCCACGCCTTTTGAATAGTCACATACAAGCATTTATGGACTTTTACTGGATGACAAAATGACAACCTGTTGGCAGGCCACTTGGTTCCCGAAAAAACTTCCCATGGTTATACAACGTGAGAAATAATTCAGCAAGCTCTCTTAAGTCAGAATGCACAGCTCCAAACAGTCCACCATAAATCATTCCGCTCACAGATGAAATTAGTCCTTATGTACCACATCTAAAAGCATGACGTCATATTAAGTCATATGCGTGTATTTGTGTGTGGCAAACTGCCACAGATTGGATGGATCCATTTTAAATGCTTGCGAACGATTAGGAGAGAGGAATGCAAACAAGCAAGCACACAACACAACACAAATACTTTATGACAAGCATAACAACTGAGCTAATGTTTGGTTTAGGCATGTGTCTGTATATTTTGTTTAGAAGAAACCTAATGAATGATGGATAATGAGTGATGTTTTTGTTTGCAACTCAGAGATGATCAATGCAAAGGATCCCCCGACATGTGCAGTTACAATGAAGTATAAAGCCATAAAGAACAGCTCACACTGCTTTTAACAGCTTGGTTTTAATAATTTCTAAACACAGTCCACTAGGAGAAAAACAAGTGACCGGCTGCATCCAAATATTCATACTTCCCTACTATATAGAAAAACAGTATGTGAAAAGAGCAGTTTGTCCAAATTCCATGAAACGGCAGGCGAAAAGTACCCGGACGACCTACTACTTCCAGCACGATTCTGAGCTGTGCATCCAGTGGACACTTTACTCCCATGAGGCCACAGGAGAGAGTTTGTGAATGGCTTTGAAGTGACGCAACTGCTGCTGGTAGATCACACATACAATGACAACATGGCAAATGTTATACGTTTGGATTACATTCATGGTACACACATTCTTACTATATATAGAACATCATTTTTAATGGTTGCAAACAAATTACTTATTCAAAGTACTTAGAGATTTCATATGCAGCCACTGTCTTAAAGGTGCACTGTGTAAATATCTATGGGTGAGGTTGCAAATTGCAACCGCCCACCGGTCTCACAGCTCACCCCTCCCTTTCAAAGCACATAGAGAAGCTACGGTGGCCGACACAGGACAAAGATGTCGTCTGAGACAGCAGAGAGTAGCTAGCGCTCTGTTGTCCGTTTAGGGCTACTGTAGAGACATGGCAGCGCAAAATGGCGATTTGACTGTGGTGACCCACGGTGTATGTAGATAGAAATGGCTCATTCTGGTAATACAAATATTAAGGTTTATTATGTAAGGTCTTTATACACCACTGAAAACATAGTTATGTGTATTATATTTCTTTCTGTCAATAGATCCTCATAAATATTACACACTGCATTTTTAACCTCTTAACTGTCACCCCCCTTTTTGAGAATAATTAGAGAATATTTGAGAATAATTCTTGAAGTAATAGACCTATGGTTTGTCTTGTTTTAAAGCAGACACTCAGCAGATTATTGCTGAAGTATAAGCAATATGCAAAATATGAAAGTATGAAAAAGTTATGGAAGTTTAAATTTACTGTAAATAAAAAATACTGTACTAAATATTTTTTATTTTATATAAAATATATATTTTACAAAAATGTTTTAATCTAAAATAAAAGCCATATGTCTAACCAAGTTGTGTTCCAAATTTGAAGTTGATATCACAAAAATTGAAGTTTCCATGAGATTTTGTTTAGGCGCAATACCAAAAATAGCCACTAGGTATCATTGAAATTCCATTGATTGTTTTTTTTTTTGATGCATTTTCCATTTTCTGTCCAAATGTCACTTCCATCACAAACTGGTCACCAAATATGGAACCTTGAAACTCAGACCTTTCCAACAATTTGTATTTTGTCAAGATTAGAAAAGATTTTGATTATAAAGTAGTTAAAATAAATGTTGTAATATGAAACATGACACCGCCCACTAGGGGAGGAGCCTGCTAAAAGAATTTAAAGTACCATTTCCATGGTAACGCAACGTCCAATTTCAGAACGGTTTTCACAGGATGAATTTTGAGTTCGTAAGCTTTCGAATGATACCTAATTTATGATAATTACTAAAATATATGATACGAAAAAAAGGCGATCAAAAAAAAGAGTGCCAGGTGTCCCGCTAGCGGGGCGGTGAACTTTGCGGACCCTGTACAGGTTTTCTAGTGATCCTGAATACCTTGATTAGCTTGCTCAGGTGTGTTTGATCAGGGTTGGAGCTAAACTCTGCTCTGCAGGACAGTGGCCCTCCAGGACCAAGTTTGAGGAACCCTGGCTTAGAGTTTCTACTTTCTGGAGAAATGCATCACTTTGGCATTTGTTTTACACAAAGTAACTTATTTACACTAAATTACTCTGGAACCATTTCTGCCTGGATTTGGCCTACCCAAATTGAAAAGCATGCCATACCCACATACAGTGGTCTAAATACAAAATGTTGGTGTCATTTTACAGGAAACTCTTTGAAGTTACATAAAACACTGCTAAAAGTGATAAACATGTAAGTATATTTTGTCTGAGCTATAATACCCCCTCCCCCCAAAAAAGAGGCACTTTTTGAATTTTTTTGGTTATAAATTCATTTTTGAAAGCGTGTAACTCAGGCCATGTGTGCTCTAGCACCCTGCAGACAGTTTTGGCTGTTTCCACTAAATTCCAGAAAATAGATTTTTGTCTGGATCATGCATGCAATATTTATTCAAATGAATCTGAATGGAGGAATATGACCTATTTTATGTAATTTCAAAAATATTTTTATTTATTTATGTGGCTTTCAAATGCGGCCACTAAACTTAGCAGTATGTAAATAAAAGTAGCCAAATGCATAAATATCTCAAGACAGGCAAGCACAGTCAACAAATTTTCTGTGGTGAGCCTCTCCTTGTTTGTGACTGACACCATAGATGGAAATCTCCATAGTGATCCCAAAGGCTATTCAGTGAGCATTTGGCTCCCTCTCATCAGCTTTATACAGAGGGTCATACATCTTTAGCACCATTTTCTCAAATAAAAAGAAACCAGAGAAGCCAGTGCTCCTAATGCTTACTCACTACACAAAGAAAGACAATTCGCAAGAAAATGTTCCAAAACCTCAATAAAAAAACTTGCCAAATGTTCACACATCATCTGTGAGTAATTTGTGTGGCAGCAAAACGAGAGCGTGTGTGCTCTGATCTTCTCTTGTTAAGACCTATAGTTCTCATTATATTCTTCACAACTTTTTAACAAGGAGAAAATAATGTTTGTTTGGTTTGTATACCCATAGCAGTGAACACAAAAATGCATTATTCCTTTATACCCCCCTACCCCTAAACATTTTGATGGAGACCCCCTGAATGCCTGGCATGAAGAAAATAAGGCGATGGGGTACTTGAAGGCCTCCAAACCCAATTTGACAATTTTAGATACAACAACTTGACAATTATTTAGTGTTTTCCAGCTTTCAAAACAAGTGTATTTGAGCCCAATACAAAAAAGTGGTATAATTTCACTCTCAAGTAATGTCTGTTTCAAATTATAGTTAAGACAATTATATATTCGTAATTTGTGCTAAACGAGTGCTAAGGTCATTGAAATATTCAGCCTTCAGATTTATCCAAAAGAAAATAAATCAAATAGAAATTGCAGCACATGAGGACACTGTCTAAAGAGCGATAATACTGAAATGGCTAACAGAACGAACAACAACAGCTGATGTTTATCACACTGCTGTACTAAAACCGTGTGAGAAATTCTCCACCCAGAATGCTTTGAGGCACATGTCTGCAAATCCTCTTTAGCTGGCCTTGCTCTATACCCCTCATTCTCTCTCCTTCCATCACCACAGAGCTCACATTGTTATTAAATGGCCCTCCCTCTCGCTCCTACTTTTTTACAGTGGCATGTTATTGAACTCAAGGGACCACCTGGTAAAATAAACAGGCAAATAAAAGGGGAGATGTAACAAAGCCCTGGTGCCTCCTCCGGCCCTGCCATGAAAATAAAGAAGCGTGTCCAGTTCCCCTCCCACTCCAGTCAGGCAGCTCCAGCTCACGGGTCTTATTTTACAGATTTTCCTATGTCAAACCACAGTCATATGTGCTTGTGTTATTCCTATAATTGAGAAAATGGCTTCTGGAGGAGCTGGAGTCTTACTCCCAGTCCCAATGGCTGATATTGAAGGGGGTGAGGGTTGTGACCTTTAGTGCAGTCACGAAAGTGTTTTGTACATTCAAAACATGTATCCGCCAGCTACAGATTCTCTCATGCCTCAGGCAGCAACTTGGCAGAGGATGCAAGTATGCGTGCAGAAAGACGCCGCTGGCACACGCGCTCATGCCCTTTTTGTGGAAGAGAAATTGGCTTGACACACAATACTCTCCCAGACGCACTACTACTTGCTTCTCTGATAAGCGACAGAATACCACAGAGCAAATGATCTGGATGGATGGTCAGAGAGTCCAGGTTAACGGTAGCCTTCTTGCTTTGTTCACAGTTGGTTTCAATATCCGCCGTAATGACAGTCTGGGAGTAAGACTGACAGATTTGGAAGCTGAAGAAAAAGCAAAAACAGACCCCTACTGGTGCTGAACGTGACATCCATCATTCTGTGTGTTTATTATATATTTTCCACTCATATAACATGAAAGATAGCGCATTTTAGAGTGAAAGATATAGAGCTTGTTGGATAAAGGTCTCAAGGGGTTTAATAGATCACACCACTTTCACTGACCACTTACATATTTGTGTTTGACCTCAGGGAATCCCTAAAACCAAACAGAAGGATAAAGAAAGAGGTTTAAAATGAGGCAGCTGCTCCGTCACTCTCGCCACTTCTTTCCAATCTCCCACGAGACTTCCTGCTAAACCATTAGTGGTGCTTTCTGTTTAGGTTAACCCTGGATCTGATCCATCCCTTCACACATAACAAGCAACAGAGACCTGAACTCACACAGGTTAAGTTATTGCAGCTAAGGTTTAGAAGATTGACAGGATTCAGACTGGCTAAAGCAGATCAAGTCACAATTAGGCCTGCACAAATATATTTCAATAAACATAACTAAACATGCTTTAATACATTAACTCTGGGCTGTGGTTGCAGAGGTTGGGTATAACATTTTGGAAGTTAAAGTGACAGTAGACCTGCAGTGCCGTTCAAAAAATTGGACCAGAAAGATTAAGAACTTTAGGCCTATATTAATCAAAAATTGTGTATCAAAACCTCAGCATCATCAAAAATATTAAGCAGCATAACGTTGATATTCAACACTGATAAGAAATGTTTATTGAGCGCCAAATTCAGACTATTAGAAAAATTTCTGAAGGATGTCACTGATGTGACACTGATTCAGCTTTGCCATCACAGGAATAGCCTAAATAATATTTCAAAAATATTAAAATATAAAGCAGTTCTATTAAATTGAAATAGCCTAATAGTTCACAATATTGCCATTTTAACAGTAATCATGATCAAATGCAGCTTAAAGAAATAAGAAACTTCTTTCAAAAGCGTTAAAATCTTACCGGCCCCAAACTTTTGAACTGTTGTGTACACAAGTAAATTATTACGTTGTGTGCATGTATAGGTATTTATTTATGATTTAATGCCATATCAGCATCAATGGCTATATTCATGGCAATCAGCAGTATCACTTCAATACATTGTTTACATTAATTTAACAATTTTGTCTTAAAAACAATCACTATACAAAATCAGGCATATATACCAATTGCATGTATAGGTATTGTTTATTTTAGATGTTTGATATTAGATAGTCAGTTTATATAATGTAGGCTAGTTAATTCGGTCTTTCGCAACTCTGTAGCTTTATTATAATAGTGTGGCCCTGTGTAAAAAGAAACAGGCCCACACCATGAGAAGTTCACTGTAAAGCGATCAAGAGTTTGCGTGCTGGAGTCAGTGCACGATCTGGACAATACTTCTTCCTCCAGTTCTCTGCCAAAGTCAACTGGAAACCTGGACATATCTCAACAATAAGTCATGAAAGGACTTTTCAAAAACAGAAGGAAATTGTATTAAACGAGAAAAGGTCTACAATAAATTAAGGCCCATGGCAATCATTAAAAGAGGAAATAAATCTTATGGGTCACGCTACTGAGCCTGCTGTCGAACGGTCAGTGGAAATTGATGGTCAAGGCGACTGTTTACTTTCCAGAGTGAATACTAGCATGATACAATGGTAAGTAATAAGTTTTTGTGCTGGCTCATTTATTTAATCAATGTTTAATAAACTGCTAATTGCCATACAACAAGAGCTTGCGAATATTAATTCAGCTATGATCAGCCATACTAAATAATTGGAGCTGCACGCAGTGAAGGATGACGTCACAACCAACCAGCGAACCGGAACCACATCGCCATCTAGAGGCTGAACCACCGCACAACACTAACATACAGTGCTGCAAAAGGGCGACTTTCGTATAAAGAATGACTTTCGCTTTAACATCATAGATTACTAGATTAGATTATATAGATTATTTCTCTGAATGCAACGCTAGCCCCAAAGTGTATATTATAATGTATAATATAAACTGTGCTAGAAGATAAATATACAGAAAATAGGCAGAAAGTTAATATCGGTTACATAGCCTACAAATTGCGATTTACCTCATGTTATTATAGTATATATAGTGAAGTCTGCGTGACTGGAACATTGTTGGCCAGTAAGCAAAGCTGGGGGATATATCATTTTTAGTTGATTAATCAGTTAAAATGATTTTTATATATATGGGCAATAACCACAACAATTTTTTAAAATCCACAGGGGGAAAGAGTATTATTTGAAAGATTTTATTAATTTATAATACAAGATTTAGGGATTTTTTTTTTACATGTAATAATTTGTAGCTAATTTTTTTATAGCAGTAACAATGATAAACACTCTTGCAGTAATTGGCCAATCAAAAGAAGATTGGAGACCATTTCTGTGGACAACTTCCACAACAAACTCACTCTTTCCCAAAAAAAAAAAAAAAAAAAAACCCACACACACGCACACGCACACGCACACGCACTAATAAAAACTCATACTCAGACAAGATAAAAAGGTCTCAATTATTACTCCATTATTAATAATATTAATTTCCCACAATGAAAAGGCAAACAAAACAGACGGCTTACAAACATTAGGAAATAAAACACTCAATCGTTTCTTTCTTCTGGCCCAGTGGGAGGCCATTAGGGCCGGCCATCCCCAGCACACATTTTTACCTCTAATGCAACAGCGTAGCAGGGGGTCCATGAATCCATAGCGCTTATAATGGGGGCTTTTACCAGCCCAGCCCTTTGCTCCAGACAGGCTTTCAGATGATTTCCTTATTCTTTGCACCTGGGCTGTGTCCCTCAGGACGCATTTTAGACAAGCATGGGACAGGATACAGATGATACATCCTGACTGGGCAAGAAGAAGAGTTTGTGTCACTTCACATCAAACACAAAATCACCAGGCTTCCCTCATGCTTCTTCACTGGAGACGAGAAAAGAGAGAGAGGAAAAAAAAAAAAAACGCTATTCAAGTAGACACAGGGTGAATGGTTTTCAAAGGCTGGTACACACCCAGGGTGAGGAAACACTAGACTAGGGTCATGCACAGATGTTGACGCAACTAGGTAGTAAGAGGAGTCCGGCGACTTTGAGATCCATTCTCGATTGGTCCTAGGACAAAGGCAAAAAATGCAGGTGGCCATGGCACAGTCAAATCCACCAGCACTATAGCAGACTCCCTCGGTCCACAGCAACAGACTGGTGCTTGTGTCATCACACCTCTCTCTCCGTAAGCTCCTTCTGTTTGAGGCAGGCGGGAGGATTAAGACTACAACACACACATAGTGACTTCAGATAAGGATCCGTGTTAAGTGCAATCAAAAGTCTGTGATTATGACGCATATTAAGCTTCTTCTGAGTCAGGCGTGTGATGCCAAGTGAAAACTGACACTTGGGTGTTGGGAGAGCAGAAGGTCTCTCAAGTACAGGACATCCCCCTGAAAACCTGTTCACACATCCAATTACATAATTTCCTTTCAATGATTCAGGTATTTCATATTTGCGCAGTTTAATATTTTCAGAGGAGGAGGAGGCCTATAAACAAACAGCCACTTTACCAAGCAAAAAGTAATTTTGGCAACCAAACAGAAACGAGAAAATCTAACAAAGGCAAATGTATGAGATTTGATAAACTTGGCACAAGAGTCTCCAGCTACTATAAGGAGCAAAAACACTGAACGAAAACCTAGTAGCAATCTCCCTGGAGCTGTTCTGTAATCATCCAGAATGCACCACGGGTTGGTGAGCAGAGACAGGAGCGGGGAGCAGAAGGAGAGAAGGAGGTGGGGGAAGCTTTGTCTGGGGTTTACAGCAGTAAACAGCAGCTGCTCTCTGTAGTCTTCTCCCTGTTCCTCTGGCCTACGAGAAGAGAACAAATATTGAGTGACACCTAATAAATCAAAGGCAAAAATGTGAAATCACAGGTCCTCCTCTGAAACACTCTTCAGAATGGGACTCTACGATCGTAGGCCTTTATGAATCCCCCGGAGCCGTGTGAAGTACGTTTAGGATGGATGGATGCACTTTTTTGAGCTTCAAACTCAATGGACCCTGTCACTGCCATTATAAAGCTTCATCAGAAAGAAGAAAGTCATATACACCTAGGATGGCTTGAGGGTGAGTAAATCATGGGGTCATTTTCATTTTAAAGTGAACTAAATGTAAATATGGTCAATCCTGTTTTCATGTTGACTTTGCATGAAATCAAGGGAACTTAAAGGGATAGTTAACCCAAAAATGAAAATTCTGTCATAATTTACTCAAACTCAACTTGTTCCAAACCTGTATGAGTTTCTTTGTTCTGCTGAACACAAAAGAAGATATTTAGAAGAATGTTTGTAATAAAGCAGAGAGAGCAACCATTGACTACCATAGTATTTTTTCCCCTACTATGGTAGTCAATGGTTGCTCTATCTGCTTGGTTACAAACATTCATCAAAATATCTTCTTTTGTGTTCAGCAGAACAAAGAAACTCATACAGGTTTGGAACAAGTTGAGGTTGAGTAAATTATGATTCATTTTTGGGTGAGCTATCCCTTTAAAAACACAATGACTGTGGGCTACAAATTGGGCCATTTATTCATGTTACCTTTATCTAATTTGAAACAACAGTGTGAATGTTGGCTAAAATAAGCCTCTGCTCTGAAGCCAGACAACGTTTCTATTATTTATTCTCAATACATCAAAGCATGTAACCTGCTTCCTCCTTCCAAATGTAATAATGGCAAATCATAGTGAACATGAAGCTTGCTTTAATAAAGCCAGCACAACTTGTTAAACAGGAAGTACCCAGGAAAAGTTACAGACTTTACAGATCTCACATTACAGTTCAGTATTGTGTGATGGTATAAAGTTAAGTGTTAGGCCTCTAATATGACTGTATGCATCTTAATTATTATAATGTGTCTGGAAGATTTAAGTCAGTTGCTACCTGGCAGCAATCCTATAAAAACTGCTATAACATGATTGTCCTTAAAGCAAAAAATGGATGTGGATTGGCAAGCCAAGGACATTCAGCCGTTTAGAGGAGTAGAAGCTTGCCAGAGGAATATATCAGCACTTACCATGGGAGTTCGGCTCTGGCAGCGTCTCTCTGGCAACCAAGTGCATGACAGTTGTTCGGCCAGGGGGCAACTTCAGAGCTATTCAACAGAGAAGTAGCATTCTGAATATCTGCAAACAACTTGGACACTTTGCCCAGTAAAAACTAATTCTGGTCTACAGCATATTTTAACATCCCCTTTCACTGTCCTGTTTTGCTTACAGTGTCTAGAGCAAGGCAGATTAACAGAGACAGACAAAAAGAGAGAAACAACAGGACTGTCAAAGTGTTTTGACCGTGACTGACATGCAGACAAGGTCTAGTGCTCACCTCCTAGTGTGACATTGCCATGCAGGAAGCGGCCCTGGAAGATCAGCCTCAGGATGCTGGGGCTGCTCACACTCTCCTCCTCCCAGCCTGCAACACAAATCATTACATTCACTACTGATACACGCTTGCATGAAGCTTCACTACGAAAAAATAGCCATGATCATTTTCTGACTGCATGTGGTCACAGATGAAATCCAGTGAAAGAAAATTAGTAATAAGAAAAGCATCCAATTAATATATTCCTTCATATGACAGACACTACCATTCAAAAGTTAAGGTTTTTCATGTTTATTATGTTCACTTATCTGATCAAAACACTGTAAAAACAGCAATACTGTGAAATATTACTTCAACTTAAAACAACTTTAAAATGTATTAAAATACAATATATTCCTGTGATGGCAAAGCTGAATTTTTTGGTGCTCAAGAAACATTTCTTATTGTTAACAAATGTTGAGCAGTTATTAAATTGTTTAAAAATTTTAAGTTTAATATTTTGGAATTTTTTAAGTTCAAAAGAACTTTACTAAGAAAAAAATTGTTACTGTCCTTTTTGATATTCAATATAAAATGCACCCTTTCTGAACTTTTTTTTTTTTAAATCTGACCCCAAACTTTTGAACGATAGTGTAGCTATTTTAAAGTGACTGTTCACCCCCCAAAAAAATTTGCAATCTGTGATTTTCAACATTTTACAGTGGTTGCGGTTTAGTAGAGGACTTCCACATATTAAACAATGTTTTGTGCACAATAAAGTATGCTAAACACAAACACAATACTTCAACTACAAATACAACTTCGACCAAAGTTTAAATTAAAATATAGACTCAAAACATACCCGCTGGCCAGTTTTCAAAAACATGGCGGGCAATGTCTGTGGCAGAGTCATTCGGAGAGAAAGTGAAATCCTGTGTCTTCCCACTTACAAGGATCAGTCGTAGATTCACCTGTAAACGAGTAAAAGGAGAGAGGAAACAAATTAAATCATTAAACTGTAAAGCAGTACACTACAACCCATACACAGTGACATTTCCACCAAATAGACCTTAATGACCCTTCAATCTGTGCTCACCCCACATAACATGAGACGGCCTGAAGAGTCCTTTTCAGAAATGGGCATTCCTTCCTAATTAGATTTATGTTCAGCTTTAAGGGTGAAACTAGCTGCTACCCTCTTTAAAGGTTCCTGTGAAATGGTCTGGCGAGGGGGGGAACGCAGGGTAGGGCAGAGAGCAAGTGCTAATGCCTTTCGTTTTCATGTAGTGATACCAACTCCCCCTTTCCTAGACACCCCTTCACCCTAATGCGATAACCCCAGGTGTCCCAGACAACCCAGGGCTGAGTTATTAAATTTACATGGCCCATGCATAACCCCTTGCAGAAAGAGGGGAGCAGCATGGTGGATTAGCACAACAAATTTGCCCCATGCAGGAGTCCTATTAAAAAGCAACAGACAGACACAATCCCACTACAAGCAGTATTAATAACACCACAAAGCTTTCTGCCGCAGGACAACACACGCTTCATGCCAATGTTCATATATCTAAGAGATACATCATGCATTTACTGCATCAAAAATAAGGATTATAGCATTTTTACTGCCAACATGTTCAATGGCTCTGCCATTAAAAATAATTTTAAACATTTGTCAGAAAGAAAAAAAAAAAGTGTAAAATAGTAAAGGAATAATAACAATAATAATACTATAAATTTAATATTATTTAATAATATATACTACAGCTATAAATTCATAGACATATATGACCCTGGACACACAAAACCAGTCATAAGGGTGAATATTTTGAGATTGAGATCATATGAATGCTGAATAAATAATCTTTCCAATGACGTATGGTTTGTTAGGATAGGACAATATGTGGCCGAGACAACTATTTGAAAATTTGGAATCTGAGGGTGCATAAAAAATCTAAATATTGAGAAAATCGCCTTTAAAAGTTGTCCAAATGAGGTCCTTAGCAACACATTTAATAATAATAATACATGTTTGATATAGTTAGGTTAGGAAACTTGCAAAATATCTTCATGGAACATGATCTTTACTTAAAATCCTAATGATTTTTGGCATAAAATAAAAATCGATAATTTTGACCTATACAATGTATTGTTGGCTATTGCCACAAATATACCCATGCAACTTATGACTGCTTTTGTGGTCCAGGGACACATATGTTTATTGGAAAACAATAGCATGCAGTTCTAAACCTTACTGATTTCTTTAGCATTTTTCACTCATTCTAACTGATGCTTCAAAGACTATAAATCATTATCATATGTATAATTCAGACAAATTAAATCTAATCTATGCAAGCCAGCTAAACAATTTTACAGTGGTTTCAACAACAACATAAAATTTGCTTTGCAATGATGACATGAACTTGACCAACCAACGCAATATATATCGTGATATCACCACACAGGCCAATTTAGGAAACTGAATAAATTTGGCCGCATCTTAAAAAATAAACACCACCTTGATGTCTGCACATAAAAGACAGAGTGCCACTATACCAACCCATAAATAAAAATCAGACCACAAACTTTGAGAGTAACTTAGAGATTCCAAAGAGTCTCTTGTTCAGTTTATTTCTTCCAGGGTTTAAATGTCACTTTTCCCCCCTTTCAAGGTTTTCAATGACTGCAATTTAAACATTACATCACCCACACTCAGTGTGCAGAGCTTGGCTGGGCCTTAATGCTTTCGTTCAGAATCAGATGAAGAAAGAGGAGGGGGGCGTAAGAAGGTGAGCCAGTTGGTCCTGGCACTGCTGTGTGTAAAGCCACATACAACACAAAGCACAAAAAAACGAAGGAAAACAAGCTTCATGGAGACACTGCAACCAGTCAGCGGACTAGAACAACTTTCAACATGTTTCTGAGAAAGTGGAAGTGAAAGACAACTCAGTTCCTCTCAGTTTCCCCATGAAAATGTGCGAGTACAGTTCAGTAAATCTCCTTATATTCAAACATATGAAATCTTAACATAAATGCCAGCTCATCAGCTCGCAATAGGGGGGCTCGAGTTTTCCTTCCACCCTACCGTGACAGCAGCTCAGGTCATGAGTCATGACCCAAATAGTGGAAGCAATCAAATAACATGACAAGAAAAGGATGACCTCTTCCCATCACAAGAGTGTGTTCATCCTCTCACACCACGTGCCACCTAAATTCTCCTTATTAAGGGCCCCCCAATGCCCTAACCTAACCTACTGTGAAATCAGGCTCCTGTGCCGAGGGCATTTGCAATGTAGGGCACCCCACCCCCATTCAGACACTCTTGAAAATATTTGGCTTTCACCTATGGG
The DNA here is from genome assembly GCA_023566225.1 of Romanogobio albipinnatus. NCBI lineage: Eukaryota > Metazoa > Chordata > Actinopteri > Cypriniformes > Gobionidae > Romanogobio > Romanogobio albipinnatus. The sequence continues at coordinate 27,239,573 of CM042246.1, read as the reverse complement.
GACCCGCAGCGAGAACAAAAGAGGTCAAACCATTATGCGTGACGTCATGATAACAGACTGTTTACAAACACCAAGCCCCCGATAGAGGCATGGAAAGCCCTCCTCGGGCCTGCTCAGGTGTTATCAGCAAATCTGTGATGGATAATATAGATGATGGATAATATAGATGATGGATAATATAGAGGAGAGCACAAACAAATAAGCATTACCCTGACTGTTGCCCCAGTTCTTAAAGCCTTTAACACAAAACAACAAATCTGCTTAAAATGCCCCAGAACCAGTACGCAAACACCTCGATAATCTCACGGCTTATATATTTGTCTGCAATATCTTCAATCATGTTGCTTTCATCCCCAAAACAAGAAGCTAAAGGCATCACCATTTGCCCTGCACCAAATAATGGCAGTAAAACCCAAGCCAGACACAAAATAAACAAATCTCAAAACAACAGTAGGACTGAGAGTGTTTTTTTTAAGTAGCATGTTAAGTAGCTTTTATTTTTGCATATTGTTTTAATTTTTGTAAATTAATACATTTTTGCTTTTTAATTTAGCTTGACTTGTTTTAAGTTTTAGTCAATTAAAATAAATAAAAAGTTCAATTAAAAAACAACAGCTCTAAACTAATAAATTATTTCACAGACAGAAATGCAATGACAAAATGCTGATTAAAGGAACAGTTTACAATGAAAAGTGTCATCATCTGTTCACCCGTAGTGCACAAGACATGCAGGATGTATGTTTTGACAAGGGCAGAAAGTTTTTTTGTTGTTGTGAAAAATGATGCAAATATCAGTCGATTCATCAGATAAAGCCATCAAAGGATTCAGAAGGTTTGGAAAATGGTTAATGAATCATATGGAGCCCTTTTTTCCCATCTTTTCAGAGCTTGACAGCCGTGGTCAATGTGCACCTTCATAACATGGAAAGGAGCATCTGTTCTGTGCAGCAACAAGGTAAAAGTAGACGACGACAATGTATATATTTTAGTGAACTGTAACTTTAAGATCTGGATGCTTTAAAAAAAAAAGACACCTGATGCTTTATCATTCTGATATTGTGTAATGGTGCATGATGTAAAGAGAGAACTGGACTGATATACTCACTGTGTCAGGGTCTCTCTGAGAGGTCATGGCTGTGATCAGAGGTGGAGGGCAGCCAGGAATCGATGGTTGACCAGCAGTAAGAGGGCAGCACAACCCCTGGCACAAAGACTCAGTATGTGTCTTCTCCCTCCGGCCTTTCTCTGCCTCGCACAGCCTAACACCAAGTCAATTATTCACAACATGCCACACATTTGTTTACCATAGACAGTGCAGTGGTCAACAACACTGCATTAATACGAGATAATCAATTACTATCTTAAGTGACATACTTTAGGAAAAACTGAAGTATTACAACACACAGGTGAGATGACAAGACATTACAAACACTAGACAAACACTAAAATCCTGGTGAATGTTTAGCTAATAAGTTAGTGCACTAAGTGATCCGATAAATAGATGAATAAACCACCAAAAGAATATGCAGCCATATAAACAATACAGAGCATATGGCTAAAGTGTAACAGCATAGATATGTAGGGAATTGCAACAAAAACAAACGTCACATACCTTTGCTCTACTTGACTTAAAGCCAAACTGTTGTTTGCATTACTGGATCAGCATTATACATCAGCTTTGGTGCTTGAATTCGTGTTAGGAATCCAGATCTGTCTGCGAATCAGACACCAAACCAGGATGAGCTCGACTGCTGGTCAGGAACAAATATAGTCCAAAATCAAAGACGCATTAAAGCGACGATAAACAGACCATAAAGAACAGAGGCGTCTGTGTTATGAGGTGAGAGCTGTGAAAGGTGGTATGAGCAGAGACAGTGCGCGCGACCGCTGGCCTTGAGCTGGAATAATTTTGACTGCGGCAAAATAAAGAGGAACTAAACCGACCGTTTTGATCGAGTAACAGACGCCTATCAGACCCAGCGCGGTCGTTTGGTGGTCCAGTGCTTTCCTGATATATTAACTGACGGGTATATCCATCGTCCTAATCAGATAAGATGTAGCCAAAATCACTCGCAGCGTTCGATCAGATTAATGGTTGAGAATTTAAAGACACCGGAAGTCAGCTGGCCATATATGCAGGAAGCGGAGCTCAAGGCTTTCTGGGACTTATAGTTTTGAGGCAGCTCTCCATTTTGATCGCACCTTGCAGAATGGCAGTCATTTCACATGCTGTGTGACGGAATGTGGGGTTCGCTCTCTCTCTCTTTTAAATTCTAAATAAGCTTTCTATCTATTGCTTGTCTTTGATTTTAAATATGTTTAAACGTTATCTTATGCCATTATGTTAAACATATTATGTAAGCAAAGCCAACATTTAGGATAAATACTGACTTTATTGGAATACCTTTTCTATATGAAATCCCTTATAGAATTTAATACTGTTTTAACAGATAGACTCTCAATTCTGTAATCTCAATTTTTTCCCTTTCATTTTTAAAAGAAAAAGCTACTGAATGACAATACTTCATATATTTATTTGATGACAGCATTGCACGTACAATAAACACACATTGAATAGGCTATTTACGTAAGAATAATTAAAGCTGAAGTGTGTAATTTTTTCCAGCCTTAAAATACTTTCTCATCCTAATATGCAGAGATACCTCTGGCATTTGTATACTTATTTCCACAAAAAGTGTAAATACATCTATGTAGCCATCAAAACATTCCAACGTTTAAACAGCCCAAGCAGGGGTGCATTTCCTAAAAGCATTCTGGAAACATGTTTGAAAACAGTAACTATTTTTGCGATTTCATTTGGTGATATCAGTGGCACACACTTCAGCTTTAAAGATAAAAAATTTACATGTTTATGAAACAACAAGTCTTACAATACAGTAAACAGTGATGTCAGTTCAATTCCAGTATATCAATGCAATACAGTTATTCAGTCATGATGTACATTTGTAAGCCAACCAGGAAGATTATTTTTCCCATAGGAAATTCTAGAGTAAATGCAAGATTAAACTGAACAGCTCTATACCTCTGAAAGAGTGAGAAACAGCAAGTCACAACACTGAGCAATGTTAGTCACTAGTTCTGAGGAAATAATACCCATAAGGGTCTGTATTATAAGAAAAGGCAGTGTCTGTTCAAAGTTAATACAACTGACTCATAACTCAACTTCGTAAATTATATGGTTTTTTATAAACGGGAAGAAACAGTTCCAGCGCAACTACACAGCAGCATTGTGTAAACATTAACTGGAAAAAAGGCTTTAAAGTCACAAAAATTGCAGCAAATTTTAATTTTTGGGGAAAAAAACTGTGTAGTGTAAAGAGCCATACATCGTTCTGTTCATGTCAAAATATAAAATATCTCAGCAATAAATGAAAAAGCCACCAAATTCAAAAAGCTCCATAATCTTGACTTTCAGATCAAGTTTTTCTTAAAGAAAAAAGCATTTAAATAGCTGTTTTTACAAAAAACAAGAAAAAAAGCATAAACAATGTTATCTTAAGATAACTACAATGGCAAAAACTGCATGACAATTAAGAGCACTTAGATGCTGACACTCTATACTAATTCTATCAATATTCTAATTTTGTCACGCAAGTAAAAAAAACATTCAGAAAATAAGAATTATGTCATTTGCTATCTGATTTTGCTATTAAGCACGTTTAAGACAATGAGGTTTTCCCATTTTACATCCCAAATATGTACAGTTCAATAGAGAAAACTATGAAAAATGAATTGTTGTTACTGAAAAAATACAATACAATCAACAATAAATATATTTTCCTCCTACTATTACATAAATACTTTTACAAAAATTTACAAGAATATACTTTTACAAATAAAAATCTGCTGATAAAATCCAAGGTTGTTGTTTAAATATTTTCATGTATCACTTTTTCAATCATATCAAGTTTATACAATTAAGTACTTTTTTTTTTTTTTTTAAATTAAGGACGTTTTGAGATCAAAACAATAAAGCACATATTATTCTACTAAATATATTACACTCTCCCAATTCTTTTTGGTCCAAGAAACAGATTTTGGTTCTGTTCACACTGTGCAAAAATCCGATTCGGACTTTAAATGTGAACTGTGCTCACTGTCATTTTGCAAGGGATGAATTCTGATCCGTTTACTTTCAGTAGATAGGCTAGTCGGTACCTACATTGGTTGATATATTAATGATGTAAACACCAGAATAATGCAAAGAGAATAACAACACCTGTTGGGGTGGAAAGACAGGACAGAAAAGTATACATTTTGCCTTTGTTCAGGTCTTTGTTCAGGTCCTTGCCACTGTGCTGAACTCATGAGGCACATTAGAGAAATTCATTGTGCAATTAGTCACATTCACTAGTGAATGTCACAGTGTGCTATAAGAGAAAATGAGTGAATTTGGACATGAAGGATGATTAAATACACGTTGCATCATGAATTTAAAAAAAGTAAAAACTTGACTTGGATACACCCATTGAGATATTTGCTGCCTGTCTGAACAAAGACTTTGAATAACATATTCCCATTAATTATGAAAAAGAGGAGTCACCCTAAATGACCAGAGAACACCCACAGGCACAGAATATCAACAGACTCAGTTCTGTCCCATCTCTGAACTGGTATCAGAAAAAAAACATGTGTGTACAAAGTACATGTAGGGCGAGACCATATTCCTATCACAATGAAGCCCAGACATAAATAAGTAACACTGTTACAGTACCATTGTGCACTGACACAAGGTAAACTATTAGTAGGAAATACATAGTTTACCTATTGAATAAAATTGGTTGAATGAAACCATTTTTTTTGTCATTTTTCTATACATACTTCAGAAAAACATTTTAAGATGCAAAAATGAACGTGACTGCATTTGACAAAACCAGTTGTAACATAGCTGCCATACCAATCCAATTGTTCTTCTTAAGGCGTGGCCCTCTCATGTTCACTGTCATCTTCGGCCAGATAGATTGGCTTCTTTCCTTGAAAAATGGGCTCAAATTTTTGAGGGGAATTGTTTTTGCCCTCAGAGCTGTTCCTTATTCCATACGCAAAATAAATGAGGAAGCCTAAAAGAGACACAAGTATGAAGTCAAACTTAAAACTAAAATTTTAAGTCAGCAAGACTGAATTTATTTATTGAAAATTGTTTTCTATTTTAATATATTTTAAAATGTAATCAATTCCTGTGATGGCAAAGCTGAATTTTCTAATTTCTCATTGTCATCAATATTGAAAACAGTAAATAGTGCCTAATATTTTTGTGGAAACCTTGATACTTTTTTTGTAGGATTATGTGATGAATAGAAAGGTCAAAAGAACAGCATTTATTTGAAATATACATCTTTTGTTACATTAGAAATGTCTTCACTGTCACTTTTGATTCATTTAATGCACCCATCCTGAATAAAAGTATTCATTTCTTTCTTACTGACTCCACACTTTTGAATGGTAGTGTACATTTAATACACAATTACAATGATTCGATATGCTATAACTCACCAAAAGCCATCCATACTGCGAAACGCAACCATGTAGGTCCATCCAGTTGCATCATGAGGTAAATATTTACAAAGATACTGACCAAAGGCAGAATGGGGAGCAAAGGCACCTACAAAATGTAGACAGATGAGTATTATAAAGCATAAAGATCTGACGTTCTCATTTTTCAAGCACAAGGATTTGTTAATGGAAGTCTGTACCTTGAAATTGAGAACCTCTTTACTCCGGGGCTGTCGCCAGATGATGACGATGCAGACAGAAGACAGGACAGACAGGAGAACAGCCAAAGTGATATAAAAAGGGTCTCCCATCCCCAACTGCTCAATGTACACTGACAGCACCACACACAGCATAGTGAACAGCACAGCTGAAGAGCAAAGGAGAAGGTGGTTATCCGTCTGTTCTCTTTATGAACAACAAAATTATTATTTTACATTTTCCTGAGCTTAACTTTACAGTGACATGTTGCAGCAAAAAAGGTATCATAAGTGGGACCAATGGACATGCTTACATATGGTGCCAGTGGCAGAGTAAACAATGATGCCCGAAATCTTGGTGGGTACATCACTGATGGGTTGCACTAACATCCAGATGGAAAACCTCTCCTTAAGGGGCATTGTCTCCAGCTCCTGGCCGTACTCATCCCCACTATCCACATCTGCCATGGCTCCTTTAGCCTCCAGCCTCTGTAGTTCCATTGGCTTCTCATCCGCACCACTGGAGCCAAGGCTGCCTGGCTGGTACCTGCAGATTAAAAAAAATAAATTAATTAATAATTTAAAAAAAAAAGAAAGAAAAGTGTCTTATTCCAGATTTGTAAAACTGTTTTAAATGAATTATCTTGATTAAAAATTGTGATATTGGAAAGAATATTATTACAATATTACAATTAAAATAACTGTTTTCTATTTGAATATATTTTTCAATGTATTGTATTCCTGTGATGGCAAAGCTGAATTTTCAGCATCATTACTCCAGTCTTCAGTGTCACATGATCATTCAGAAATCATTCTAATATGCCGATTTGGTGCTCAAGAAATTTTTATCATCATCAATGTTGAAAACAGCTGTGCTGCTTAATATTTTTTTGTGGAAAACATTTATTTTCAGGAATATCTGTTGAATTGAAAGTTAATTGCATTTCTTTCACTTTTAAATGGCAATTCACAAATATACTTACCGGAGAATGAGTACACACACAGCGACCAGAGTGTATGCCAGCAGGGTCCCAATTGACATCAAGTCCACCAAGGCAGCGAGATCAAATAGGAAGGCCATCAGGGCTACAGGGAGGAAATAAAGGCAATTCTATGAGTTAGTCCTAATTATTAAAAGAGTCATATATATTGACAAGACATTATATGAATAAGAATGCAGTCTTACCTGCTACAATGCCAGACACAATGGTGGCCAGCATGGGTGTCTTGGTTTTCTTGTGCATGCGGGAGAGGGAGCGAAAGAGCAGACCGTCCTCAGCCATGGCATAAATCACACGAGGCATAGGGAACATGGACCCCAACAAGCTAAAGAACATAAAAATAAAAAAATCAGAAAGGCATAAGTTGTTTCATGTTGACTTTATGTAAATGTCAGTAATTTAATAACAGCTTCATAAATGTACCTGGTGGAAAGGGCACACAAAGACCCTACAGCCACAATATAGCGAGCAGGCCTCCAGTGCACATAATCAAAGGCCTCAGGAAGTGGACTCTGAACGTCCAGCTTGTAATAGGGCATCATGAGTGTGAGTGCTGCAGACACTCCGAAGTAGGCAAAAAAGCAGATGAGCAGAGAGGCTACTATGCCGATCGGGATGGAACGCATGGGGTTTTTAGCCTCCTCACCTAAGATACCAACATCAACAGAGCTCGGGTGAGTTTGATTTTAAAAGGAGGACATACTGGTTTTACATGAGAAGTTTCACAACCACTTACTTGTGGTTGCAATGCAGTCAAAGCCCACAAATGCATAGAAGCATGTGGCAGCGCCAGAAAGGATTCCGGTAAAGCCAAATGGTGCAAAACCACCTGAGCCGAATTCTTTTTCAATGTTGCTAAGATGTGAAAGAGATTTCAACTTTAAATTTACAGACAACATATTACATATATATATATATATATATATATATATATATATATATATATATATATATATACACACTTACATTTTTACATATATAAAATGTTTTTTAATCAAACCATTTATTTCTGATGTTCTTATGTCTTATGTGTGAACTACTCTTTCATTTTCATTCATTTAATTGTCATTTTTATCTGATTTAATAATAAAAAATGTCATGTAATTTAGTTGTGTATCTGCAAATATGATAATGACCTCACAGACCAAGTTTTAAATATTCATATATATTTATTTATCATATTTTTTTTTTTAAGACCCTTAATTTTATGTATACCCTTATCTTTCTTATAATTTCGTTGTACATCTGATCGAACTGATCAAGTTTGAATTATGCTCGAAACTGTACTTTCTTGATATACTTCTATGTATTTCTACTATTGCTATGCCTACATATAAAAGTCGAGGAGTGTGACTTACTGTGCTGCAGACATGTTGGTGCCATTAAGGTAGTCCTCCACAGTGAGGTTCCAGTTGGCAGTGTCGCCTTTCACAAAGCCCGATATGATGACAAATGTCAGAACCACCAGGTTGATTCCTGTGAAGATCTTGTTGACAAGTGCCGATTCACTCACTCCAAATGCCAATAATCCTATAGTGTGGGAGGTGAGAGGCAGCAAATTCACACCATTATGGTCTTTTGCATGGCAATGGTGAAAAGAAAGTGTGAGTAACAGTCCTATGACTAACATATATTGGTGAAGCGGATCATTTAAAATGCTTTAAGTTCTTCAGTGTAGCTTGTGTGGAAGAATACACTAAAAAACAGATGTTGGATAAGAAGTGAAGTCAAGAAGAATAATTCTGGAAAAAAGATCCACCAGCTTAATGGAAGATCTTGACTTTGAAAACACTCTGTGCCAACTAAAAACTAACTAGGCACCATCATCATTATGGAGTTGACAGAAAAAAGGTTCTCACCAGTGAGCAACATGACCAGGATGAGGGCAAACAGATCGGGATACTCCGCTAACACTTTTCCAGTGTCTGGAAATGACATGGAGCCATTGAAGAAAAGAGAGATCTTCTTCTCCACTAGATTGTCAAAAGTTGAGCTCCAGGCTCGTGCCACACTAGCTGTGCCTGTGAAATAGAGAAAAGGACATTCAGACTTTAGAATGTCCACTTGTTATGTTAAACTTAAGCACATGCTCAAGTCCTTCAGTTCAGAGAAGTAAACACTTCATACAGTTTCCAAACCACTTCATCTCATATATTATAAAACTAGATAATATATACGTGCTCACCAATCACATAAGACAAAATGAGGTTCCATCCCGTGATGAAGGCCCATATTTCACCGACTGTCACATAGCTGTACAGGTAAGCGGATCCCGTCTTGGGAACACGTGCACCAAATTCAGCATAGCACAAGCCAGCGAGGACAGAGGACAAGGCAGCAATGAGGAAAGACAGCACGATTGCAGGTCCAGCCTTCTCTCGGGCCACTTGCCCAGCCAGGACGTACACACCTGCACCCAGTGTCGCCCCCACACCGAGGGCTATGAGGTCCAGAGTAGTGAGACAGCGAGCGAAGCGCGTTTCGTCTTGAGAGGTGTCCAGCATGCGACGCCTCACTAGCATCTTCCCAAAGGAGGCCAGTTTATTCTCAATCATGATGGATAACGTTGAAGAGACTGAGACAAAGCTGAAGGCACTAAAGGGGATATACATTACAAAAAAAGTCTTTATGTGCCAATTTAGATGTTCACTTTCAGGAAACATAACCTAAAGCACAAAAGGACACACCATTTTAAACTTTTTTTTGGTCTTATGACTATTAGGGCCCATTCACACAAAGAACAATAATTATAATGATAACTATATTAGCCACCACACTAACACACTATAATGTTCAGACTATATGGTTATCATTATAGGTGTGGTTTGGAATTCTCTTTTTTAATAGTGTGAACATCATTTACCCAAGCCATTACATGTAAAGGGCATAAATATAAGGGTGTATTTCCACCACACCCGTAGACAGAAAGAGCACTTTATAAAAAACTCATTCCACCACAGGGCAGTTCAATCCATCAGAAGAATTAATAAGATTAAGAGGTTTATATTGCCTTTTCATTATTGGGTCATAATTCATCAAGTGCAACAGCTTTAGAACATTGACATGGGTGTGAAGAATTTTCAGAAAAGTCCAAACTGAGTAATTACATTTTACTGGCTGAGCAGACTGGGTGAAATGGGAAAAGAGCAGACAGGGTGAAATGGGAAAAGAGCAGACAGGGTGAACTGGGAAAAGCTGAGGTAAAAGAAAAAAATATATATAGCAAATATTTAACAAAAAAGCAGAGGTGGAAAGAGTAATGGTGGTCCAGTGGGTTAAACCATGGACCTGATACACAGAAGGTTGCTGGTTCGATCCCAGCGGTCACCACCAGTGTTTCCTTGAGCAAGGCACTTTACTCCATGTTGCTCCAGGGGGGTTGTCCCTGTAATAAGGGTTGTAAGTCGCTTTGGATAAAAGCGTCTGCCAAATGCATAAATGTAATAAAATATTTTACTCAAGTAAAAGTACTATTACTTCAATTAAATTGTACTTAAGTACAAGTAAAATTACCAGTCTAAAAATCTACTCAAGTAAAAGTAGTTACTGAGTAGTAGTAAAAATGACTGAGTTACTTTTTTAACAGCGGGGGTGGGGGACCCATGTAGGGTTGTAATAGAATGAGATTTTCACAATATGATAACCATATAACATCTCAGCAGTTTCACAGCATTACGGTATTAAACAATTATTCAATAAATAAACTGTATTAAATTATGGTTATTATTAACATAAGTTAAAATGGTCACAAAATGAATGAAAACTTGAAGCCATTTGTTTGTTTTGTTTATTAAAATTTCAATAAAACATGTCTCATCAAATATATTCAATAAATGATTAAGAATTAGCAACTTATTTTTATCATTAATTTATTAAAATGTTTAAGAATAATAGAGTACTATGAAATTTATATATACAAATATACTATCAAAAACGGTGATAATCAATTGTATTTTATGTATGTATTATGATAAGTACATTTTATTGTAGGCCTTCAATTGTAATATATTTCTGTCATAATTTCTTCTAGTTAGACCAAAGTTTTATTTTGACGGGTTGTAGTGAAGACCTGTTTCAGAGTGTATTTGACAATAGTTTTTATTCAAATAAAATGATTAAATGCTCATTAGGGGTTCTCTCAGATCAGCTCTGGAAATGTCCATGTGTTCATGTGTACAGCTCTTCTCTATTTTATTCATCATCCATCAGTTTGCGTGTTTTACGTGACATCTGCATTATACTGTAAATTCAATTTCCCTGACTGGATTCCGGGATTCCCTCTGCATCACAGAATATATATAAACATTTCTTTATCTGCACATAGGGATGGTTTTCCTGAACATGTTCTATGCGTTTCCTCCTTTTGCGGACACATTTTTTTTGTTGCAAATTTGATATCCAGGACAACACCATGTTATTTTTTTTCTATACCCAAAGTATTTACATACTAGCCAGGGGTTCACATCACTGACGTCTGTCTTGTCCATCTCTGATTTTTGCGTGTTTGTTCTCCCGCCCTTCACTTCAAAGCAGTAGTTTCCTCCGCGTTATACTCAGTAACAGATATGGTTTAAAATGTAGCAAAGTACAATCCTTCAAACAAAACATACTAAAGTAAAAGTAAAATTACAGATTTTTAAAACTACTTAAAAAGTAGTACACAGAAAAAAACGACTCAATTACATTAACACGAGTAAATGTAATGTGTTACTTTCCACCTCTGCAAAAAATAAAGTATAACTTTGTAAAAATGCTATTTGAATTCACTGTTAACATAAGACCAATATTAGCGACTGAGGTCTGAAGCAGTGCACTTTTCAGAAGGAAATGGAGCACATTCAGGGAAGGTTTTCTTGTGTAGTCATACATGTTTAATGTCTATGGAACTAACTATACCACACTAGAACCTGCACCTGCTTACATGGCTAACACGAACCCTTAAGTATTTTACCGCATTCTTTGTGGTCAAAGCATTTATACTCACACATAAAAATAGAACAAGCATTATTTTTTTTTAGATTAAAGTCTTACGGTCTACTGCTAAGGACACATCTTTTGCATAATTCCACGACGTCACTACACGGAAAACATTTACTTCCTTCCAGGGTTATTGCATAAAACCACTGACACTAAAAATAGAATTACCAACTTTAAAACAAAGCAAACTATAAATCTAGCCCAAGAAAATGGCTATTAAATCGTGATGATTGTTGTTGTGCTGATTTTCAGTAACCTCACATAAAGTGCAGCCTCGGACACTGATAAGACTAAATAAACATATTAGAGGATGTATTATTAAATTTTCTTCCCGTACATCAGATTACCACATTCCACAATTAAAAACATTTAACTTCCTGGTAAAGGAAAAAGCAGCAGTCATGAAGTAGATGGTCTTGTCCTAGACATTCCTCTGCCCTGAGCAATTAAACAAATAAATAATTTCAGGCAGTAAGCAGGCAATTTAAACAGGTTTGGACATGGTGAATTCACAGGTCAGGTGTCTATAATCTGAATATCCTTGCTGGCACATGCTTCAAGTTCACCCTACTGATGAGTTTGCTGGTCTGAGAATCAGATTAATATATTTCAAGAAGATGCCGGAAAGCAGCCCATGTTTTTGAATCAAAGTGCCCATTTCATTAGCATGAACTTAGCATTTATTTATTTATTTGACTATTAAAAATGAAAACACTTATTTAAATCTTGATTTACATTTATCCGTGATTTAACTTGCAGGTTGTCCAATACGGCAAGTTTACTGGCGTATCCTTTACTATTCAAATGGAATGGACCCGCTGCACCTGTATGACACACCTATATTTACAGTAATGGAATTTCATTATGACATGAAACTAACTTTCACTACAGCTCAGCATCCCATTAATGATGCTATTGTTTTTGAGACACATTATAGACTCACAGGACATGAGTTACATGCATTGATGCATTCAGTTTGGGATGATTTATCAAAACTCATCGAAGATCTAACTCGGTTTTATTTAAACCATGTTTAAATGAAGCAAAATTGTACCTAGAAATCATAGTGGTGCAAGGCAGCATGATTTATAGACTTGAGAATGTATATAATTCATATTATTATAAAATTATAATTCGTTTTGCTAAGACGACAATTACATTACAAACAATCCGGAAAATTATATATGATGGTATAAATAAATAACAATGATATAGTAGAGCACATTTAACATAAATTAAAACATCTAACGTTACAGGCACGCGCGCCATTTCAACCACGAGGACGAAAGCAATAAATGACAAACATATGGGATTTCCGTTGTAATGTTACTGCTGCCAACACTTAGGACAGAAAACATAATTCGCACATTTTATTTAACTAATACTCCATACGTCACACATGTGAAGATTAAGAATGACATAGTATAGTAATAAAGGTTAAAAAGGTAATTACCCTTTCGAGACGATGAACTGAAAATCCGGCTACTCAGACAGACGATGCGCGGCGTGTAAATCTAGAAGAAACAGCGGCTGAAGCAGTAGACACTCAAACTCAGCCGGAAATTCAAGCCTTTTTAGGAAAAGTCGTTTAGCCCCAGGCTCTGGCAGGATCGGTTGTGTCTGACGTAAATGAACAAAGCCAATGGTAGTAGACGTGTTCACCTTCTATGTTGCCATCGACGACAGGCATTGTTTTGAGAGAATAACATTGTTTTTCCAGCATTTCTTAAAGTCCTGCTCTGCTTATTGCTTCACTTTAATTGTAATATCACATAATGGCATAACAAAAACAATAAAACAATGTGTTACAGTGGAAAATGTCAAATAAAGGCTAGACATTTAAGAAAGACCATATATTTGATTGGGTTACATTTTATTAAGCGTCATATTTTAGAAGCATATAAACATGCATGTAAATTCCACAACTGTTAAAAGTTAAAACTTTCTTTGTCATCACTTCTTTTCTCACCTAAGTGTGGGAGAGAGAAAAAAGAATCAGGCAGACAATTTTGCTCAGCATAATACAATGGTTTGATATTTATCTGTAAAAATAAAATGCCAAGAATAAATTGTGAAGACACAGAATACATACTTAAATTCTCTTCATTTCTTTTACACACATCTCAAGTTTTGCATGCAATGGTCCCCAGTTTTTACATTCTATAAAAGACAACGGTATGCAAAATGTAACAACAAAACCAAGACATCTCATAATGAATAAAGAGGGTAAACTTATGAAAATGAATAATACAGATACCTGAACGCAAAACCCTTAGTTCTTGAAGGACCCTCTCAAGTTTTTCTTGATGTTGCAAACAATTAACACAGCCTGGATAGAGGGAGTTAAAAAGATTAGGTAGGTTTGAAAATATTAGACACTATTTGTGAACTCGAAAAATCTACTGCATGAGCTCTAAGATGATAACCGCCCAAATTCACCTGATTCATGTGCTCCTTCAGCCGGATGCACAGCACCACTCTCTACTGTGGACAGAGCAGCATGTGCTATGGATACAAACACACATGAAAATACATTAGAATGGAGATTTACAAGTAAAAAAGTGTTATAATATTTCACAAACATTTACTACAAAGTTTTTGCCCATTCAAGATTTTATTTGAACATGGGATGGTAAACTAAACCAACCAAAATCTAATTAGTGTTTGCTCACCATTCACACATGGACAATACTGTTGAAATGTTGGGAATGACCAAGACATTTTGTTTTTGAAAGAATTGAATATTAACATGTAATTTATCAAATCAAAACATTTCTAATGCTGCAAATATTAGTATTTGAAAAGAAAAAAGAAGAAGTTATCTTAACCAGCGATGACGAAGCGGTTTTCAACTGCCAGTCTACTAAGAAAAAACAAATCTTTAGCTAATTTGGTACAAGAGGAAACTTTCTTCGTATACAAGTACAGATGATGGTTCTTAATTGGTTATTAGGAGAAAACAAACTTGACCAAATCAGGACAGAGAGAAGTGGACAACAGAGGACATCAAAGGGGTCTAGTATGAAGTGTCCAGTGTGATCCCTTAATGAACAGTTTGAAGAACACAGAACTTATTTGAAACAGAAATTGTCATTTGCAACATTTTATAAAACCTTAAATGTAATGTTTGATCAATTCAAATGCAACCCATATCATAATTTTTTTTTTGTGCTATATATATTTTTCTATTTTACATCCATAATTATTGCAGTGCATTATGGTGGCATGGAGGCCAATGTACCATCCTATAATTGAGTTTGAACAGACACATAAATCTCCATTTCAAAAAGAATGATAATACTCAAAGGGGAGGCATGCACACACACAACTCCTTCACATGCATGAATTAAACAGGCTTCAACAACAAGCTCCCAAATGCACCAGTCAATTCAGCAAAGCTATTACTGCGCACTTCACAAGGATATCAATCCATCTGGATTTCATCTGTTCAGGCAGGGACATATCTTGCAAATAAGAAATGTAAATAAGACTCGATTTAATGACTCAGTTTCCTGGTGGCTTTAGGAAAGAATATTTTGCAAAGATAAATTAAGAGCTGTCCTGTTGAGATTTGTCTGTGTGGCTTAAGGCAAAGGGTGGCTATTTTCCACATTTTAGAGACTATAATGTTCTTGAATATTGCTTTGATACACCCAATTTTTTGGTACATAATGGACCAGATTTACTAAACAAATTTAAGGGAAAATTAGCGTGAGAGTATAATAATTCTCCAATTCCATAGAGCTGCAGATGGGAATGAAAAGTTCAGCGTGTGATCTGACAATGCACAACTTAAGGAACACAGACGCAGCCAAATCATTTCTATAATGATCAACGCAGTCTACCAAGAACACCGCAAATTAGGGTCTGGTTTGCTTTTTTTGGTTGGTAAATAATGGCGGGGGGAAAAAAACAGTACATTGACTAGCGAAAACCTTAGTAAATCACCTTGCGTGATTCATTTAAATACTCTTCTCCCATAAATTTCGCATCTGAAAGGGAAACTCCTACAAATACAAATGCAATAAGTTCAGCCACAAAAAACCCTGTCCATGCCTTTTCAGCACTATTTTTTTTCCTACTGAGTGTCTTTAGTGAATCCTGACAGTAATTTCTAATGCCAAAAGAGAGTTTGCACTGGCGTAAGCTGGTAATAAATCTGGCCCAATGTCTTTTAATTTTTAAATAATCACAAAATATTGTCAGTAGCTATGTTACCATCCAAAGTTGCCAATTTTGTGCAAAATATTTGCAAATAAAGCAGCGTTCAATACAATGAGTTGCATACAATAAACGCTGTCATGTTTTCGTGCATGTTGTGTGTGTGTGGGTGGGGGGGTTTAATAAAGGCCATCTGAGTTGTGTAAGAAAAAAATCCATATTTAAAACTTTTTAATATGGATATAATTTATAATTTAAAATATCTAGCTTCCGCCAGAGATCCTTCCATATTCAACTTATGCAGAAAGTGTAAGGCCTCTCGCAGTTCAAAGGGTTCTCACTACATCCGACGTCATATGTTGTGCCAGTTATGCTTTTTTGTAAGTTGAATATGGAAGGCGGTCTGGTGGAAACTAGATATTTTGCTTTATAAAGTTTTAAATATGGATATTTTTCTTACACAAACGCATCACTTCGCTTCAGAAGGCCTTTATTAACAGCATTTTTGGGTGAACAAACCCTTTAAATTATTACTTTAGTTGACTTTCCTTGTGAAACTTCATTGGTTTAAAAGATCTTGTGTTTTAAAGGTGTTGAAGACCTTCTGAGAGTATTAGAGCTATACCTGTTATTTATCCAGTCTCACTAATGCACTTAGCATTCCTCTAGTTGACAAAAGTAAATAAAATAAAAAAAATAAGGACAAATGATCGCACCAATTCTTTTTCTCTTTGCCGAAGGCAAACCATCATTGTTCAAGTGTGTTTGGCCCACACTGGGAAGCAGTGAATTCCTCGTCCTCATACCTTTCATAGATAGAATTAAAGGAAACATGATTGGAATGACAAAGCAAGCATTATATAAAGTCAGAGCCCTTCATTTACATAATCATTTTGTATAGGTATTTACCATGTTATCCATGTTACATAAAAGTATGAAATCAGCCAACTTGATCTTAAAATTTAAAGATACACATAAAGGAAAAACTATCACTGAGAAAAGTACCTGGTAATCCTGTTGTTGGTTTATTACTAGGAGTGGTTTCTACAGAGGACCATGTAGTCTGAGGTGTCTTAAGAGCCAGCCTTTTACGGGTTGGGAGCTGTAGTCCTGATGGCTTGATTTGCGGTATACCAGAGCTTGAAGGCTTTGCAACTGCAACCACATTACAGCTTACAGAAAGCACAATTACTATACTATACTATACAATATAGGCTAGTAACAAAAAGTACAGTTTTTGAAATAAGTCTTATGCTCACAGAGGCTGCATTTATTTGGTCAAAAAATACAGTAAAAACAGTAATATTGTGAAATATTATAATGCAACGGTTTTCTATTTGAATATATTTTAAAAAGTAATTTATTCCCGAGATGCAAAGCTGAATTTTCAGCAATCATCAGTCACATGATCCTTCAGAAATCATTCTAATATGCAGATTTGATGCTCAAGATTGGTACTTAGCTGCACATTTATCAACAATATTTTTGTGGGACTTAATATGTAAGAATTCTTTAATGAATAGAAAGTTCAAAAGAACAGCATTTATTTTAAATAAATAAATTGTTTGTAACAAATGTCTTTACCATCAATTTTAATCGATTGAATGCATTCTTGCTGAATAAAAGTATTTTAAATAAAAAACTTTGAGTAACAGTAAAATAATAATTATGCAGAAAAATAAAATGTGTCAAAAAAAAGAAGATAAAATTAAAAATGTATAAGCCACTCACCAGCAGTGAAGTTATATCCAGTGACAGAAGAAACCATAGAGGTCTGTTTGCATTGCCCCCCCCCCAAAACAAAAATCAAATTAACACATTTAAACCCAATAGGACCAACATCTTTATGTATCCCAGTGACTGATTCATAGCAACATAAAGCATTGAGTTTCCTACCTTAACAGTGCTAGCTGATGCGGTGTTCTTGACAGGTGCGATGTTCTTCCCCTTGTTCAGCTGTACTGACTTCCTGTTGCCAAGCAGGGAGCGGGATGAAGTCTCGGGATGATGCGGGGCCTGTGGACCTTGGATAGTCTTTGGTTTGACCGCTACTGAGGAGTTCATGGACGATTGTGGCCTTGGTGGAAGACTGGATTTGGGATAACTGAGCTTAGAGGAGAGTTGAGGAAGCTGTCTTTTGATTGGAGGTTTAGTGGGAGGCTTGTTCTCATTTGCTGGTTCTGATGTATTGTGACTTGAAATGCAGCTCGCTGAGACCTTCTGACTTGAGCTCTCAGTTGCCTGTACAACATCAGTTCCATTGTGATTACTCACACCAACAAGCTCATCATTCGATTGGACCTCAATACTGTTGATTACAGAGAGTCTCTTTCTCATAGGTGTGGGCTTCGCATCTCTCAGTATATCAAATCTGGGTTCTCTGCCAAAAACGATAGGTGTGGATGTAAACATGAATCTTGTCTTCATGTCCAATGTATCATCCAAACAAAAAATACTGTTTCTGCTAACGTTTCCCACATCAGAGGAGGGAACGAACTCAACTTCAGCCAATCCAGGTCTCTCTGTTTGTGTATGATGCTCCTCTGCTTTGAGCTCAGGAGCATCATTGGGAGCATCTACCGAGCAAACAAAAGCTGAGGTGCCTATCTCAACATCTGTTTCTTTGATGTTAGACACTGGTTGAGTGATTCCCAACGAGTTAGAAGCACCATTAAGCTGGTCAGCTAATTCTGTGCTTGAGGGCTTTATTTCAAAAGTGGTGTCCTTCAAAACTGGAACTTCTGACGGAGTAAGATCAGTGGTTGTATTATGTTTCGTAAAATTCATCTTAGCTGGTTTTAAAATATCTGAGCTTGATTGCTCAATCTCACTAGAGGGGTGATGAGGAGCACTGGTCATTTGCTCCACAATATCAGCTGTTACATTGACTTTCTTTGTGTTTTTTATTTTATCATCCTCAGCAGAGTTAAGACTACCATTTGTTTTTTCTTGTGGCAGAATGTCTATAGTCCCTTCAAGCTTTTCATTGAGCTGTTCTGTAGTAGAGTTTAAGGATGCACTGTTATCAACAGATGAATTGGTTTTAGAATGTGCACGGTCTATATTAGGAATATCCACAGTTGTATTAACCCCTGTGTTAGGACTCTCTTTAGGGTCATGTGACTCGGCCACTTCAAAAGTGGTATTTCCTGACTTAGTCTTTATATGGGGGACATCAATATCCACCGTTGAATTAAGTGTTAGGTCGGGCCTCTCCTTTGACTCTTGAGACTCAAAAGTGCTGTTCTTCCCCTTGACGTTGTTTAAATCAACAGTCACATTAACACCAGTGTCAGACAGTCTTTTCGAGTCTTGATTCAAATCAAAAGTGCTGTTCTTCCCCTTGACGTTGTTTAAATCAACAGTCACATTAACACCTGTGTCAGACAGTCTTTTCGAGTCTTGATTCAAATCAAAAGTGCTGTTCTTTAACTTTGCACTCATGAAATCAGATTTCTCTAAAGATGTAGTGGATACTGTGGGATCTTTGCAGTGCCCATCTGCTTTATCTGCTGTTGCACTAAAGTATTTCTCATTCTGTAGTGATCTAGTAGACATGCTTCCATCTGTCGTCTGACAGCGCTCTTCAAGAGAGCAATTAAGACTGAAACCGATGGCAGCCTCTTTTCTTGGTGCTAAATCTCCTTCGTCCTTATTTTTTGTTTGATTTTGTGATGGTGTGCAAGCAGGGGAATTCAACACATTTCCTGCTTCATTTGAAAGAAACGATGGGCCGACAGTGTCATCAAGAAATCCAGACACTTGGGGAAAAGGTTCATCTGCAATTGAATAGAAACTAGAACACAGATCTGGCAATTTGATAGCCTGGTAAGAAGAAATGGGTTTCTGAAGAGATGCACCCGATATGTTGCCACCGGCCTGGGCAAACTTTCGCCTTAGAAAGCTCTCCATTTCAATAGCAGACGGGTCTCTGAAAGAAATAAAAAGAATTCATTTGTGGCTTCCTGAAACCTACTTACTGACAATCACACATCTCACAAAGAATGACACATTAGTTACAAAAGGAAACACCAGTTTAAATTCCTTGAATACTGAAGGAAAAATAAAAAAATCTAAAATTAAACACTAAACTACCACACGGAAGAATCCAAATCTGATAATAGTTCAGGATATATAACATTAGATAACAGAAAACAATTCTCAGCTTGTTTTTTGTTTGGTATTTTAGAATGTTTACATATATATTCACAAAATATAGATCATAAAGATTTTTTTTAACAACTTGCATATACACAAGAACAATTTACATTCATTCCATTAACACACTGGCATTTTTAACAATAAGAAGAATAAATTAATATGTAACTTACTCAGCTTGTAACTGACAACTGCAACGAATGTTTTGCTATGGTAACACAAATAACCCTTGACACGGAAAAATAGTAATACGCCTACTTATACGATAAGGAACTAACACATTTTTTTTAACAAATAAACAGATCATAATCTTTAGGAAACATTATAATCTTACCAGGTCTCTAAACAGGCCGAGTGTTAAATATTTCCGTGTCGATTTGAAAACGGGGACATTCTAGACATTGGACAAGACGCTCAGTCCTTGACCAATCAGAGTGACGATCTGTGAGTCGTCAGAAATATCACAGCGCCCCCCAGCGCTGGCAGTTATTTATCCTCCTGGGACCCAAGAATAGACTTTTGTCCACTGTAGTGGACATTATATTTTAGTGAATTTCTCTGACATCATACATGTCACATGTCACAGTCTGGATGTCCTTTAAAGAGCACATTCGGGGCTTTGCAGGGATACCAAATGTTTGGATGTTTCACCAGGACAACAACTTCTTCTTGGTCTTTAAAAACGGCTGACATTAATGTTTAGCACTCTTATGGAAATATGATCATATTTTTTAATTATAATTTAAATCTGATTAATTTTTAAATTGTTTGTTATAAATCAACATCTCAGGAAAATGTTATGGGGTTTCTGATCAAAATATGACTTTCTGTTGCAAAACAGGGCATTGATTTCATTAATGTCCATTGTAGAGGACACCAGAACTTAAATCATGTTTATCAGGCATTTTGGAGACACAAGTGAACAGGGAAATAAATTACATATCAATATTCCTATGAAATATTAGATATTATTATGAAAATGTTGCCAATTTTTACTCCCATTATTACACTTCATTTTCATTACATGTTGCTCTAAGAACACATTAATATACAAATTAGATGCAGTGTATAGATACATTGTATTGAATGGGAAAATCCAAGTATTGTCATTTTCCCCACATATTTAATAAAGTAAAATGGTATATGAATGCATTTTATTATATCTTTCATAACATAGTTCAGAATCATCTTTAAATAAAGTTTGCTTAAAAAAAACCCTGAAACATAAAAATTGATTGGTGAATTAAAAATAAATCACATTGTTTTTGCCTATACATGCAATTTCATGTCATTTAATTTTTTTAACAACATAACATATGAATAAAATATAATTTTTCAAAAATGTTTTTTTTCCCATTTGTTTCAGCTCTAATCAATGTAATGACATAAAAAAATACTAAATTCAAAAAACTTTTTTTTTCTGGGTCCCAGGAGGATATAATAGAACGAACACCTCATTTTGACCAATATTAAAATTCCAATATTACATTGTAGCATAGGCTACATGTGCTTTTATTGACTTATGTGCTTACATGAATAGTTTTTGAGCTTATATGATATTTTTATTATTATTTTTATGTCAAAGCAAGTCTAGATATGATAACATTTGTATGATAACATTTCATTAAATAAAATAAAAATAAAAATCAGACATGCAAAAAGGTAGGGGGGCTGAGTTGTAACACTTTTTGTTTTCAGCATCTACTAGAGCACTCAAACAAAAAAGCCACCAATTCAAACCTCTGCAAGATTATATCACAGCCCTTATGAGTTGATATCAAATACATACTGGGCCTTTGTTACAATCTTCCCCACTGCTGGGGTAAGTTGTAACAAAAATATGCAAAAAGCAGAGGCCACATATATGCAATAAGCTTAAAAATCAGGTTTATTGAAAATATCTAAAAGAACAATATAAAACAGTGTCTTTCTGTGACTGACCATATCTCAAATCCACTTACTGTTTGACAGGTGTGTGTACATGTGTAAATTAGTCTACTTGAACTTTTTTTGAAATAGAAAATGTATAAATTTAAAATGTATATATTTTTTTTAACAGTGTACCTAAAGAAAATGTAAGTCTAACAAAAAAAAGTGTAAATGTGTGTGTGAATATTCTCAATCAGAGTAACAATGGTGAAAAATCTATGTGTTTAACCTTAACGTACAGGCTTGGTGAGCCCATGCTGCGGGCACAATTTACACTCCCTTTAATTGGCTTTGAGTTGCCAAATGGCTCTATACAGACAACATAAAAGTTTTTGTTATCTGAGGTCTCCTCACCTCTGACTGTCCACATTTTCTTCGCAACTGATCTGGCTGATCCGTCTTTCTTTGAAACCTCATCAGTTCCTTTAAAAAAAAAAAAAAAAACATTTGCAGCCACAAATCTATTTGTCTGTCTTTTCCACTGTCCAGGCATTCTGTAAGATTATTACAAAGAAAATGTTATTAGTTGTATGTGAGGGGATGGTTATAACACTTTTTAAAGAGTGTTACAACCCACCGCCTTTGTTTACCTTGCTGTATTTGGGTAGATGACAAATATTCAGTATATATATCGTATATATATCGTTTTTTTTTTTTGTAAAACACCACTTTTGATGAAAAACATAATTATTATATAGCGTGAAGTCTGACGTTTGAAAAAATATAAGGGGTCACTAACTTTGTCAATTCTTTCACTGTTTTTTGAACATTTTTACTGAAATGTGCCTATGGTGTGACATAGCAACAATTTAAAAACTTCAAACTTTTATAGTGATTCCAAAAGAGTTAAATATTTGAACAATTCTGAGACAAAAACTTACCATGTGCACATGTCATGGGCTTCACCGGGGGCTTCAGTTAGGGATGGGCGTATCGATATGAAGTAGATATATCAATACTGAAGTGAGTATATTGAAAAGTATCGATACTCAAATAAATATATCGATAAGGTGTTGTTGTTTTTTTTACCAGTCATTTTGTGTATTTAAAACAAATATTTAATGCGTACAATATGCATAACCTTTGTTGGCAAAAAACTGTGTAGTATAGAACTATTTTCCTGCTCATCTGGACCATGATCTGAATGCACGCAAATGCTGTGAGACAGAACCAATCAATAACAGAGAGAGCGTTCGCTCACTGATGACACTGTATTCAAACAGGGCTGAGTTTCCCCAAAACTATCATAAGAAACCATTGATTGTAGCCTACATAGTTTGTGCAATTACACTTATTTAAATGTAATGTTAAAAGTTCATATTGATCATTCTATTCTGTAACTTATGTTAATATACACTATCAGAATAAAAAGGTTGCATTTTATGGGTACAACGGCCTGTCACTGGCAGTCCCTTATGAAAATGAACCATGTTGTTACTACAGTGACCATAGTTCAACTATAGTATTTGTAGATTTCCATGGTTACCACTGCAAGTAAACATATTTTAACCATGTTTAAAAAATATATAATCTAATAAATTGCAATTAAGCATATTGAATGTTAAAATACCTTTCAAATATGATGTTAAGATGGTATCTTTACCCATTTTACTCTTAGTAATTTAAATAATTTAATTAATCAAATAATTTAAAAGTTCAGTTTAGAAGTGTCGTTTCGGTATCGATATTGGCGATACTGGCCTTGAAAGTATATCAGTACTGTTTAGAAAACAAAATAAGTGGTATCGCCCATCCCAAGCTTCAGTAAAATTATCTTGAATGGGTTCCTTCAACTAACTAAATTTGTCAGTGGAATTGCCCAATTTATAATCAGGTCAAATATCAGGTCTAATATGGTGTCACACAGGAGGACATGGTTTTAAGTAACAAAATGTATCAAGTTTCTATACGCTTTCTGAAATATATGGATGAAAAAATGATTGCCATTTACTTAAATAAACATTGTAAAATTATGCCTGAGGTATTTATTAACATTTCTTTTTAATTTTTAATGTAATTTTATTTATTGGACCATGCTTGAGATGGTTTAAAATTGCATAATGGTTTAAAATTACCAGGTTAAAATACATAACATTTTGCTTGAGAAACTACAATTGAATTGTAATAAGCCTTAATAACCATCATGGGATCTGGGATGAAGTGGCTAAATAATTAAATGACCATAGGACTCCTATCTTATCCCTGATTGGTGATCCCACCCAGTTCTCCCCCTATAGGCAAAATTCATTAAAGGGGCACTTCAGCGCTAGGAAGATGAATGTGTATTTAAAACCAAGTGGCAACCTCCCACAGTTTCTCTTGAAGCCAATACGGAAGTGACTTAAACTGCAATTCATTTTCCAGAAGGGAGCAGAAAAAGCTCATTGAGCCCCATGTTAAAATGCCCAACTTTACAGCAGAATAAAACATGTTTACAGCCTGGTACAAATTGTGGTTTTGGTCTATACGGCTAAGTTTGCCTTTCATGACGACTGTGAGGGGTGTGAATTTTTTTATAACTCATTTGTTTACATTATATAAAGCATTAAACTTCTGCATAATTAAGGGCGTGGCCACTTCGAGTGACAGGTGGATAGCCATTTATCTGCTGTCTGTTAGTCAAGATGGCAACGGCCAGCTCGACCCTACTTTACGCTTCAAAACTGCTCATCAGAATCCTATGGGTGACGTCACGGACACTACGTCCATATTTTTTTTTATAGTCTATGATTTAAACTGTCGTTTATGTAGTAGAAATGTGAAATTATTTTTGAATTTTGTGCCTTCTAGACTGAGAAAAAACAGAAAATGTATTTTTGTCTTATGTGGATGAAAGACAACAACTCCCAGAATGCACTTGCTTCGCTGCCCTACGAGGCCACTCCCAAAGCCACGGCTATTGGTTATAGCAAACAACACCGTCGTTTTGATATTCATAGTAATAAAATATTTTCGGACACTACAATTAAAAACTGAATGTGTCTTTTCAATAAAGTGTGAGTGAGTCGAAGGAAAGTCACGGAACAAACGCAGCAGGAGTCAGATTTAATTTATTACGAGAGCGAAGAGCTGAGCAGAGCTGAGCTGAGCGGCGCCATCGGCCTGACACTATTCGCTTGTTAGCCAGGGTTCAAAGTCCAAAGTGCAAGAAAATCTGCCTAAAATGTACTCATCAGTTGCCCGGTAACCTTTTTATGAATGGATAGATTTGAGAATGCGCTATGGTTTAGTGTGAATATCTTGTCTGACGTGCTGCATTTGTTTTGGTACAGTATAGCTTCCAGTTTCTCAGTAAATGTTTTTCTGCAAGTGCTATCGTCCCCTTGGAATTATAAGTTCTACATTTTGGAAGTTTTTATTTAGAAAATAAAATGGTTCTTTCTACACAGTCGAATGGAATGCACAAAATAAAATTGTATTTCCGCCAAAATAAAAGCTCTGTTTAATGTTTGAAAGAATTCAACATTCCTTGTTTTTAAAAGAAGTCTCTTCTGCTCAGCAAGATTGCATTTATTTGATCAAAAATACAGTAAAACCAGTAATATTGTGAAATATTATTATAATGTAAAACAGCTGTTTTCTATGTGAATATATAGTAGCTAAAGTGTAATTTATTCCTGTGATCAAAGCTGAATTTATCATCATTACTCCAGTCTTCAGTGTCACACGATCCGTCAGAAATCATTGTAATATAACAATTTGATGCCCAACAAACATTTATGATGAGCAGTGTTGAAAACTGTTGTGTACAATATTTTTAGGATTTTTTTGAAAGCTTTCTATTTCAGAGAAATGCTGTTCTTTTGAACCTCCTATTCATCAAAGAATCCTGTGGAAAAGTGAGCATATTCAGCATAAGAGACTGCTTCAATTTTTTTTTTTTTTTACATATCCCAGTCTGAACTGCAGTACTGTAAGGCTTTGAATATTGACACCTGACCACTCTTGTGGGTTTTCTACTGCTATAATTAAAAACCGTATAAGGGTAAAACCATGACAGGCAGACATGATGTAAGCAACACAGCTACAACTACTAACATTGATACTGGGTGTGCGAATGATCAAGAATTGACAATTGTTTGGTGGCACCGAGGGGCCCCCAAATAAAATTCTGCTTAGGGCCCCATAAGGGCTTGGGCTGGCCCTGCTTTTCACATTTCCGGGTTTCTCAGAGCGGAAGTCATCATAGTTGGGTTAACTATAGTTGTGAATTTTGAAAATTTTGAATTTTGAATTTTTGAACTTTCAAAAATAGAGTGAGATTGATAACGGCAGTCAAAAGAGAGAAATATGTAAATTTTTTACACTGCATTAGAAACACCCTCACAGCAGCAGTAATATGTTTTTTTTTTTGATGCAAAAGTAATAAAATACAAAGTATTAGTGTTATAAATGCACATACATTAAAAAAATTTTTTAAAAAACTTTGCAGGATTTACGATACTGATGACTGTTAAAACGCATCATCACAGTCTGTGAAAAGGGTCTATACAGATTTTGTTGTACAATGAATAAAAACAAGGGACTGTTGTAAAAAGTCTAAAATTGTGTATTAAATCACTTCACTTTGAAAAATGAATGTTTATGTGCCACCAAAAGGCAATTAGGATATAGTGTCAGAGATTGTCTTATTATTGGTAGTGTCGATGTAACGATTTACACTCTGCCCTAACGTATATATGCCTGATGAAGGTCATGAGACCGAAACGTTGTTAAGTTTTCATATTTTTTGCAAGTAGGCTACTGATAGTGTGCGGGATTTCCCTTTATTCGTTGACCATTTAACCGGGTTAACATAACTTTTTATTGAATAAATAGGTCTATCTAATTGATAATTAGCACTGGTAGTGTGGTGCCAGCTACTGATTTTTATTTTTATTTTATTTTCTTTTTTATAAAAAGTGGTGTTAAAATGTGTTTCTGGTCAAAATGACTGTTCAATTAAAATGTTATCTAAATAAATAAATTGCTTAACCATGTTGCTAATACTGGTTTTCTCTAAGAAGAGTTGCATCATGCTCTGTGTCCATACCGCGCACCGCAATTCTGGGAAAAGGGATAATGCCTTGGAAGGTCCTGTGGGTATTGTAGTTCTCATGGCAGATCCGTGTCCAATCAATTACACATGCATTTAAAAAAGAGCAACAGCTGATCTAGAAAGAACGACAAAACAGTGACAAATGAAAGTCCGTTTTAAAATGAGTACATTCAGTGGACCCACTGAGAGGGGGCTCTGTAAATGTACATTTACTGTATATGAACTTGAATTTAATAAAAAAAAACTACGTAAGTAACCTGGCCACGCGGCGATTTAAAATAATGGCGCGTCTTAACGATAACGACAATGTGGCGTACACATCTAACATAAAAATAGCTTCGATCCACTTTATCTGAATTAAAAAATGAGATTGCCATTTCAACGGGAACCATGTGGACAGCAGGAGGTCAGGGGATCTCGCGCGCAGCATTCCATTGAAGATCTATAGGGGATTAAGGATCTTCACCCGCTTCATAACAACATAGAGATCCTAAAATGACAAAACCTTTTAGCCCCAGTCAGGACTCACTTTCGCAAGCACACACATATTTAAAAACTATTACATAGCATTTGGTGTGCTCAGTTTTTTCGGGACACCCGTTCCCTCTGGTTGTGTTTACAGTGCACAACTCATCACATGACTGACTGCAATTCCCATCAATCCCTTTGACGCATGCGCACGACGCGTTGTCTGGCAGTGGTAAACAGACGTCAGAAGGGAGTCTTCGCCTCGAGTCAAAACAAAACAAAACAAGAAAGATCTACGAGGAATAGCTGTTTGTCTATCTCCATTAACAGCACAAAGGAAACGATTTCGCATTCATTTCACGAGACGACCAAGTTGTTGAAAACAAGCAGGTTTCTTCGACTTTTACCGGAGGGATTTTAACTCATAAAACTAGAGTTGGCTAACTAGGTGTTCATCTAGTTGCTCTCTCTATAGTAAAACTACGCTTTCGAGTTTTGTCCCAGAGGCCGAGGGGCCGGTGATTGTCAAGAAGTGGACGAGCTACAACTTTTTGTCTATTTGAAGAACACATCGACTGTAGTGGGATTTGGGAAGGCTTCAACGGAACGGACACGTTCGGCTTAGATGTGCCCGCGCGAGCATCGTGTGTAGCTGCGTCTCGAGGAACATGGCAGATGGTGACACGCGCCAGCACACAGCGTGGAGGACCGTGCAAACTTGAACGACAGTAACATAGATTTGTATTGTGTGCTAAAACCCATAAAACAACCCGTTATGCTCGAGCACTCCTGTAAGATATTGTTTTGGTATTTTTTTAATGTAAAAAAAAGTATCGTTTTTTTCTCCGTACGGCTTCTTGTGGCGATTTAACGTTCTTGCTCAACGCATTTGAATTAGGATGCACTTCGTTTGTTTTAAGCCTTGCATTTATTTGTTTTAACTTAATAATGGATCCCGATTAATACAATAATATGGCTTTGTTGACTTTGACATGCAGCTCTAACAAGTAATTTCCATTCACTTGAATTCGTTTACAAGTACAGTATTCCTACATTGTATAGAAATACACTCAGTTTACAAGAGTTGTACGACGCGTATTATGGTGGTTTGTCGCTTTTTGTAGAGTTCATCGGTTGTTGTTTTTTCTTGTTCTAAAGTCTAATTGCGAAAACCAATCAACCATTCGCTGCTATTGTAGGAACCAGTGGGAGGTGGATATTTGAGCAATTACGGTGCATGTTATGATTGGTTCTGCGATTTCACTTATTTAACTGCCTCAGCGATCATTTGTATCTGTAAAAAGGTGTTTAATGTCCTATGAAAGGTTCATAGATTATCCCGTTACTCCAGCGCCTCCTCTTTCCTGTGGTTTGAGTAGTTGCTCTTGACAATCCAGCTGTTTTGATGTGTAGTGAATTTCCTTT
This sequence comes from Romanogobio albipinnatus, assembly GCA_023566225.1. NCBI lineage: Eukaryota > Metazoa > Chordata > Actinopteri > Cypriniformes > Gobionidae > Romanogobio > Romanogobio albipinnatus. Next base: position 27,210,705 of record CM042246.1, on the reverse strand, counting down.
GTTCTTTCTACATAAACAAAGAGACCCCCATTCTATCATCGTTTGCTCTATGTAAATCATAAGGTTTATGTTAGTTACTATTAAGGAGATTATTTGGCCCCTTTAATCTCCAATCTGAGGATTAACTGACGCTATATTGGTGTGTTCAGATTATTACGAATGTGCTCTGTTACCACAGACAGTCACGGTTACATTTAGTCCGGATACTGTAGTGTAATATATCAAGAAAAAAAATCGCAAATTTCTAAACTAGATTATTTTTCTTATTTAGTTATAAATAGTCATACTCTTACTTCCATCGCCCAGTTGGTGTATTGAACCGTGTTTTTAAAAGCATCGCCTCAAAACTATTTCACTGAAATCCAGCCTTCGTCTGAAATTATCTGGATTGCATCGCACAATGGAGGAAGAAAACGTACCCCCGATTGACCCAGATTTTGAGCCGCAAAGCAGACCGAGGTCATGTACATGGCCGTTGCCTAGACCCGACATCTCAGCTGTCAAAGCAGGGGGGGCAGACGGCTCAGAGTCTGCTGCTGGAACTCCGCCCGCCGAGGATGAGAAACACGAGCCTCAGCCAATCATATCCGAGCCTGAGAAAGTCGCGGCCTCGGAGGGCGGGGTCGTCGCTGGCTTGGGAGGGGCCACGCCTCGAAAAGGCACTTCCCGGCGTAATGCCTGGGGTAATCAGTCCTACGCAGATCTGATCAGCCAGGCGATTGAAAACTCGCCAGAAAAACGACTTACTCTGGCGCAGATCTACGATTGGATGGTAAAAACGGTGCCGTATTTTAAGGACAAAGGAGACAGTAACAGTTCTGCCGGGTGGAAGGTACGTAGAAGAAAGTATTGATTCATAATTTTGAATAATAATCAGGGTTTTAAATGAACTTTTCACTCACCAGCCAATTTAGCTACAAAATTTTTTATTTACCGGACATTTAGAATTTCTTCTATCCAAAACAAAAATATCAGAAATAAGCCACATTTTCATAAAAATGAATTGAAATCTATTTATTACAGCGTTCTGAAACATCTCCTCCACTGACATCCATTAAAAAAGACAACCACAATTTTTAATAATATTAATCAGGGTTTGAAATGATATTTTAAGGACAAAGGGGACAGTAACAGTTCTGCTGGGTGGAAGGTATGTAGAAGAAAGTATTGATTCATAATTTTGAATAATAATCAGGGTTTTAAATGAACTTTTTCACTCACTAGCCAATTTAACTACTAACATTTTAAGTTACCAGCCATTCAGAACAACTTCTATCCAAAACAAAAATATCAGAAATAAGCCACATTTCATACAATTAAAAAACAAAATCGTATTAAAATCTATTTATTACAGCGTATTGAAACATCTCCACTGACATCCATTAAAAAAGACCACTACAATTTTTGATAATAGTAATCAGGCTTTGTTTGAAATAAAATTTTAGTAGCCGGTGAGTGAAAAAGTAAAACATTTTTTGCCTGATTACTATTATCAAAAATCTTGGTTGTCTTTTTTAATCAATGTCAGTGGAGGAGAACAAAATCTAGAACAAAAAGAAGTGAGGAAAGGCAACGAGGATGCACACATAAGAAATGAGAAGCACCCTTTGAATGTGATAGAATCAAAAACCCACCGAATTGGCTAGTGGATTCATAGCATTACCTGCCGGTTGATTGGCAGGGTTTCACTTCAAACTCTGACGATAATATTTTCAATCCTAAACCTTGTTATGCAGTAACATTGTTTCTATTTCATGTTTAAATTTTAGATTTGATAGATTTTTTTTGTCGTATTTAGAACTCCATTCGGCACAATTTATCACTCCACAACAAGTTCCTGCGGGTGCACAATGAGTCCACGGGAAAGAGCTCTTGGTGGATGCTCAACCCTGAGGGTGGCAAGACCGGCAAAGCCCCTCGCCGCCGCGCCACCTCCATGGACAACAGCAGCAAACTGCTTAAAAGTCGTATGCGAGCAAAGCAGACTAAAAAGCAAGCTGGAGCAGCTGGGATTGGAGGCTCTGGAGGTGCCCTGCAGGGTGAGGGTGCTTCCGGCGCTAGCGGTGCGGACAGTCCCGGGACTCCGGGTCAGTTTGGAAAGTGGGGAGTGAACAGCAGCAGCCCTTCCTCTCGTGGCAACCTGGACGACCCCGACATGTGGACGAGTTTCAGGCCACGCACAAGCTCCAATGCCAGCACGCTGAGTGGTAGGCTTTCTCCCATTGCCACCGGGCAGGAGGACGAGGATGACCTACCTGAGGACGGCCTTCTCGGTGGCTATTCTACAGGGAATCTTCCCCCAACACTAACTGAGACCCTCATGGAAGAACTGGATTTGATTGACGGGCTCACTCTAATGACGGGTCCGCAGGGGGGTGCGAGCCCAAGCACGGCTCCCCCTGCCCCGCCTCAACCTCTGCCCTCTGCATCCACTCTGCTGCCTCGAGGGTCCAGCTTTCCCTCATTTAGGCAGCTGCAGCCAACGAAGGCTTCGCAGGGATCCACTCCACCAGGTTCGCAGAGCTCAGTTCAACCCAGTGCCGGATCCAGCACAAGCCTTTCTAGCTTCGGAAATTCCCTCTTCAGCCCTCTGTCCGGTTCTGGTCACAGTGGTTTCAGTACTCGTGTACCCTCCAGCCTTGAAGCTCTCCTGACCTCTGATTCACCTCCACCCAGCGATGTCATGATGACCCAGATGGATCCTCTCATGCCGAGCCAAGGAGGTGGCGTCCTTTTGGGGCTTGCGGGATCTATGTCCAACAGCCAAGCTAAAGCAGGTCAGATGATGTTAAGCAAAGGCATTGACACAAGCACTATGGGGCAGATGAGCCTCCAAGCTCAAGCCCAAGCCCAACTCCAACACTCACAGATGGGCTTTGGAATGATGCACTCATCCATGAACCAGGAACAGCCTCAGCTCGCAACTATAAAGACCCAGCATCAGGTGCCAGGCGCTGGGCTTCAGCAGCATGGTGCTGTCCCGTCACCTGGTGGGAATGGAGACCTTCAAGGTCTAGGCCAGTTTGCGACAGCGCCCTGCTTCATGCCCTCCCAGGACCGTCTACCCACAGACTTGGATATTGAGATGTTCACTGAAAACCTGGACTGTGATGTGGAATATATTATCAACAGTGATCTTATGGATGGAGACTTGGTTGACTTCAACTTTGACCCCATCATACAGGGTGGGCAGGGCTATACTGGGTCAGCGACCACACAGAGCTCCTCCCATCACTGGGTACCCAGCTAACTCCATTATTAAAGATGAGAACAGGTAACGCATCAGAATTTTGTTTTGCTTTAAAGGGATAGTTCACCCCAAAAATGACATTTACTCACCCTCATGTTGTTCCAAACCTGTATGACTTCCATTTTTCTTCAAACACAAAAAGAGACATTATGAAAATGTCTTGCAATAACTTTAATTTAACAAAAATGGTTGAAACATCCTTCAAATATCTTCTGTAAAATATTTTTTTTGGAGTGAACTATTTGTTTAGATTCAATTATGGTTTTACATTATTTATATAAAGCTGTTCCTCTTTGTCTCCTAATATGTTAATGTTAATTTATATTTAAATATACTTTTTTTCTTTTTCTTTTACAGGATTGTCCCCCATCCTTAAAACAACTTTGAAAACAGATGTGGCACATTGCCAGAACACATTCTCAAATTTTTGCCTCTGCATTTGCCATTGTACCTCAAATACATAAACCGCTTTGGCTAAGGACAACACGCACTTGGCCAAGAAGTCTTGTCAGAATTTTCATTTAGATGACAAAATCAAACCTCATACATGTCAAGTGCCAATGTCAACTGAAGAGTGTGCTGTTGGACACAGAGAACATGGTCTTGAAACATATATTTTTTTTCTCTTTTTGTCTAATATGTGCAACTTTTTTATTTTATTTGAAAGGTGCCGTTTTTTGGTCAATCTTGGACTAAAGAAGCACAACTAATAAACAGCTATCATGTTTATTGCATTAATACCTATGGTGCATAGTGTAAGATGGAGATGGTACTCCTTGATCTTCTTTCCTTGATAATGGAAGTCATTCAGCCAGGAGGATCAAACTCTGCGGTTTTTCTTAATGTGAACCTTTGTTCGTTGAACAGCAGCAGAGAAGTCTGAGCAGCCGTGATTCTGCACTGATGGAGTGACTTCCATAGCTGGCCTAACGTTGCCCCTCTCTGAGGACGAAAACAACATGGCACCACATGAATGTCAACTTGAGAACAACATTAAGTGGCGATGGTTTCACCAACCCCGGAACACAGAGCAGCTGAACTGTTACGATGTGCTTTTAAAAGCGCTCTATCAGTGATATGATGCATACTTGTGCATCAAAGGGGCGAAACGTTGCTGAAAGGTGTTTGCTGACGCTGTGGTGTTCAATGTGCAATTAGTTTGGCTTTTATGACCTCTGCTCTCAAGAAGGTGTTTTTTCTGTGATGTGCTGAAGAGGCTGATAACTGAATGATGATTTAACTGTTTGCTCTTAAGTGTTTGTTAGTGATAACAACAGTATGAAGAAATGTGATTTTTTCACAGGGCATTTTGATGCATTTTTAATCCTGCCAACAGGTTAAATGGTATAGTGTTATTGTTGGAAACTCGGTGCCCTTTCGCAGAATGCAATATCTGAAGTTTTTTTTTGTGTGGGTGTGTGTGTGTACATTTGTGTGCGTGCAAATATGGTTAATACTCCCGAAACTTGATTCCAACAAACTGACAACAGAATTCGAGGTTATGCTGAATCATTTCATTAAGGCACAAAAGAAAGTTTGCTTTCTGAGTTCTATGCGAGTTTGAAGCGAATCTTGAAGAAACATGGCTACGATATTGAGATGTTATGATTTCTCTGGCGTGTTAGACTGTGTCCACAGAGGCACAGAGGAAAAAAAAAACTATTTTTCATAAACAGCACTACTCATATTTTGTATTTTAAATTTTTTTTTTATTAAAGAACAAAAACAGTTGGATATAACGACTATAATTCTAATTTAGATTGGAGCGTTATCGTTAACAGATGCTGTTAATTAGCTTTTTTAACGGTCATTTTCTATGTAATCTTTTATTTTTGTAAAAGATGAAATGCATATAGATTTTATACAATAACCAAAGGAACACTAAGGACTGCATGTTGGATGGATGAATTGCAGTGCGAATAATCTTTACAAAACCTTTCTGAAAAATCAACATGTAACCTGATTTGATTTATTGCATGATTACGTTTATCAGAATACAATGCTCCAAAAGTTTAAATATGCTATAATTGTTTGTGCTAAAAAGAAAATAAAAAATATCAGTTTTGCGTGGTTAGGTTGCATCATGAGCTTTCTAGGCAATGATTTCATCTCAAAACGCAAGACTGGTCTGACCGAAAAGGATTAATCCAATGTTTCACTCTCAGGGTTATGAAAAATAATAATTAAAACAACTTCTGTAAGGAAGTAATGAGATAATCATGTTATGAATTCAATGCTCACGGCCTTGTCTAAATTGTGTAAGTCTTTTATGCAAGCCAGCGTCATAGATATTTTAACATTGCAGAAATATATCTAATGTTGCAGTTTATTATGAGAGATTTAATGTATGCATTTGTAGAGTTTCTACAAAAAACTTGTAAACTGCCAATGAACACTATAGCATGTCGCTCCAGAGCAAACCATACAGTTTTAATGACCTTTTCTGTAATAGAAGAGTTGACTTTTATTTAATAATAATTTGTTCCGATGGTTTTTACCCTGTTAGCTCAAAACCAGCAGTCTGAAGATTTTTAGGGGTGTATATATTGGCTTCAGTTTGAGAGCTTGACATTAGTAACTCTTATCACATCAATGTAATGGTCTAAGCGCGTTAGATTGACTGTTAAAGCGCTCTCTCCTTTCAAAGGAATCATTTTTATCCTATTCATCGGTGCTAGATTTGAAATATGACAATTAAAGTGGGCCATATTTGATTGGTGCATATGTAGATATCAGGGCCTTTAATAATTTTATGCAACATATTGAGTTCTTAATGTAGAACATAGTATGAGAAATTTACCTATGTTTGAATCCCAAACTCTCAGTTTTTCTATATTATAAAAGAAGCTGTGAATGGGGAGGGAGGGGCTATCTCACCACATATTGTGTAACAGTGCACCTCATGAATGGTGTCAGTGTGGTGTAAAGTTTGATACAGCAAATGATGATTTTCAATCAACCGTTTACATCGATGTTCTTGGCTTCTGGGGCATCTTTTCTCATGTTTGTACATGTAATGCAGCTCCTTGATGTGGTTGTTATACCTGCATGGTACATCTTCCAGAAAGCTATAGGCTGACGCTCAGCTTTGGCATTTTCTTTTGTCATTTGAGTGTTGATAGAAGTTGAATTTTTGTCATTCACACCCTGACTTAGTTTTATTTCTCAAAGTAGAGATATTGAATATTGTATTTGCCCCATCAGACATGTCAAAAGGGCTGCTGCATAAAATGCAGGAATTTCTACACCTTCCCTCTTTCCAAAACACAATCTCTCTTTCTTTGTTTGACATTAACCTTTGTTTCCTTTAGTATTCATTCGTTTAGTTCCTTTAATATTTCCAAGAGAGTTTGCTAAGTATCCCAGTTGATAACACAGGACAATAGTTTATGATATGGGTTGGGTTTTTTCCTCTCTTGTTTTGGGTTATTGTGGGATGTAAAACTGACGAGTTGTGCATAGCCAATATACTGTATATGTACTTGATTGCTTTTTTTTTTTTTCAATTTAATTTGTCTCCCCATATTTTGTTAGTCTGAGGTAATTGAAAGCAGTTCAGCATAATAGAAATAAACCTAATCTGTTTAACGCAGACTGTTTTGTTATGTACATTCTTTCATTGGTCCTTTTATTTGACTAGCACAGATGTATGGCATTCATTAAATCCAGACTAACTGAGCAGTCGTAAATATGATTCACATAACAGCAATATGAGTCTCAGATTAACCATGCATACAAATTGTGAAATGAAACAAATTAAGTCTGAATGACCTGGCATGAGGTCACACAGAGACGTGAGCTTATAATGCAACTCACCATTTGGATTAATTTGTTTAAAAAAAAATCGTGGTTACCATGACCCACCAACGTTAGCTAACGTTTTAATAATCGTTCTAATTCTATGAATAGCTTGTTCAGGTTGGAGCTTAACTCATTATAACCACGCTAATGTTAGTGCTTTTATAACATTACAAGTATCACATTTCTACTTTCAAACCTGGGATATTTTAACGTGTTATTTGAATTGTTCGTGTTAAAGGGATAGTTCACCCAAAAATGTAAATTCTGTCATCATTTACTCACCCTCAAGTTGTTCCAAACCTGTATGAGTTTCTTTGTTCTGCTGAACACAAAATAAGATATTTATAGATAGAGTTGACTACCACATTGACTGCATAGTATGGAACAAAATAGTCAAATGGTTGCTCTATCTGCTTTGCTACAAACATTCTTCAAAATACCTTCTTTTGTGTTCAGCAGAACACAACTCATACAGGTTTGGAACTTGAGGGTGAGTAAACGGTGAACTATCCCTTTAATTTCTCAAAGGGATAGTAATTGGAGATCTACCACTAGATGGCAGGATCGCACTAGTAGTCTCCAAATAATTTGGATGCCAAGCGGCGTCTCATACTGAATCCAAACCCCCATTCACGATTCCCTACGTTAGTCCACTAATATAGTTTAAGGAGTGAATGAAAACGAGTGAGTGAATTCGAATGGCTGTTGTGTGTACATCGGCTACACTCGTTATGTGGGATTGAACGAGTGCACTCAATAACGTCCACTATGGTTTCGGACACCACTAAAAATGGCTGTCCCTTCAAATAATGCCCTATTTGAGGGTATATGGGGCGATTTCGGATTCAGCCTCACTCTAACATTTCCTATTATTGAATAATTTGTAACCATAATGTTCATTTAGACTGAACAAAAAAAAAAAAAGATAAACATTCAAACTTAACTAAATAAAAACAAGACACATCAATGATAGTGCATATCTTTATAGAAAAAAATAATCTTTCACATTTTAAAACTTTTTTTTTTTTTGCTTGGTTTTTCAAAGTTTCTTTGTTGTTGTTTTTTTGGTCAGTTTAAATTTTTATAGTTCCTACATTTACGTGGTAAATAAACATTTTGGCAATAGCCATACTCGTTCAGTCTCCACCGCTGAGGCACCGTCCTTAAAGGGTTTCATGACCCTTTAACGTCTTCCAGCTGAGGTGGTTGAAACAATCTGGAAGTCTCCACGTTTCAGGGATTCGGCAGACTGACATTCAAGAACAAGCATTTAAGACAGTCCTGCTTAAGGTAGAATGACCGTGCTGCAGTTGTATTCTGCTTCTCCTGACGAATGTCTCCGGTCAGCCCGGATGATAAATGCTCCTGGCTCATCTTCCATTCTCAGCTCGATTTAATGCAGAAGAATTAGACTTCAGTCCAGTTTAGCCATACATACTGATGAGCCATGACTCATCAGAAGTCAAAAGGCACTGAGTGTCCAACACAGACTGTGGCTCCTGTACTTCTTTACACATTTCTTCTGATTTACATATCCTAGTATCTTAAACTAAACAGTTCAGACAAGAGCAAAACTGACATGAACAACATCACCCTCCCTCAAAAACAAGGACAAAAGTAATGCAAATGTTAAATATTAAACACACACAAAACCAACCACAGGTGTTGCCCAAGTCATTATGCCAACTGTAATTAGGTAACTAGAGTGATGAGAGTTTAACACAGTACGGGTATTTGGCCATGTCAACAAAACACCTCTCCAAGCAGTTTGTAACAATGACAGATGCAACCACACTTGAAGGGTTTCGTGCAAATGGTTCAGTGCAAAATAATAATAATAATTTTGTGCAGGTCAGTTGTGTGAAAGATACTGACAGGCTGACAGCAAACCTTTCCGTGTCTTATAGTCCTGTCAGAAGCCTGATCTATTTGATCTATACCAACATGCCGACATTAAAATGACAAATTATAAGCTTATTCTGACCTCCTTCTCACATACATCACAAGGTGACTTTTAAATTTTACATGGTAAAATATTTTAAAACAAGTCCCAATTATTGCAGATTAATTTCTCACGAATAAATGGACAAGCCAAAGTTACATTAACCAGAGCTTCTCACTGATTGCTGGTCCTTTCAGAATCCATTCCGTGGGTAAATTACTTGGGGCCTATCAAAATTAGACATACTTTAAAATAGGTTTTTTTGTTTCGTTTTTTTTTTATTACGTAAAACGTAATGGTTTTCAAATACATACTGAGTTAATTTGGCCAGTCTGTATAGAGCAGGCTGAGAACACTACCACAAAGCAAACATGCAATTTAATCCTTTTCACTGCTTTGAACCCGTCAAATGTAGATCTTCACATTGTAAAGCTGTTTAGATGCCTACTGAGATGAAGCAGATGAATTATCATGGATACTATAAAGTACCCATAATCAATCTATATAGCAACCATGCAGAGAGGAAAACACGTGGAAGATTTGGGGGGGAAAAAACAAACAAACATAAATGCTAATTGATCTGAATAAGTGAAACCAGTACTCAGACGACCTGCTGTGTGCTGAACGAAGCCACAGCCGAAAGCTTATTGAGATCATCTTTCGATAGATACGGTCTTAAAAGTGCTCATTTAAAAAGAAAGTTACAGTCGCTGAACCTTCTCCTACCCTTTGTTAAATTTTGCTCTGGTCTCACTATTCCACATTCAAATGAAATATCTGGAAGCCATGTTAAGCAAGCGCATTTGTCCAATCACTCCTTTCCTGTAAACAGTGACTCAAATTGGCTTTTTTAAACAATTTGATACCTTGAAAACGGACAGTTGGACACTTCTCTCAAATGAATAGCAACAGCAAAAAACAAACGGGGAAATAGTAATAACAACAACTGAATTGCACATTAACCATCAGGGATAAACAAAAAAAAAGAAAAGGAATGAGTGTACACACACTAACAAAATTACGTAGAAGAAACATGCAAAATGACAGTAGGGGTGAGCGATTGCTTTGCACTTTTTTTTTCTTTCTTAAGTTTCACCCTTGGCAAAGAAACTTTTCACAGCAGTACCTTATGTCACACCGGTCAACTCAGAGACAACAAATACAGAGACGGAGACACAGATCTCTGCTCGTATTTTTTTGCCGTGATTTCCGTTGTACCATATGTTTGTGTCCTATGCGATCATGTATTGTGTGATGGCTCGGAGTGCGTACAGCAGCTCGGCCTGCAGACGGGCCTCCATCACTAACAAATTTACATGAACCTAAAACAAAATGACAGAAACACTATTATAAAGTATCATACAGTTATTTAAAAGTAGATGATATTAATGGCAAATCAATGTTAAGTGGTCTCTTAATTATATATAGCTCTGGAAAAAAATTAAGAGACCACTTAACATTGATTTCTCAATGTTAAGTGGTCTCTTAATTTTTTCGATCTTCACGGCGAGAACAAAGTCAATAACTTAAAATACATTCAGATGATACGTTTTTGAAATACATCAGTTATACGTTGAGTAAAAACGTTGTACATTTACAATACAAACTGTGCAGTCCTGTAAAATATGTCTAATAGTCACGGGAGTTTGGCATCAGTAAGAAGGGGGGAAAAGTATTTAGAGGCCCAAACTGAAGGAAATATGCAATTTGGTACAGTTGCTGATATTTATATGGTCAAAAAGTGATGAAATTCTGAATCTGAATGCAGATAGCAGTTGTCACTCTATATCTCCCAATAATATGTCTTGCTAAGATAATATTTAAATGCTTAGTTTTATTATCAAAGCTCTCTAGTTTTTATTGTGGGGGCAAAACCTAAGATGCAATGCAATACAATAAAAGTACAAATAGCCTTTCCTCAAAAGTATCATATTTGTCACTTGAGATAAAAAAATAAAACCCAGATGTAAAAAACAGATGGTACTGAAGTGCATGCAGCACAAATTTTGATGGGAAATCACCTTCTCTGAAGCTTTGACAGGGGCCCAGGACAGTGGGCATAGAGGGGTCTTGCTGGAGTCGGGGTAGCAGGCTACAGCTTTAATGTAAAGTTTCAGTCCACGCTCCAGTAACCGGTTAACTTCCCCATAATCGTAGTCATCGTATCTGAAGGAAAACATGTCAATGTTAAGTGCTTTGTTTTTTTTTTGCATTTTTCAGCATGTTCAAATATAGTTGAGGAGTCAGGAAAAAAAACCTAATGTAGGAGTGTGTAGTTGAAAGCTTGGATTGAAATAAACTCATTTCATTTTCATGCAAACTAAAGCTAAAATGCAAAAGTGTAATAAATACCGAATTCCGTTTATACAATGAATGTAGTTCCAGATGGCTCGTTTGAGATCGGGGCTGTGAGGGAAAGGGAGAGAGGCCACATTGCGGAATCGCTCGTCTAACAAATGCCCTATATCAGAGTAGAGCCTGTTTACCAATGAAAAACCATGATCCTCCCATGAATAGTCCTGCACAGAAAGACAAATAGATAGTTCATAACATCAACTTTACCACAGAATTTTAAAGATCGCTAAAGGTAAATTTCTTAACCCTTGCTGAATAAAATTTTTCCTTAAAAAAAAGGGGAAAAAAGAAATGCGGATTTGGTGCTCAAGAAACATTCTTTATAATCGGTAGGGATGTAAGGGTACACAAAACTGACGGTTCGGTACGTACCTCGGTTTTTAAGTCACGGTTCGTTACAGCAGTTTTACAAAATTGCTTTTTATTTATTTTTTATTAAACAGTGGTTTACTGAAAACGATTGTGTCTCTTTGTTTCTTTATTCTGCTGAACACGAAAGAAGATATTTAGAAGAATGTTTGTAATCAAGCAGAGAGAGCAACCATTGACTACCATAGTAGGGAAAAAAATAGTATGGTAGTCAATAGTTGCTACTTTGTTATAAACATTCTTCTAAATATCTTCTTTTGTGTTCAGCAGAACAAAGAAACTCATACAGGTTTGGAACAACTTGAGGGTGAGTAAAGGATGACAGAATTTTCATTTTTGGGTAAACTATCCCTTTAACTCTTAAATCTAATTATAAAATAGTTTTTTCTCCAATTCGTTGTAGAAATATAATCATTTACACACAGTGGCTGTCATTTTCATGACAATTTTATCTAAACATACATTAAATAATCAAGACATCACTAACAGGTTAAGTAGAATTAAAGGTCCCGTTCTTCGTGATCCCACTGTTCAAACTTTAGTTAGTGTGTAATGTTGCTGTTAGAGCATAAATAATACCTGTACAATTATAAAGCTCAAAGTTAAATGCCAAGCGAGATATTTTATTTAACAGAAGTTCCCTTTCAAAGCCTACAGCGAACGGCTGGCTTGGACTACATCCTGGTACTTCCTTCATAAATGACGTCAGTAGAACAGACTAACCTCCGCCCACAAGAATATGCGAAAAAAGGGGGCGTGGTCTTGTTGCTGTCCCACGTGGAGAAGAGGACGTGTCGCGTGGAGAAAAGGAAGTGTTGCGTTTGAGTGTGTTTGTCGCCATGTCGTCGAGACGCTGTTATTTTCATCCCGGAGTCAAATCACCTTTGTTTGGCTTTCCCAGGGACGCTGTAGAGATCATTAAGCGCATATATCTCCCGTTAAGAGGCGTGACCTTTCCACGTGCGCTAAGCTGGACCGTGGAACCGTGCCACGTTTGCCAAGCTGCGGTCAAATCACAACACGGGAACCGCTGGTACAATCAGAACTCGTTACGTATTTCTGAAGGAGGGACTTCATAGAATAAAGGAAGTCATCAGCCGTTTTTAGGACAGTGAAAACAGCGGTATACAGATAAGTACATTGTGTTAAAAATACTGTTTTTTTTTACACGCGAAACATGAACACATGTTATATTGCACTCTGTAAACACAATCAAAGCTTCAAAAAAACACGAAGAACGGGACCTTTAATATATATAGGCTAATATAGTACATATATTTAATAAAAGAGTTTCTCTAGTGAACTAACAGCTGTGAACACTGAATGACTTCTGAAGTAAATGTGATGCAGCTGCATGACATTGTTTGCAAGCTGTTTGACGTCTTTCCGCGGTTGAAACACTGAATGAGTGATTACACGACATATGATACGTTTCAGTAAGTGTTAATGTATCCTCAACAAACCTTAGATATTAATTCATGTTTATTCTTTTGGAAGAGATGATCGCCCGCTTGAATTGACGCACCTACACAGTGATCAGTCGTCACATTAAATAGCATCAAAACAGCATTTATCGGTTAAATTTCGTGATGAAATGAACTGAACACTTAATATGTTCGAGTGGGAACTAGGATTGAAGTGTGTTCCATGCTTAAAACAAGCCGACTTTTAACTGTTAAAGATTGCATTCGGAACCGTTCGGTACAGGCGTGCACCGTACCGAAAGCCCTGTACCGAAACGGTTCGGTACGAATACGTGTACCGTTACACCCCTAATAATCGGTGTTGAAAACAGTTGTGCTGCTGAATATTTTTGATTGTCATTCTTTACTTTTTATTAATTGAAAGGTCAAAAGAACCGCATTTATATTAAACAGAAATCTTTTGTAACAACTTACTTTTGATCAGTTTTATGCATAATTCCTAATTAAAATAATTTATTTCTTTCCCCTAACTTTTGCATGGTAGTGCTGGGATAAAAGCAAGTAAAGCAAGTAGTAAGCTGGGATAAAACAAATTATATTAACATCAAAAAATGTTGTTTAATGTTATTGATTCTTGATATTTGATCCTATTGATTTGAATGGTAATTGGATGCAACTCCTGTAGTAGCATGAGTTGTAATTCTGACCCTTTAGTACCCTTTTAAGCTACTACTTTTGGTAGGTGACACCCAATGCAAACTCTCTGTCCCCACCTGCACCCGGAATACTTGGAAATGGTCCTCCTCCCGTCTGGCAAATTCCTGGTAGCCGAATTCTGGATCTGTGATGAAGCGGGAGGGGTCTGTGGAAAACATGGCCTCCTCCTCCTCCTCAACATCTAATATGGAGTTGCCTTTGAGAAAGAGAAAAGCAGGTTACGAAAGAGGGTCCATGAGAGAGATATATACACACAAGAAAATGCGCTCGTGTAAAAATAACTCTAAACATTCGTCCCAATCCAAAATTACACTTCCTGTTTACAGCAGTGCTGGGAAACATGGTTACATGACACACTGTCTTTAAACTGGTGAACAACATCTTACCAGAATGTAGGAGTGTCTGTGAATGGAGTCGGTCTCCTTTTCTTTCCTTAATCTCCTCCTGTGATTTTTGAATTTGTTCTAGAAGGCAAGCAACTTCGCAGCTGGAGTCTAGGGACTACAAAAAAGGCCACTGTTAAAAATAAGACATGCTGGTTTTGCCTATATTACAAATGACTTTACAATGCTTGCACACCGCTGTAGGATTGTCAAAAATACTGTTGCTTAAGAACCATGCTGATAGGTAAAAAAGAAGTAATGATAGCAGTCTTTCTACAGTGTCGATAGTGCCAATTCAAAGTATCCAAATATCACAATCAAAATATTTGTGTGCCTATTATGAAAAATCACAAAATGAGTAGAAAGACCAACTTGTGATGAATGTATGAATGTCTGTAGAATTCAGATCTTGTAGTGTTTTAATATAACTGCGTTAAAAAAGTGTTTTTTTTACACTACTATTCAATTTATTTGATCAAAAATACAGTAAAAACAGTAATATTGCAAAATATTATTACAATTAAACACTTTCTTCACTGTAATATATTTTTTAATGTAATTTATTCCTGCTGAATTTTCATCATCTTCAGCAGCCTTCAGTGTAACATGATCCTTCAGAAAATACATAATACATACACATACACATACCTAAAGGATTATTAGGAACACTATACTAATACTGTGTTTGACCCCCTTTCGCCTTCAGAACTGCCTTAATTCTACGTGGCATTGATTCAACAAGGTGCTGAAAGTATTCTTTAGAAATGTTGGCCCATATTGATAGGATAGCATCTTGCAGTTGATGGAGATTTGTGTATATATATATATTTATATACACAGCAGCAACTGATTTTTTTTATTTTTATCAGTTAATACGTTTAAAATTAACATATTTTACTATGGAGTAATGGCATTGCGACACAACTCGATGCTGTATATTTTATCTGATTCTTGTTATTTACCAGCTGCTTAATCTAAACCTGAACAAATCGAATTCAGTCTCAAAACCTCTTTTAACAACTGAAACTGTAGTGAATGATCATACGCACCCTTCGTCGTGGTGCCTTCTCTGTGGGACCAGCAGGGGGCGGCGATAAGGCTGTGTTGCCGTTGGCAGCGTCACACAGACAGTAGCCTGGGGGCGTGCCGTGATGCACTCTAGGAGTGGGAGTGGCATCCGAGTCAGAACCAGAACCAAAAACAAAACTGCAAAGGGAGTGACAGTGAGCCAGAAGAACCACCGCCTGAACGAGCTCAGCCAGAGACCAGCACTGCTCTCCCGTCTTGAGCAGAGCCTGTATGTGCGAGTGTGCTGTGAGCCAAGGCTGATGGGCCAGGACCTTGTTGATGTGGTCAAGGTGCTGTAGACGTGGGGGTGCAGCCTCCAGCCCCTGAAGCCATAACGGGTCTCCCCCCACACGCAGAAACTGAGCTGAGTGCAGAGACACCAGGTACCTACAGTGATGCCGTGCTGCAGCCTGAAACACAAATCAAATAGTCATCAAATCAGTCATCAAATCGAAGCAATAAAATTGAGGTATAATTTGAGCCTGTGATCAACTGTAGAGCATGTGTAAGTAGGGCTGGGCAGTATGGTAATATATTTATCGTGGCAACAATATAAAGTCTATAGTTAGAAATTTCGCTATACAGCTAATATCCGCGTAGCACAATACTAGTTAAAGTTCTTGAGACTTTAAAGAAATGTATGACTGGGAAAAAGAATAGCACATACAAGACGTTACAAAGAGTTATTTTTTCCCCACCATTGATGGAAATTTCCGGCTTTCTGTGTTTTCCCTGTTCAACGGTAGGGGAGTTTGGGTGCTATTACACATCTTTTGAAAGAGTACTGAATCTCCGGATCAAAACACAGGTGAAAAGAAGCAGAAAAAGCAATATCATATGTAAGCATATGCATATGTAAAATAACGTAATCATCAACATTAAACAGCATATACATCAAAACTGCCTAAAATTACTGAATGAAATGCCGACTCAGGATGAGCTATAGGACTGTGCAAGCTTTGGGGGTGTTGATGGACTCGATCTACTCCATCTATGTTTTGATTATCTTTCTGAATCTGATCTGGATGTAGTCCTTGACAAAAACACATTTTTCTCAGCTTTTTGCTCAAAATTTCTTTTTTTTTTAATGAAACTTGCCCACATTCAAGTGTTGATAAAGAAGGCATTAAGCTAGAATAAAACAGGTAAAAGCAGAGGCTCTGTTCTTTCTTTTGATATATTGCACATTCCGATATTCATACATAAAAATATTCTGGGGGCCAAGAAAAGTTTGTGTAAATGATCAAAAATGCTGGAGGTGACTGGCAACTTTAAAAAAAAACACTGGTGGGGAAAGAGTTAAGTGCAATAAGCCGTGAAAAAAAGAGCTCAATGCGGTGAACACGCTGAAACACGCACATAGAAAGACACCTCTCTCAGACAGCATGCATTCCCGAATTCAGTTCTCTTTCGCAACTTATTGTGCTTGAATGGTTAAAATACACACAATTGTCAAAATGCCCATTGTGTGGAGTATTCATGTAAGTGAATAAGCCCCCGGTTTCAGACGAGGCTAAAGTTAGTCCCAGACTAAAATGTTTGAGCTGTTTTAACTGGACGCAACTTGCTCTGGCATATCTTAAAATATGGCAGTGCCATTGTTTTGTCTCAAGACGCACACCAGTTTATGCCACGTTTATAAAAACTACTTAAATGTCCCATTTGAACTAAGACCTAATCCTGCCTTAATCTAAGCCCTGTCTGTGAAACCAGGCCTAGAAGTTAGGCCTATGTCTTAAACAGTTAGGTGTAACCAGATGCATGACAGTAAATTATATCTATGTCATTAATGTTGATGTTAATCAAACAACAATAATAAATCAAACTTTATTTTTACATTAGATTATTCAGTTCCTGTAGTATTTCTTACTATGTTAAATAAACCTACTGTACTAGAATTCATTTGTATATTTATTCTCAGGGGCGGACTTACCATTAGGCAAAGGTAGGCGACCGCCTAGGGCCCCCGAAACCCAAGGGCCCCCTAAAATGCTCTTTATATACGATACGTACGTATTCAGCGCGGATGCACAAGCAGTTGTTGTGGTGTTCATTACCATGAACTCCGCGATTCTGAAAACGCGTACATGATCACGGAATCCATTCATAAAAACGAAATGTCATGGAATGAATGGCGCAGGCGCATGGTTTCGTTTACTACTGCAACACGCGTGACGCTCGCCTTCACAATTTATTCAAACAGAGAAATAAAACATGCAGGATTCATATTTAAATAACATTTTTGCCATTTAAGTGTGCTGACTTGCATTGGATTTATTCATCCAAAATTTGACAAATTCCGTGTTAAACAGTAAATTCCAGTTTTATGATTGGATTCCGTCTGCATTTTCTGCATCGCAGAAAATCATAGGTACAACAATTAAAAGATTAGTTTAATTTTCATTGGAATAAAAGATAAATGTTGTATGTATGCCTTCATTTGATTACCAGAAAAATGTAAATGCATAAAACAAAAAACAAAAAAATGTTTTGTTAAACGTTTAATCGTTTAATAAATTGTTGTTAAATCAAACAAGTTTCATGATTTCAATTAATTACACATGCTTTTTGATTAATACAATTTAATATAACCATCCAGAATAAAAAAAAAAAAAAAAAAAGGAATCTGGAAAAAAAAAAAAAACGGATTTCATAGGGCTCTACAAATGAAAATGTCATGCATCTGAATTAAATATGGAGCAACAGTGCTGCGTATTATGTTTATCGTTTTAAATGGCGCTCACTCATTTCTGTGAAGGACTCGAGTAGATGACGCATGCACAGTATACTTTCCACACAGGCACACTTCATTTTTGGTTGAAATAATTCTTGTGTGTGTAACAATTTCCTTCATTCTAATTTAAATTTGTGGGGGTGGAGGGGTCGTGCAGCAGAAATAATTACAACCTGAAAATAACCTCAAGGTTGTAAATGTGCAATAGTATAGGGCCCCATTCCTGTATTTTGCCTGGAGCCCCCAAATCACTAAATCCGCCCCTGTTTATTCTATTCTATTTATCCAATTGTTTGTATTTGTTCCTTTGTACTTATTTTTAGAAACAAAAATGCTACTTGTTATATATATATATCGTTATCGTGAAATAAAAGTTCTCATAATGTGAAATAAGACTTTGGCCATAATGCCTGGTCATTCTGTTCTTACCATGATGGCAATGTAGTGGCGGTAGGGCAGGGGCAATGGGCCATCCATATAGAGGATGTAGTGCTGTGTGCGTAGGAAACTCTCCAGGTATTGTGGGTGAGAGGCCATCTGCTGTGACACTGTGTCCAGGCGCCCCCTGTTGGCCAGAGCCTTCATACACAAGAGAGAAGCACGTTCTTTCTCAGAGTTCACTATCACCTGCCAGAAGAATAAAAAGAACAACACTGAGAAATTTACATACAAAAGGAAGATAACAACAAAAAAAACCTCTTCAATACTTCAATGTTTTTGTATTTAAAGTTCGGTAATCTCAATGGAACCACTTTAAAATAAAATTCTCTAGTGCTTGAAGCATTCCTCAAACAGTTTACCCAAAAAAAAAACAAAAAAACAAAGGAGTAAAGGAATAATAACAAACAAACACAGCTTCTGCCACAGGTCCTGTGGGTATCAAGGGACAGCAATAGACATTCCACACTAAGTGCGACCCACTAGCGTTTCGGCCTCCTTTAGTATACAGACTAGACAGACGTCTGTCGACCTAAATCTCCCACTTTCACACCCCAAGACGCTTAAAATACATCCAGATGATAAAAACAGCAACTGGACACCATACCCATGAATAATCACAGGCACAACTTGGGAGCTGTGGCTCAATCATCCGTATTTAGCATATGGAGTCTATTTTAGACAATGACTATTTTAAGACATTTGGATATGTGAATATAGCAAATATAATGTCCTGATGCCCTTGTTTAATCGGTGTTAAGGAAATCTGCTGACTCATGTCTTCATGCTCTTAAATGCTGACCGTGAAGGCCAACCGAGGCCTTGTTCCTGTGCCTTTACACTGTTTTGTGTCCGACTGTGGGATTATGGAAATCCTGCCCACTCCCCTCCTGTTTCAGCAACTCACACACACAGTATGAAACTACTTTATTTTTCTGGTGGTGGAGAATACTATGAACCAATTAATATCAATTTCACAATTCCACACAGACATACAACGTTCAATGCATTTTGAATGCCACTTCAAAGTTTCAAAAGTCCATTTTGAGACAATAACAGCTCTGTGGAAATGGTTTTAGATTTAGATTAACTAAGCACTGAAACTACAATGGGTCTAGGTTAATGCTGCACAACATGGGTAAAAGTTTTTTTTTTTCCAAATTCAATATTATCTTAAAGGGGTGGTAAACCACGATTTCACTTTTCTAACTTTAGCTAGTGTGTAATGTTGCTGTTTGAGCATAAACAACATCTTCAAAGTTACAACGTTCAAAGTTTAAAGCAAAGGGAGATATTTGCTTTTAAAGAAATAGATTTCTAAGGACTACCGCAAACGGCCGGTAGGGACTACTACACATTCACCCAGGGTTTGCTGACATCACCAGGCCCAATATTTACATAAACCCCTCCTCCGAGAATATGAAATAAGGGGGGCCATTTTGTATCGCCGCGGGGAATAGTTGTTGTGGTATAGTTAGTAGGCTGGAGTGCTGTTGACAATGCCGACGGAACGCTGTTATTTTCATCCGGATTGCAGGTCCACTTTCTTCAGCCTTCCTAGGGACGGGGCAGCGTTGCAGTGCGTTTAACATACAACGTCATATTCATGTGTGTAAGAGACATGAGGGGAACACGATCGCATTTGCAGCAGATATATGCTGCCCATCATAAATCAAAGCACAAGACAGACAGGGGTCGGAGGAGAAGATCGGAAAATGTGACATAATGGACAATATTCATCTGTATTTGCAATACATGAGCCTTCAGCTGCACGAGTTCAGCTGCACGAGACAGGCGGGCACGCGCGGCTACCGCGGCACATCTCGCAGAGGAAAGCTTCCACAATCTTCGCGAGTACGGGCTACAACCTGTAAGTGTGATTTATTTTTCGTCGATGTGTTTTCCTGTAATAGTTCGTGTTGTTAATTGTAGCCTACGTTGTAGCAAGGAAGTAAACATGACAGCGCTGTTTGGCTCTGCAAACCAGTTTGTTAAATGCTCATCCATACTTAACGTTATCCGACAAACCCCTAACGCTACAAACTGTTTAAAATATCAACAGCGAACTTGGCATTAGTGTAAATTATTCTTTGATTAGAGCTTTTATGTATTGTTTATCTACAGGCATGCTAAACATGGTTCTGTGTTTGATTTGGCTACTATGTTTAGTGTCCGTTCTTGCGACTGATATTTGGCAAATCATTCTAAAAATACAAAAGTAACAGTGCCATTCAGGAGCGATCACTATAGATCCGCAGTCTTTACTCTTGAGGACTGAACAGGTTCTGCTCGATCATCTTCACTAAAATTGTCTGGGTCTGATTCGGGCTCTTGGTATGGTTTCATTGACGCTATTGTACACAAAGCTCAGGCTAGTAGCTTGAGGCTACCTGTAGAGGTAAGGGGCGTGACGCTTTCGAGAAATGTTCACTAGGCGGTTAGCGAATCACAGCACACTGGGCCAGCTAACCAATCAGAGCCCATTGCGTATTTTTGAGGGACTGGCTTCACAGAATCCGGAAACCATCAGACCGTTTTTACAAGGAGGGACAGAGCAGTGTAGAATAAAGGTCAAATATATGAAAAATACTGCATTTTTTTAAAAACGAAGCATGAACACATGTTACAGTGCACCCCACAAACACAATCAAGCCTTCGAAAGAGTGTGCTTTACCACCCCTTTAAATCACAATATTAATTGAATACGATTAATGGGGAAGGAAATGCATGCGTGTTAGACCTCAATAATTAATGTAAACATAAATTTTTTTTATACAGGTAAACTCTACAGGGTTTTATTTTCCCCCTAAATTCTGTTTCCATTCTAGTTTTTCTATTACTTTTATTTCATATGATTATTATTATAACTTTGTACATTTTTACTATAAAAACAGTAATATACAGTAATATACCTGACTTTTTAGTATCAATGTGTACTTGACAACAGCTTTTCTCAAATGAAATGGTTAAATGTTCATGAGGTGAATTCTCAGAGCAGCTCTGGGGGTTAAGTTCATGTGTACATATAGTGAGACAGCAGAACCTGAAAACAAAACATGACAAAACTGAGCCGCTCCTTTACACAGAGACAGACAGAAGATGCAGACTTTTTAGTCACATGCACCGAATTGTCTAGATGTGGGCTAATTATCATTGCTGGTACGTGATCAATTCTAGACGGTCTGTGCTGGCAGCAGATATTCCTTCGAGTAAACCGCTGCTCTGTGGGTCTGGCTGGAGTTTGGTTACATTTTTTTCATGGGAGAGAAGATGATGAGCTCTGACAGAATGGAAACATGAATGTGGTCACGTATTGAATGAAATCATGTTACATAGGCATGGGGGACAACTGAGGGCAGTGGCCAAAACAGCTCTGGGCCATCATAACTCTTCCTGACACCACTGAAGATTCACACTGATAGCACAGCGTGCACTGTGCCTAAAAACCCTTTGAGTCGCTATATATTTTATCTCCAAATACCATTTAAAATCACATTAAAGAACTTCTGGGCCGCAAATATAAGAACCATACTTCACTGGATGGATTCTTCAAATGGACAGATAGCTTTTCCTGAATCAGTGTCCAAGTACTCTTCAAATTTAGAGGTGAAGCAATCTCTTACAATTCGGTCACAAGTTTGTAAAGAGTTTTCCCTTCATGGAGTTGCAATTTTTGCCCCAATAATGAATATCAATATATTCATGCACTCACAAACTGATGGGACCTTTAAAATCTGGATTGTCAAAGTGCTTAATTTACTACAGGATCTGAATCCGTGTATCATTCGTTCAGTCGTTTTTTGATTTAATATTGAAAGTTGAAAAATGAGAAAACAGCTTGTTTTTCATTTTTTTCGTTTTTTTTTTCTCAGAAAAACAAAAAACGAGATTTCGACTTGATTTTTCGTTTTTCGTTCAGAGGTAGAAAAATTTATAAACAGTTTGAATATTCGATTTCTACACGTGGGCGGGAATTATATGCCCCTTTCTGCTGATTGGTCAGCCGAAGATCAAACTATTCTGTCATTGGTTCTTCCTCAGTTCCGCTCCGCAGAATAAAAGTCATGCGCTTCTGCAGCTGTACGGATTCTTAACACGTTTATTGCAACTACAGTTCATATTTTTCTCATCGAACAACCAGACTAACGATTGGCTCGACACAACCCGTCCCGGGGCAGAGCCTAGACAGGGCTTTCTTCTGTGTAGACCAGCGGTTTTAGTCCAGGAAAGTGCAAGGGGTCCGTGAAATAATTTGCTATATCCTACCATATTTTCCATACTGTAAAGTCACGTTTTTTTATCATGAAACATGCCGTGATTTATTCCAAAGTGACTTAAATAATGCATTTGTCAAATAACCGAAATGTTGACTTTAGCCTATTTTAGTTCATGTTGTGCGTCAGAAGATGAGACCGAGACGCGCTAAAGTGGTGCATCCGGGTTTCTTTATTTTACAAAGGCATGACATTTTGTAGTAATTTTAAATGTACATAAAATAAAATAAATATTTTACTGTTTCAAATGAGGAAAAAATTAAGTGATAGCGCTGGCGACTCGCAAGATCACATAACATATAAAAAGTTTGGTTTAATTTAATTTGTCTGTTGTAAAATATTAAGGCTGTGCAAGTCAGTACTTGCTGTTATTCCAAACTCATATCTCTGCATGTGAAGATGCCGATTTAGCCGTATGGAACTGGACTGAAATACGAAGCCTTCTTTACATAAATAGTATAATAGCATTCAAATGTCACATTGCAAATAGCCTATGGAAACTTTGGACCGAATGAAAGATGCACGAGCGACGAGCCCAATGTTTTAATTCAAATAAATTAATTTAGGCTTGGTGTTTAAACTAAATGTTGTTTGTAATAAATGGCATAATATATAGACTATTTATATAGGCTAGGCTTCTATGTATATTTTTATTATATGGCTACTTATATTTTTCATTCTTGTTGTTTTCTGAATAGGCCTACCATTCATTTAAGGATTTGTCATACAGTGATGGGAAGTAAAATAGCCTAAACATAGCCTACATAGCGTACGTGTTAATAGTGTTTATAATGTTAATGTTGTATTTTATTTACCTGTATTTTTCTGAATGTATGCTAATAATAAAACAATGCTACGTTCGCATGTTTTTCTCTCAACATGACCCAGCATCATGTGAATTACACTCGGTGCGACTTTTCTGGCAAATACGGTCAATTATAAAATTACAATATGCATACGGTGCTTTATTATTACAAAATGCATACAATGCGTTATAGGCTATAAGCTACACTGTGTTAATTATCCCCACTCACATTAACTTTGGGCTTAATCACTGTAATGTTTGCTCTTTTTATTTAGGCCTATTTCTTTTTTAAAGCGGATGCAAATATAGCCTATCGTAACAATCCATATATGCAACTCGTGCTATATATTCCAAGCGCTCTGAAGGTATACTGGTTTGAGAAACAAATCGAAACAGCAAGTTATTACATGCTTTAATGAAAATCTTTTGAGATCAATTTTAATAAAACGTAGAGTACGTATTTTAATATCTCTGTTGTTCTCCGGTTTTTCTGGTTCCAACGCATTATTCTTTCCTTTTTGCATTAGTGTTTAATATATATATATATATATATATATATATAATTTACTTAACCAAGGTAGGCTATGACAGCCGTCATATAGCCTACTGCCAGCTGATGCAAAGAGGTGAATAATATCTACACAGAAGAAAGCCCTGTCTAGGCTCTGCCCCGGGACGGGTTGTGTCGAACCATTCGTTAGTCTGGTTGATTGATGAGAAAAATATGAAATGTAGTTGCAATAAACGTGTTAAGAATCCGTACAGCTGCAGAAGCGCATGACTTTTATTCTGCGGAGCGGAACTGAGGAAGAACCGATGACAGAATAGTTTGATCTTCGGCTGACCAATCAGCAGAAAGGGGCGTATAATTCCCGCTCACGTGTAGAAATCGAATATATTCAAACTGTTTATTAATTTTTCTACCTCTGAACGAAAAATCAAGTCGAAATCTCGTTTTTCGTTTTTCTGAAGAAAAAAAACAAATAAAATGAAAAACAAACTGTTTTCTCATTTTTCAACTTTCAATATTAAATCAAAAATCGACTGAACGAATGATACACGGATTGATCTGTATGACTACGAGGGTCATGTATGACTACATGCTCAAAAACATATCCATTACCACCAGTTCACCACCTAAATCTACTTTACAAACCATATGCAGAGAAGATTATTGGAACAGTGAAGAATCAAGATCTCTTTGACCGTATTGAAAAAACATTGGGAAGATGAGCTTGAAGTGCAAATGCCAGAGGAGTCTTGGCAAGATGCTTTAGATAGGATACATTCTTCACACACTATCATTCAGTTCAAAATTGTTTATAGGTCTATGGTGAAGCTGGCCAAATGTACGTCAAAAGTAGATGCAATATGTGATAGGTGCACAACAGAACAGAACAAGCCAGTCTTTCACATGCGTTTTGGTCATGCACAAAAACGTACAGGCTTTTAGAAAATATATTTTTGCTTGATCTCGGAAATACCGGTACTTCAGACACCAACTGAACCCTTTCCTTTTACTTCTATATTTGGAGTACCAGAATATGGTACTAGTCTAAATAACAGTTCTAAAAGTGTGATGTCTTCTTGCTAAAAAAAAAAAAAGGTGGCAAAGGCTATATACTAATAAAATTAAAAGATAGGCATCCACTTATATTGTGGACAGTGGATTAGAGACCTCATGCAGTATCTGACACAGGAAACATTTTTCAGTAAAAGGCAATATCTGTAAATTCTATGTTGCTTGGCAGCCGGTCTTGACCTGGATATGTAACATGGATCCCAACTTAATGATACCTTGGCCAACTTCTGTTATTAACCTCTGTTAACACACAATATTTTTGCCATTACTATTAATGGTCTTGTCTTTGACAAGAAAATAAATTCTTTAATGTGAATTAATTATATCATTGAAAGTCTGCTCACTTTCTTCAGTGTTGATTGTGAAGGAAAGTATGTGGGTAATAAATTACGCTCAGGCCTCCAGATTGGCCTTCCCTTTCCAGCTCTTCATACAGTGGCTGACATAAAGGAGAGGGTTATAAATAGTTCTGGATGACAGCTGAGATAGCACTTGCATAGATAAGATAGAAATGCCATTCCTGCGCAAGGGACACCACCAAGAAACAAAGATCCCAGCGTTTGTGCAAGATATAGTAAACATTCATGTAAGAGTATGAACTTAAACACTAAACCTTCAGGTCAATATTTGCATCTTAACCCAATTTAACAGGCATTTTTCATCAAAGTAATGTTCTGCATTGAGGTGCAAACTGTGCTTTGTTCTCTATTTGGAAAATGTGTCAGCCAGCCTAACCCGTTTACTGAGGTATTTGAATGACTGAAACTCAACATTTAATATTAAGACCTTTTAAAAAAGACACTAAAGCTGGTTGATGAAACAAGAACAAAGACACTCTCTTCTATCAAGGAAAATATCTGTATCAAGTCTGTGCTGAAAGTATGATATGTTTCTGCCTGAGATAGTATCTTGTCATTCAACAGAGTCAAGGCTTGCAAAACATGCCAAACAAAAGCATCAACAACTAACATTACAGTTACCTAGAAAGTCAAGCATTTTGACACACGCTCCAGATCAAGTGCCTATCAAAGCATATTTTTAGGGTGTTTTCACACCTGAAAGTCTGCACCAAGGTCCGAACCAAAGTTGTTTTGATACATGTTTTGATACATTTTATACATTTGGTTAGTTTTGGTTTGGTTTCACATTGCAATTATGCGCGCGCACTAAATAACTTTACATGGCGTCCTGTCGTCATCATCTATGTGGGCTGCATCTTGACATTGTTTGGTTTGTAAATGGACGTGCGCCTGACCGATGTCAGCAACTTTGACGAGAATGAATGAACAGATGCATATTGTTGGCAATAGTGAACAGTGTGCATTGCTTGACTATTTCTTTTCGTTTCTAATTGTTTTGTTTAAAAGTAGACATTTCAAGCTTTCTATACACCTATTTCTCATGTCTGTGAGGCAAGTAGCCTGCTGAGTTTTGGTTTATTTATGAGACATGTTCAAGAGGAATCGCTCCGGCGCCTCCATGTCATGTCTATTTGCTTCTTATTTATTAAATCCAGGTAATTGGCTGATGAAACATTGATTAAAATTAAGATACAATTCACACAAAACCCAAGAAAGGTGAAGGGTTAGGTCTACAAAACAAAACTTAATGAAGTGGTCAAAATCATTTCTGACCTTCTGTCTTCTGACATATTGCGCATCTTTTCACTTTTCATAATCAATATAGCCTAAATGAAATTTAAAAATAATATTTAAACTAGTGGTGGGCCGTTATCGGCGTTAACTCTTATCGGGCGATACAAAAAAATATTGCCGTTAATCTATTCTCAAAGTTGAGTTGGGAGCTGGGTCATACTACGCAAGCTATGATGACTTTCACCTTGATATTTTAGCCGGATGTACACCTAGCCAAATTACACTGTAGGGGCGAGAGAACGAGTCTTCGAACCTGTGTGTATGCCTACTAGTGTTGTCAAAAATATTGATATTTCGCTATGTATCGATACTGAAATATCTGAAACGATATGATACTCATTTTCTACAGTATCGATATCAGCTGCGCTCTCTCCTCTCCTCTCCGACCGACAGCGAGTGACACGCACCCGCCTCCTCTCATTCAGTCCGTTTAACCCTCTGAACATTGCGAACGGGTGTTCTGCTGGACTTTTCCTCACAGCATGTTAGTGTTGGTGTGAACGGTCTGAATTTTGCACAGGGTTGCACATAACGCTAATTCTACTAATTACCGCAGATTTCACGCTCGCATCTGAAGCGCACACACACATACCGTAATAAAGCCGCCTCTGACATACAAGTGCAATAATGAGCTCCTTTTTCCAGCTTATTAATGATCAAATACACTCAAAAATGTCTCAATGTCCATCTTGGTGAGTTTTAACGTAAACACAGTCGTAACCAGCTCACAGGAACAGTGTTTGGGATCCATGCGTGCGTCAGGTCTTAAAGTGACAGAAGTTATTTATTATTCAAACTACAAAAAGACAAACGATCACTTACGAGCACACATATTCTGAATGCCTTCGGAAGAATTCGAATGAGCCATTTTACTGTGAGATTAATCTAGATTAAAAATTATTTTTAATTACATTTTATTTTAAATTTTTAATTAATCTATGCCCACCACTAATTTAAACATAAACAGGAACTTCCTGTAAACCATACAGAAAATGCTTTCACACTAGAAACGAACCAAACCTTTGTTCAGTTTGATCCGGACCGAGACTACCTCTTTTCCTAGGACCAAATTTCTGTCGGACAAAGAGTGTGATAGCCCCTCCACCGTTGGTAAGGAAAGCTGAGGCAGTTACTATGAAAAAAAGTTTCCAAAATGTCACACTTCGTTTT
This sequence comes from Romanogobio albipinnatus, assembly GCA_023566225.1. Classification (NCBI taxonomy): domain Eukaryota; kingdom Metazoa; phylum Chordata; class Actinopteri; order Cypriniformes; family Gobionidae; genus Romanogobio; species Romanogobio albipinnatus. The sequence continues at coordinate 27,182,738 of CM042246.1, read as the reverse complement.
TCAGGTAATTAAGTGCATGATCATATGGGTATTTCAAGTTTAGTTTTCAGTATGAATGGACTATTTCAATTACATAATGACACAGACACTATATATATTTTGCATGTTTTAAGAGATAGAAGTGAAAATACAGTCAACTAAGGACAATAATGGCAATAGGGCAAAAGTCATTTAGATAGAATTAAGATGTTTGAGTCGGTTTCAAACATCAGATCAAACACTAGTCTCCATTGGGACGCTATTATAATTGCACTTTCCCTGGTAAACATATCACATGTCTCAGAGTCTGTTTGCAATGCCCAAAACTCCTCATCGGTGACCCAGAAAAACAGGCAACTACAAATACAGACATATTCAACATGCTATCATGGTTCAATACAGAGTGTTAATTTCATAGCCTGTATCAGCAGCTACACAAAGAAATCACAAGGGGAGTCTGAATGAGACAAAACAACTTACTAATGAAACTTCAGAGGGAAATTAGAGACTAATGCAAGTCAGATGAGAGGCTGAGAGACGCTCATACACCCACACAGATGCAGCTCAACGAAATGCTGCAGCAGATGCTGTCAACTGAGGTTGTTTTATTTTTTTATATCTATACCAAAACTGCGATCAACAAAAGTTAAAGGTTACACTGGATATTTAGAGTATCCAGTTCATAAATAACACTAGCCCAGATCATGGTCAAATGTGTAAGGATATTTTTAAGTTTAGGGCAATATTTGTCAATACAGGATGCCTCATCATCACCAGTAACATGCACCAACATGTCTTTACCAACAGTCAACACGAAACAGGAAGCCAGTCTCATATCCTCTTGGAGAGCCCCTTTAAAATTTAGCTGAAATCTTATTTATTGGGTAAAGGTGCCGCTTTTATCAGCAATATAATTCCTGTTTCTGTGAATAATGACAGCATGCATGGCCTAATAATTTAGTTAATTGTTAGAAACGTGTTAATTTGCTAAGGAAAGCAAAATCTGTGGGATATTACAGATACAATAAAAGTGCATGGTCACTCAATGAACAAACAAAACAGCGTTTAGATTTGAATACATTTGCATGTACCCTTGCATTGAGATTTGAATAAGTTCATGTGTTTATTCTAGCTGGTCAAAATGTCCAAATACCAAATAATAATAATAATTTAATAGGGAATAGAGAGCTTAAAGGGACAGTCCACCCAAAAATCAAAGTTTACTCCAAGAAGAAATCTTTGACTCACTGTTCCAAACTTGTATGATTTTTTTTATAAAAACATAAAACATATTCTTATAAATTTTGCAAACAATGGTCATCAAAACTGTTTGGTTACAAACATTCTTTAAAAGATCTTATTTTAAGTTCCAGAAGAAAAAGTCATACAGGTTTGGAACAGCATGAGGGCGAGTAAATGATGAGAGAATATTTGGGTGAATTATCTCTTTAAGTGTGCAACATATTGTCATTCGCTAAACCAAAATAACCAAGACAGTAGACATAGTGAAAACAGACAAATATAAGCCTCCTGCTCGTCTTTTGTCATTTGATGACGGTCTAAACTTGAGGCTCTAAATGGCAGGGGGCTTCAGTTCAGGGCCTGAGTCCAGAATAAGAGCAAGATGCGATATTCAATCTGCATTCTCAGAAGGCCTGGAGGGCTCCATCCTTGACATGCGCAAATGTCCCAACAGTTGCACAAACCCAATCTCTCTGCTGCCTCTCTACAAAGGAAACACTATTTTGGCCTGCCAACCTGGAAGGCAGGAAGAACAAAGCCAGCTGCACCTCACTGGGGGTTGGACTGAAACAAGCCCTGCAGCAAGCAGCAAACAGAAAACAGCAAACACACACACACACAGTAACAGACAAACATGACAAGCCACATATGGATGCAGTCAGACAACCAGGAAGACTGACATTTAAATAAGCAGACATTATGACATATATTCAGCAGCTTGCATATGACGGACAATGAAGCAAAGCCAGATTATTGATTAATCACATTTATGTTTGGAAAGTCCAAGCTTTGGTCTGCTGGTGAAATCAGTTAATTACGTTATTCTGCGTTGTGGTCTTGATATCCAGAAGTGAGTCATGGAGTCAGTTATTCCTCACACACACATACATATACATATATATATATATATATACATATGTGTGTGTGTGTGTGTGTGTGTGTGTGTGTATATATATATATGTGTGTGTGTGTGTGTGTGTGTGTGTGTGTGTATATATATATATATATATATGTGTGTATATATTATATATATATATATATATATATATATATATATATATATATATATATATATATATATATATACACACACACACACACACACATTATCCACTTCCTCCCTCTACGCATGCTTAACAAATTGCTATAGCATTAAAATGTTCTTCACCTAATTTCACCATAATGTTCTGACAAGGTATAATATGCATGCTTGTATGTATGTATGTATGTATGTATATTTAAAATATGCTCTCTATGTGAAAAACATCAGGGGTGCTTTGAAACGCATTCTGTTTGTGCCATTAGCCTATAACACTTCTATACAGACATTTTTCCTGATGACTGGGTCTCTTACAAAATGACTAGTGGTTAGTTGAAGGGAAAAGGGAACGGGTTTATGATGTTAACAATCCAAAAACAAGCCTAGGGGATTTTTTCATGGCCTGGCAAACGAGAGCATATTTCTGAGAAATGATTAAATGACACATTCCTCTATTGTTCCCCTGTATGCGGAGCAACGCCGTCACAACAGCGGCCCTGTCAGGTTGCAGGAGGTACTGCAGGCGAATGAGGAGAAAAACAACTTTGATTGGCAGTACATCAGCATCACATCGCACAAATGGAGAAAGAAAACACTCACACTTCCCACCACCAAAAAGTCAAGCATGAAGAAATGTTAATAAACGTTTCATCTTCACTTAGAGTCGTGCAGACCGCCGTGTCACGTCTTATGGATGCAACTACAAAGGGCTTTGTGTCCACGCGACATGAACTGCGAAAAAACACTACGACAGCGCTACAGACAAATGACAGATTTTCATTTTCTCAAATGCTTATATACAAGCTTTGGCAGGATGATAAAGCATACAGTCAAAAATCTAATTAATACCAGAGGAGAAAAATAACTCACAGTGAGTAAAACGAATGTCCCTACGCAGATACGACCAGAAAATAGGCTACCTTAATGTATGAAACAACAAAAGACTTTACCTTTTAAACAACTCAACAAAGGGCTCAGACGCGACGGAGAGCGTCAACCCCACAGAACTTCAACATGCAAGCTTATTGTCAAGTAGGTTTACATCATTTGATCATTAATCTGCACCAAAGACTTTCAAGATTGTTCCAGACTGCAGTCTTAATTCCCCATGAAGCTTAAATGTGGAACATCTCCAAAATTAACAGCAAAACGTCAGGTTTTTACAAATGCACACATTTATGAGTAGGCTAGTCCAAATAATAAGTGCAATATGAAACAATGGCGATCTAAACTGAGCATATGCGCGACAAAGGAGACTTATAATGCTGATCTTACTCTTTGCTATAAATGCAATGCATTTGCACAGCTTTTCATTACATGAAACACAATAAAATGACAAAATATGTCACTGTTGTTATGCGAGTTCAAAGCTGTCTTGTGTTACAGATGAATAGCAGCACAAACGTCTTCAAAGTACAAATGAACTGTAAGACTGCAGCTTTACACCGTGTAAGCACTTGTCTTGTCATAAGTGAATTTTCGTTTCAGAAACAATGAATAATTAACGCAATGAATTAACTCGAAGTCACTGTTGAAAAGTAGCTATTAGAATAACAATACTGACAAATGAACGAAAGACACATGATTCTGCAACTATCATTAAATATGATATTCGTATAGGCTATGCATAAAAAATAACGGATATCATATATATATTATGGCTTTTATTTCAAAGTTAATGACACGCGTAACTTATGCGTTCGAGGAGCGTTTTTACATGAATGAATGAACGACATTAAAGAGTCTGGCTTATACTAAGTACACGAACTGTCAACTTTGAAAACTTCCAAGCAAGAGTCTAGATACGGTTACGGTTTAACGTACAGTTAATATCTTCACTTCGGTGGAATATATGTTACCTGATTTTGAACAAACTGACACTGGGTTCCAAGGCGATAATCCATGTTTTTCGTGCAGATGATCATTTTCCTCCCTGTAAGTGCATGAATGCGACTCCTCTGGCTTTCTTGATTCTTCTTACCGACTCGCTAACAAAGGCCAAGCCGATTTGAGATCTACATGTCCGGACATACAGCTGCAGTGTCAATGGGTGAAAAAACCGTTGACTGACACTTCCACAATGATGGTGTCCAATCAGAGAAATGGAAAGGCGGGTCTAAGAGTGGAGCGATGGCTAATCAACTTTCAGTACTGGATTTTTTTGTTGTTGTTGTGACGTCTGTGTTTGTCCGACATCTGAGCCAATGAGCGCTAACATGTGGTGGAAAAGTACCTGTCTGTTAAGCACGTTAAGCCCGCCTACTTTCATGACCCAATGCAGCCTGATTACAATATCGCACTGTCTGTGATAATATCTTATAACTTGTTTTGAATGAATTATTTTGCCGTTATTTCAATGGACCAAAACTGTAATAGACATTCAGACGGACAACATACATCATAGTCTTACTGCTAAAGAGAAAGTGTTTAATTTAAATACATGTTAAGCTCTGTATTGTTGTAATCTAATATTTATAAGAACCTTGGAGTCGGTATGAAATTGAGTCTTTTCTAACCTGTTGTGGCATATCCAAGTGAAATGGCTTCTCGAACAAGAAAACATGTTTTTTTATTGGAAAAATGTATTTAAAAAAAAAGATTTGGTCCTTGCAACAAAAATAGGCCTACTTTCTCGTTATTGTTAATACATTTTGTATATTGTATACAAAGTTGTATATCATAAGTCATCTCTGTATTTTTGCAATTTAAAAAAAAAGAAAGAAAAAAAATGTAGCAAGATTTGATTTGTCCTTTGGGAATCGATTGGGTCATTGGATCTATGGTTGTCCCCCCCCTCGCGCCAGTAAACACGTCATCACAGAAGAGATGTTGTTGCAAGAGGGAGGGGATTTATTTTTATCAAAGATTACAAGGGAACATGTAAAAATAAACGGATAAATCATTTATAGTAAATAGGCTACTGCAATGTTCCATAAAAAAAAAAAATGCTAGTTTTGATTGTATGTTGACTTTAAGAAGATTTTTATTTTAGTGTCCAAGATAATTTTTAAAACAGAAATAATTCATGGTTCCCATTTCCTCCAGTTGAGACTCATATATAAAGGCCTTTTTATTTTTTATTTGTAACAACTGAAATATGCTTAGTCATGCATGTGGAAAAGCTCTGACTATGACTGGAAATTGCACCATAATGCACAAGGAGACTGTACAATTCTGGCCCGTTGCTTATTCATGAGGTCTAGGACAAACTTCTATGGGTGTGACCATTTTAATATACTCTGTAACATTTAATTTAGAGATAATTTAGTGTGATATATATTTAATGTGTGTGTGTGTGTGTGTGTGTGTGTGTGTGTGTGTGTGTGTGTGTGTGTGTGTGTGTGTGTGTGTGTGTGTGTGTGTGTGTGTGTGTGTGTGTGTGTGTGTGTGTGTGTGTGTGTGTGTGACAAAAGTGCTTATTCAACAAGTGCTCTCTTCAAGTCAGAGTGATCTTAACAAAAAAAGCCTTTGGGCTCTCATTGTCTGGATTCATTCCATCATCTCTCCAACTAAATTAATGAATAGGGCTCTTGTTTTGGTAAAGGTCTTAGTATTTGGAATACAGTCAAATTTGTGCTTTTAAACTAAGATGATTTATTTTACTTTGGATGTAGAAACATGGGATACCTGCAGATTAGATCATTCAATGAAAGTGCATCAGACCTGACCCCAGATGGAAAATGTCATTGCATTCTTTTTTTAATTATTATTAATGTTTGTAAAATGAGCATTGCAATCTTGCAATGGAATATTTATACCATGTTTTCTTGGGAGGGTGGAAGGGTGAAATAACAACAAATATTTTTATTCTTATCACTGTTTGATTATCTTAGCAAAATGTAACAAACAGGCCAGAAAGTTATGGTTTCTGTTGTAATTGAGAGTGTTTGCTGACATGCCCTGTTTACTCAAGAATGTGTCTATGGTAATTAGGATAGAATTTGCATGTTAATAGATAGAATTTATGAAATATGCCACAGAGGACCACAGAGCAGTAAAACATTTGCATTATATTAAATGCATTACTTCTTTGCATTGTGTATGTGTGTGTTAAAGCACGCACAAATCACATTCTGTTTTGTTAATCAAAGTACATTCTCCTACATGGAGGGTGCACTGTAAACTAATACAAGCCTCTTTTAATCTTAAGCTGAACAACCAGTCGATTCAGCTGCCTCACTCTTCTGGATCCCTCAAAAGTGCCAGTTACTGCATCATAAGTACTGAGGGTGACCCAGAGTGCAGTGAACGCTTAAAAAACAAGAGCCTCTGTCCCACAAGGAGAAGGGTTTTGTGTTCCTGTGTTAACAGTGAATAACAGACTTGTTAAAAGACAGAAACTCACAATGGCACAAATTGATGCATGAAGCAATGTATAAAACAGCATTTACAAATGTACTTTACAATGAATTAAAATGCAAATGCTTATTGGAAATAAGGCATGTTAAAACCATAAATACAATGTATAAAAAATAAAGAACAATAATAAAAAAAGCAAAACAGACCAATGGCATCTAAAACAGCATGTATGATTTGCTTTTATTTTCACTGCCAGTTATTTTATTCACACTGCAGTTTCTTCAAAGTACAGCCACAAGGGGGCAACTTTTCAAACTTTACTTTGAAAAGTTGCACTTATAGCTATCTTTAACATTCATTAAAAAAATATTGCAATTTTTGTCTGATATTACAATATACTTATCTTTGAAGAGACTTCAAGAGAGCTAAATACAAGAACAACATTGAAGTGAACTTGGAAATGGTATCATGACACTTCCCTTTTATGCATCACCCTCAACTAACATCTCATAAAAAAACATTTACCACACACACACACACACACACACACACACACACACACACACACACACACACACACACACACACACACACACACACACACACACACACACACACACAATATCTAGTTATGGAAATGAGAAATTAGAACTTAAATGTACCTATGAAATGCCTATGAAACTACACAGGGGTTGTTCATACAGGAGGAAGTGAGGCATTACGTATTGACCACAGGCAAGACAGCTGCAACCTTCAGTTTGTAATATTTTACATTTACATTTACATTTAGTCATTTAGCAGACGCTTTTATCCAAAGCGACGTACAAATGAGAGCAATAGAAGCAACTAGAACAGTCAAGGGCAACAATATGCAAGTGCTGTAACAAGTCTCAGTTAATCTAATATAGGCCAGTAAGGCAGTTTCAGTTCAGTACTGTCAATCACGTTCAATCTTCTCACGCATTATGACTATAGACCTTCCAGAATAACTAAAATTTGACATTTCCAAATTTCACAAACCAGGGCTTTAAAGGGGGGAAAACAGCAAGGAGGTATGTGTGCTGTACAACATCAGGGAAGGATGTCACGAAAGATTATAATGGCCATAGACGGTAAAACCGCTAACTGGCATTTCACCCACTCGTTCCTGTCTAATGGCTGCATTCCGCCCACATTGTGCTCTGGTGAAATGCTGAAAAAGAAAAATCTATGTGCTGAGTAACACATCATAAAGTTCCTTGCACCTGCAGGGCCTACGTACATTTTGCTGAAAGTCTGCAGCTGCATGGATGAGAGAGACAAACAAAATACTGATCTTGAATTATATTTCAAGATATCATCATGCCTCAGACATAAAACATGTTGCAAAAATACAGTTTACACCCACTTCGACAGCATTCAGACAGGTTGATTGCTTACTAAATATAGATCCAAGATTCCAAGCATTAAAGTTTGTGCAGTAATAACTTACACATACATCTATAAATATTCTCTCTCAGATTCTCTCTCAATTTGCATCCAGCTGGGAAAAGCTTGGTAACAAACAGGTATTCATACTAACCAATCACAGGCAAGATGATGACCTCATCTGTTGCTTAATTGTAAGGGACCAGTGGAAAATTCTAACATATTAAAAAAACACAGACAGATAGCTAGATGGATGGATGGATGGATGGATGGATGGATGGATGGATGGATGGATGGATGGATGGATGGATGGATGGATGGATGGATGGATGGATGGATAGATGGATAGATAGATAGATAGATAGATAGATAGATAGATAGATAGATAGATAGATAGATAGATAGATAGATAGATAGATAGATAGATAGATAGATAGATAGATAGATAGATGATGGATGGATAGATGATGGATGGATGGATAGATAGATGATGGACAGACGGATGGACAGGCAAGATGATGACCTCATCTATTGCCTAATTGCAAGGGACCAGTGGAAAATCCATATATTAAAATATATATTAAATATATTAAAAAACACAGAAATAAGGAAATACAGATAGACAGATGTTTTAAGGAAATTCCTTCCTTTTTGGGCATCTTCCAGCAGAAGGATGGAAGATATTCATATAGTACCTGAGTTTTATTCAATGTAGTCAACTTTCCTGAATAACCTAATGAAAAGATATATAGTTAAAAAAAAAAAAAAAAAAAAAGAAGTCATGCAGCATTTCTGATGAAAATGTCTGTAATTTGAATCAATTAAACTGGGACTGTCAGTGAAAAATGATCTGTCTTCCTGTTCCCTGTGTGGTGCTGGCCTTCATCGGGGCATTTACATGGGTAACTTTCTTACGCTTTTTAGTCTGCAAAGCCACATAAACACAACACACACAAGATTATTGTTCACATAAAGTTCACATATCATTTGTTTTACAGTTATGTCTGTGCAATACAGTGAATTTCTAGCCACAGTTATAACTGTACACAATAAATAAAATCAACAGTGCAGCTGAATACTGAATATACAGGGAGTGCAGAATTATTAGGCAAATGAGTATTTTGACCACATAATCCTCGTTATGCATGTTGTCTTACTCCAAGCTGTATAGGCTGGAAAGCCTACTACCAATTAAGCATATTAGGTGATGTGCATCTCTGTAATGAGAAGGGGTGTGGTCTAATGACATCAACACCCTATATCAGGTGTGCATAATTATTAGGCAACTTCCTTTCCTTTGGCAAAATGGGTCAAAAGAAGGACTTGACAGGCTCAGAAAAGTCAAAAATAGTGAGATATATTGCAGAGGGAGGCAGCAGTCTTAAAATAGCCAAGCTTCTGAAGCGTGATCATCGAACAATCAAGCGTTTCATTCAAAATAGTCAACAGGGTCGCAAGAAGCGTGTGGAAAAACCAAGGCGCAAAATAACTGCCCGTGAACTGAGAAAAGTCAAGCGTGCAGCTGCCAAGATGCCACTTGCCACCAGTTTGGCCATATTTCAGAGCTGCAACATCACTGGAGTGCCCAAAAGCACAAGGTGTGCAATACTCAGAGACATGGCCAAGGTAAGAAAGGCAGAAAGTCGACCACCACTGAACAAGACACACAAGCTGAAACGTCAAGACTGGGCCAAGAAATATCTCAAGACTGATTTTTTCTAAGGTTTTATGGACTGATGAAATGAGAGTGAGTCTTGATGGGCCAGATGGATGGGCCCGTGGCTGGATTGGTAAAGGGCAGAGAGCTCCAGTCCGACTCAGACGCCAGCAAGGTGGAGGTGGAGTACTGGTTTGGGCTGGTATCATCAAAGATGAGCTTGTGGGGCCTTTTCGGGTTGAGGATGGAGTCAAGCTCAACTCCCAGTCCTACTGCCAGTTTCTGGAAGACACCTTCTTCAAGCAGTGGTACAGGAAGAAGTCTGCATCCTTCAAGAAAAACATGATTTTCATGCAGGACAATGCTCCATCACACGCGTCCAAGTACTCCACAGCGTGGCTGGCAAGAAAGGGTATAAAAGAAGAAAATCTAATGATATGGCCTCCTTGTTCACCTGATCTGAACCCCATTGAGAACCTGTGGTCCATCATCAAATGTGCGATTTACAAGGAGGGAAAACAGTACACCTCTCTGAACAGTGTCTGGGAGGCTGTGGTTGCTGCTGCACGCAATGTTGATGGTGAACAGATCAAAACACTGACAGAATCCATGGATGGCAGGCTTTTGAGTGTCCTTGCAAAGAAAGGTGGCTATATTGGTCACTGATTTGTTTTTGTTTGGTTTTTGAATGTCAGAAATGTATATTTGTGAATGTTGAGATGTTATATTGGTTTCACTGGTAAAAATAAATAATTGAAATGGGTATAAATTTGTTTTTTGTTAAGTTGTCTAATAATTATGCACAGTAATAGTCACCTGCACACACAGATATCCCCCTAAAATAGCTAAAACTAAAAACCACTTCCAAAAATATTCAGCTTTGATATTAATGAGTTTTTTGTGTTCATTGACAACATGGTTGTTGTTTAATTATTAATGTTGTAAAATGAATCCTCAAAAATACAACTTGCCTAATAATTCTGCACTCCCTGTAAAGGTCCCGTTCTTCGTGTTTTTTTGAAGCTTTGATTGTGTTTACAGTGTGCAATATAACATGTGTTCATGTTTCGCGTGTAAAAAAAAACAGTATTTTCCACACAATTTACTTATCTGTACACCGCTGTTTTCTCTCTCCTAAAAACGGGTTGATGACTTCCTTGTTCTATGAAGTCCCTCCTTCAGAAATACGTAACGAGTTCTGATTGTGCCAGCGGTTCCCGTGTTGTGATTTGACCGCAGCTTAGCGAACGTGGCACGGTTCCTGTGTTGTGATTCCACAGCAGCTTAGCGCACGTAACTTGCACGGAAAATTCACGCCTCTTAACGGGAGATGTATGCGCTTAATGGTCTCTACAGCGTCCCTGGGAAAGCCAAACAAAGGTGATTTGACTCCGGGATGAAAATAACAGCGTTTTGACGACATGGCGACAAACACACTCAAACGCAACACTTCCTTTTCTCCACGCGACACGTCCTCTTCTCCACGTGGGACAGCAACAAGACCACGCCCCCTTTTTTCGCGTATTCTCGTGGGCGGAGGTTAGTCTGTTCTACTGACGTCATTTATGAAGGAAGTACCAGGATGTAGTCCAAGCCAGCCGTTCGCTGTAGGCTTTGAAAGGGAACTTCTGTTAAATAAAATATCTCGCTTGGCATTGAATTTTGAGCTTTATAATTTTACAGGTATTATTTATGCTCTAACAGCAACATTACACACTAACTAAAGTTTGAACAGTGGGATCACGAAGAACGGGACCTTTAAAGCTGAATAATACAAAATCAAGTTGAAAGCAGGTGAACAAATATGAGAGAACTGTGAAGTTCAGATGTGGCTCTAAGATACTCACACTCACGATTTTAAGCAGGGATTGAGCTTTGGTTTTCTCTGATGTAACCATAAGAGCCTCCATAACATGATGCTGCATCAGACGAGTTTTCTCAAGATTGTCAATCTGATTCTGCAGAGTCTCTGGAAGTTAAAGACATCACACACACACACACACACACACACACACACACACACACACACACACACACACACACACACACACACACACACACACACACACACACACACACACACACACACACACACACACACACACACACACACACACACACACACACACACACACACACACACACACACACACACAATGTAACAGCAATATAAAATACACTGCAACTGCTATAATAGCTTAAATATTAATGAAATTGTAACATATACAGTAAAACAAAAACAATTTTATCTGATTTTCCTAGAAAATACCTAAACCTGAATTCACTACATATTCAACATGGTAATATCAACACAAGTTAATTTAATCTATATTCTCTGAAAGTAATGTAGGACATTAGTTATCTCAAAAATTTTCTTCTTAGCTAAATTATGTTTCAATTATATATAAAACGGATTAGTAAATTATTTTTGCAGTGTATGTGCAATGGCACCTGTCAGAGCAGAGTGAACACTGAATAGTAGAGATGTGACAGAAGTATAAGCTCCATCAGACGTACCTGTAAACACACGCACGCACGCACGCACACACACACACTTTTCTTTAGCTATCTATATGGGGACATTGCACAGATAATTGTAAATTTTATAACCTAGATAACCCTAACCCACACCCTAAACCTACCCATCATAGAAAACAGTCTGCATTTTTACATTAAAAAAACCTTTAATTACTAATCCAGTTTTACAAATGAGGACGTCCCCAAAGGGAGGGGTTTTTTTGGAGATTTTGTCAGGTTTTGCTCACTTCTGGGTACAAATTAGTTCCCAAAATAGGGTTAAGTGGCTACACACAGAGAGAGAAAAAACTCTTCTAGTTATCAATAAATATCAAGCAAAAAACGTGATAACTTGACAAACTCACGCTTTATAACGCAAACAATGAATGACTCTCTAGCCTTTAGCAGTCCAAAAGCAGACCCCTGTGAATTCTGGGGTAGAAAGAGGAATTTCAACACTCCTCGTTCATCACACAGGTCTAGGAGCTCTGAAACAAACAAACAAACACACACACACACACACACACACACACACACACACACACACACACACACACACACACACACACACACACACACACACACACACACACACACACACACACACACACACACACACACACACACACACACACACACACACACACACACACACACACACACACACACACACACACACACACACACACACACACACACACACACACACACACACACACACACACACACACACACACACACACACACACACACACACACACACACACACACACACACACACACACACACACACACACACACACACACACACACACAGATGTAACCGGACACTGTTGTAGGAGTATGTGCTAAGAGAGAGTGTGAAATATTAACGCCTGAGATCCGTGACCTCATGCACAGAGGTCACACCGGGTTTGAAGGAGCACGCTGGCTCAACCTCCTCTGACCTGGGATCTCTAGAGTATGTCAAGTACAGCCAGTTTGACCTACTCTCAGATACGCTTACAGGGTAAAAAGACATTTCGTTAACGTGGCATGTTCACTCAGAATTTGAACGACAAAAGCACAGGAATGACTGAAGGTATCTCGAAAAAGTGCCCTAAACTATAAAAATATAGTTTGACTGACTTTGCTTATCCACATATCTTGATGTATGAGGAAAAAGCTTAGAGAGAGAGAGAGCTGTACATACCTGACGCAGCAAGTCCCAACCTGGTTTTTATGTAGTGCATGAGGACAACAACCGGACAATTGCTGTTGGCCAGGAACTGGTCATTACCTAAATACACAGACATGACATTGATCAGCTCCTTGTCATTTACATAAACAGATCAGAACAATTTATTTGTGTACACAGAAATCCACTTTTGTAAGATACTAAGCAATATAGGCCTAGGCCTAAAATAAATATCAATGCATTTATTGCATTGATATTTAAACAAGTTGATTAATAATTGTGATCCTTACCGCCATGTTTAATGTAAATAATCATTGCGCAGAAAAGAACTTGACACCTCACTGGCTGCTGTTCAGTTTTTAAGATGCTGCTTACTGTAGCTGTGCTAACAAATTAGTGACACACACAGCAGACTGAGAGTAACATAATCATCAAGACTGTGATGATGTCACAATGACACGGAGTAAGACAAGGGAAAACATCTAAGCTAGGCCAAGAAAAACAACAATAGCATAATATGCATAATCAAAAGGTTTTATTGCATATCTGTTCAACATGTTACCAAATTTAAGAGGCACTTTTATTAAATATTATGTGCATACCCAACAAATTACAGCTGCTGTCACACAAGTGGATTTCACAGTTTTTCAAAAGAGTCTTAACATTCTCTAAACTGTAAGCTCAAATGTCACAACTGTTTGCTGGAACATCACAACTCAAGCATGTCTGCAAAATGTAGTTACTCACCCATGCTTCAAAACCTAGTTATTGTATCAGTAAATTGGCCAATGCCACCAAAATAAAAAGTGTTTTTGGTCATCGTGTGAACCGCACTGGTCAAAATGTTTAGATGTTTTTTCACCATGGAAATATTGGTTATATACAAATGTCATGCTTTTTTTCTTTTCTGTTGACACTGCTTTCTATTCTATACAATAATGTCAGTTTTGTCCAGCTGAATGCTCTTGTGGAGCACACCAAGCTTTTTAATGGAACTACAGATTCAGACAGAAGGTAAAAATTGAATGGGAAAAGTCAATAATGTAGCACACGAAAAGAAAATGAACATTTGTATTTATACAGTACATTTAATTTTTTGGAAGAAACGTGTTAAATGCAAGCCTAAAATTGACAGTTTGTTCATTTTCACACATACTATTATGTCCTTCTCTAACACATACATATCTTCCTATTGCTCTTCCATGACAAGCATTTTTAGCTTACATCCTACAAAATTTTACAAAAATAGGTAATACTTTCGAATAATGGTCATTAGTTAACATTAGTTTACTTCATTAGTTAACATGAACAAACCATGAACAGCTGTATTTTTATTAACTAACGTTAACAAAGATGAACAAATAAGTAACAAATGTATTGCTCATGGTTAGTTCATGTTAGTTAATACATTAAAGGTCCCATGGCATTGCATTTTTCTATTATTTTATAGTGTTTTCTGAGGTGTACTTATATTGTTAGTATGATTTTTACATCATAAAATGTCATAATTTAGAAATAAAAGGCATTTTTTCTATACTGCTGTTTGCCCTGTGGCTGAATGCCCTGCTTCAAGAGGCGTGTCTGCTGTGAGACTTCAGTAAAAACGCCCACTGTTGTGATTGGCTGACATCTTTGCATTTTAAATGAGCGGAGGGGGCGTGGTTTAACGAGGCACGAGCAGGCACGAGTCTGCCAGAGTCGGATGGACCTGTGTTCACTTCTCATCATGTCTCAGTTCAGGGTGAACTGTTGTAGTTACTAGAATATACTTCAGGTTATTAGTTTATTTCTAGTCGGAGGGGCTGTCACTCATGTCAGAAAGTTAGTAACTTTAGTAAATTATGGATCAGCGCTGACTCGAGACGCGAACCGTTTAGAACGATTCAGTCCGATTTGGTGAACTGGTTCGGTTCACTAAAAAGAACCGATTCAAAAGAATGATTAGTTCGCGAACCGGACATCATGGAGACGGAGCGATTGCTAACAAAGTTATTTATAGTACCTACTGAGTTATGAGAGCGCTGTCAGTCAGCGCGAGTTTATTGTGTTTGTATCTGAGAGTTCTGAATAAACACGAGTCCCAGTCACGCGGGGGTCCGTCTTCATCATTATTACCAACTTTGTAACACATGCAATGTACCATTACAGCTGTCGAGATGAACGAGTTAGTAAGTGTTGAGTATAGCATAGTTGAGTATAGTGTTACCCAAAAATAAATGTAGCCTATACTGTATAAAAACAAATGAATAAATACAAATATGGCGGGAACCGGTTTAATCCAAAATAAACAAACTGAAATTTTGCCAGGTAGCTTTTTTAATTATATGATGTCATTACGTTGCTGTCTTGCCGCCAGCCAATCGCTGCATTGCTGATCGTGGTTTTGAGTATCGATACAGCTGCCCTTTTCAGTAAACACAGGAACTTGTAGTAATCTTAGATAACTTAATCCAGACATTTTAGCCAGAGATCAGTTATCACGATTAAAAGATCTGGGATCTGTCAAATAATCTCAGATGTATTAAAGGTCCCGTTCTTCGTGTTTTTTTGAAGCTTTGATTGTGTTTACAGTGTGCAATATAACATGTGTTCATGTTTCGCGTGTAAAAAACACAGTATTTTTAACACAATTTACTTATCTGTACACCGCTGTTTTCCCTCTCCTAAAAACGCCTGATGAGTTCCTTTATTCTATGAAGTCCCTCCTTCAGAAATACGTAACGAGTTCTGATTGTGCCAGCGGTTCCCGTGTTGTGATTTGACCGCAGCTTAGCAAACCCGGTTCCTGTGTTGTGATTCGACAGCAGCTTAGCGCACGTGGGAAGGTCACGCCTCTTAACGGGAGATATCGCTTAATGATCTCTACAGCGTCCCTGGGAAAGCCAAACAAAGGTGATTTGACTCCGGGATGAAAATAACAGCGTCTCGACGACATGGCGACAAACACACTCAAACGCAACACTTCCTTTTCTCCACGCGACACGTCCTCTTCTCCACGTGGGACAGCAACAAGACCACGCCCCCTTTTTCGCGTATTCTTGTGGGCGGAGGTTAGTCTGTTCTACTGACGTCATTTATGAAGGAAGTACCAGGATGTAGTCCAAGCCAGCCGTTCGCTGTAGGCTTTGAAAGGGAACTTCTGTTAAATAAAATATCTCGCTTGGCATTGAACTTTGAGCGTTATAATTTTACAGGTATTATTTATGCTCTAACAGCAACATTACACACTAACTAAAGTTTGAACAATGGGATCACGAAGAACGGGACCTTTAAGCGAGGTACGAAAAACGGACCCCAGGCCTGGTCCTCTCTCGTTCTTCACCATTGTCGCTCCTCCATGAGACATGAGAACGGTGCGGCGCACAGCGGGCACTGATTATCCTCACACCACCGCCCTCGCCCTGTTCTCACGGTGCCTCGGCCTCGCTGCTTGCCACAGTGTGTTTGTTGCAATTTAACAAACATTCCATGTCAAAAATATTTATAGAATATTAACAGGTCTGCCAGATTTTGATCACTGAATGGATCATTTTGCATGCGATGGCTTACACAATGAAATAATGTTTATAAGTTGTGAAGAGTTTGACAGTTTCTCTGAGAATAACTCAGTTTTGATCAAAAAGCCATGTGCGTTTAGTCATTGTGAAAATTGTGGGCAATTGTACTCTTTTGCACATGTGCCAAAACAAATGCAATTTGCTTAAATCAGTAAGAAAATCTAATCTGATGTGAACAAGAAACTAATTGTTCAGAGATCTGAACTTATTGTTTTGAGAGAAAAAAAGTCTCATTTCGAGAATCGAGCCAAAGCGATTGAGAAAAACTGAAATAGATTTTTTCTCAGAACTAACTTCACATTTTCTTGTGATTATTTTTAAGCACAAGTCACAAGGTGATTACTAGTAGATTTATGAATGAAGTTCACCATCAGAAAGTGTACAAATACCTGTAGTCTTAACTTGAAACAACACATGTATTGTTTTAGAATGAAAAACCTTATATATATATATATATATATATATTTTTTTTTTATTTTTTTTTTATTAAATGCCATTGGTTTGATATTTTTTAAATACTGTAATGCAAAGACATTTGTGTATTTTTAAGTTTGACAAACTATTGTTC
The DNA here is from genome assembly GCA_023566225.1 of Romanogobio albipinnatus. Taxonomy (NCBI): domain Eukaryota; kingdom Metazoa; phylum Chordata; class Actinopteri; order Cypriniformes; family Gobionidae; genus Romanogobio; species Romanogobio albipinnatus. The sequence continues at coordinate 27,165,296 of CM042246.1, read as the reverse complement.
AAAAGTTTGGGTACAGTAACAATTTTGAAAGAAATTAATCTTTCGGTTCAACAAGGGTGCATTAAATTGATCGAAAGTGACAGTAAATGCATTTATACTATTGCAAAAATTTCTATTTCAAATCAGTTTTGTTCTTTTGAACTTTCTATTCACCAAAAAATCTTGAAAAAAAAGTATCACAGTTTCTGCAAAAATATTAAGCACCACAATTGTTTTCAACACTAAATCGGCATGATTTCAGAATGATTTCTGAAGGATCATGTGACACTGAAGACTAAAGTGAATGATGCAGAAAATTCATATTTGTCATCACAAGAATAAATTTGATTTTAAAATACATTAAAATTTAAATTGTAATAATATTTCACAATACTACTGTATTTTAAATCAAATTCAGCCTTGGTGAGCGTAACCACCACAGACTTATAGGCCCACTGTAGTATTGATTACATTTCAACTCTACATAAAATGATATACAATGGTAAAAAAACATGTGCAAAAGAAAACATTAAAATGTAGCTTGTACAGCAATAATGAGATGACAGTACAGGTGAATGGTTAACACCTCTTTGGCTTATGAGCTCTGCTCTTCTGCAGTGCTTGACTCATCACACTTGTCAGTTTGAGAAGCAGGACTGGCCACAGGTGTGGGACCGGCGTCACAAGAGGGCGTAACCTCACACACATCGCAGGACGGCTCTGTGTAGTCTGGCTCAAAGGCTTCCTTCAGCTCTCTGGATATGTGAACCCAGCTCTGAGAATAAATTGAGAGGGTTTCAAAGCATCCAAATCTGAAGAGCACATTTACTCATGATAACCTCACATAAATACAGCGTAAAAAGAGTGGATACCTCAACATTTCCATCATGTTTACAGAACAAATCCTGTAGGTTCTTGCTAGGGTCAGGCACAACTGGAAGAAAGATGATCCTTTTCCTATACAATATGGATTGGATGTTTGTATGATTACATTATATTAATAATACAATACAATCTTTAATAAATTCACTTACATTTACTAATATATAAATAGAATATAAAGTCTTATTAAATTATTAAAAGAAAATAATAACATAGCCTACTGACTGAAAGGTCTTAAACATCTCTCACCTCTCACAATAGCACAAAAAACCCCCCAGCAAGAACAGCAGAAAGACTGTACTACCATATAACCACTTCCACCAGCCTTGTCTGCTCTCTAGATAACAGAGAAGCATGATTGGAAAAGGTAAGAAGACGAAAAGGCAGCAAATCTCTCCATGTCCCACACTGTCACAGTAGTAGCCCACCTGCACTACCCCACTCCACTGGAGCGCTCCAGTCGCTCCACAAATCTGAAGGACCACAGTTTTCAGCAACAGAGCTCCGGACTTGGAAAACATAGTGCTTGTTCTGTGAGACCTGAGACAGACTGTATGACGTTTCTGTCACGTTTAACGACTGGCAGCAAAAGAGAGATGAGACAGTTGGTATAAATGTGAAAGAATGTTAAATGGTCATAATATTGTATCTATTGTCTTACCTGGCTTGGGTCTTTCTGGTTGCGCACCATATAGACTACACATTTTTTTTTGCTGCTGTCCCACTGTAGTAAAAGTGTGCTTTTGTGCTCATTCCACGTCACTGAGAGGTTATTGGGTGGATTTAGCTGCACTAAACAAATATATGTACAAAAACAAACAAATGAATGTCATATTACGTCGGATAATTTACAACAGCCTAATTAAATATATCTAATATAATACATAAAGGGATAGAGTCATTATAACAAAATAAATCCTAAAGGGGTGACGAGGATCTTGATTTATTCAGTTATTACATGGTCATTAACCAAATAAATAAAAAGTGGACATAAAATAGTTGACTTATTGTATTAAGTGAGAAGTAAGAGACTGTGGAGTGATATGAGAGATATAAAACTAGCACAGAAAACTTTTCTGTTTGTTGGTCATAATGTGGAAAAAAATGGCAAAAGAATGCAATGACTGCCCAATCAAGAAGCAAGACATACAGAGAGAAATACAATGATTTTCAGAGGACTAGAGGGTGAAGAAATGATGTGTATTAATAACATACACTAACGTTCAAAAGTTTGGGTTTGGTACTTTTGTTTGTCTTTGAAATATGTCGCTTATGCTCACCAAAAAATAGTAATATTGTGAAATCTTATTATAATTTAAAATAACTGTTTTCTATTTTAATATATTTCAAAATGTAATGTATTCCTGTAATGTCAAAGCTGAATTTTCCACATCATGTCTTGTCACATGATCCTTCAAAAATCATTCTAATATACTGATTTGCAAGAAGCATTTCTTATGATTATCAGTTGAAAACAGTTGTGCTGCTTAATATTTCTGTAGAACTGATACATTTCTTTTCAAGATTATCTGAAATATCAAAAGAACAGCATTTAGAAATCTTTTGTAACTGTCACTTTTGATTCATTTATGCGTACTTGCTGGATAAATGTATTAATAAAATAAATACATTTAAGAAATCTTACTGATACCAAACTTTTGAACGGTAGTCTAGATTCAAAAGTATCTTTTAACACACCATTGAGACATTACAAATCAGTTTTTTTTCTTACCATTTCTCTGGAGAGAATCAAAAACTGTAATAGTGCGGTTTCCTTCAGTGAATACAGTCGTTTCAAATTTTTTAAACTTGTGACCAGTGCTTTTGAGAGGAATTCTGCAGCCTACGGTGTAATTGTGCTTGAAGACGTATTCTGGACAGTCATGGGAGGAGTCGTTTGCAAATCTGACAAAGTAAATAGAAAATCGAATATTATTTCTCACTTATCAATTATTACCACAAAACAATTTTCAATCAAAATAATACACTTCCATACATAGATGTATTGAGGAATGGGAGACTTACGCACTGCTGAAGGTGTAGTTCATTGTTGATGTGTTTGGGTGCCAGATGCACTCCACATACTCGTAGTTGATGATCTTACACTGCACACCTACACAGGTCAACATGTTACCAGAAATATTCATGTAACAATTCACAAATAAACAAAATATGTCTACAGGGTATGACTTTTTTTTATTGTTGAACTTCAGTTTCCTGCATCCCACACAGAGAGAATCACAAACGTCATGTGCATCATCATAACCATCATACACACAATTTACTGTGGAAATCCCCACAAAAACCATCCGAACTTCTCTCTCAAACGTTTTGTCTTTTAGAAGACAAAAACTAAATGCAAACATACAATCAGAATCCTCTTTTACCAACAGAATTTATCAGTTAGGATTATAATCCCAATCTTGTGATAACTCACAAAGGTTTGAGAACCTTTATAACACCCCTAACCACAATAACGCTATGCAGTACAATGTTGTGTGTAATTATATACTCACTCAGAGAAGCTGCTGAACAGCATCGTTGAAAGGACAGAATTAAGAACAGAAGCCCAAAATATAGTCTTGGTGTGTGAATGTAAGTCATGCTCTCCTCTGAGCGTCTGAGCAACAAATGACTGTGGTCTAATACTACACAGGATGTTCACTACAGTCTCCTTGACAACTTCCGGTTCTTCAAGTATAAATCTTAATAAACAACCTGACAGTTTCATTGTCACTCAAAAGACTTCATTTGGGGGAAAAAAATAGATATTATAAAATATTTGGTTACTTAATTTTAAGGTGTCATTGTTGAAGTGTAATTATATATTTAAGTATTCAGTAATATTAATTAACAACATGTACTTACTATAAGGTTATGGTTTGGTTGAGGGTTAGTTGCATGTAATTATGCATAATTTACTGTTATTACTATGGTGAGTACCTGTCACATGTAACAATGACACTGTAAAATAAAGTGTTACCAAATATTTTATTAATAATTACTGTGATCTGAAGTTTTAAAATAATAATAATAATAATAATAATAATAATAATAATAATAATAATAATGTTATGTGTTCTTTTATTACAATAATACCCTTTTCAGTTTTAACAATTGACTTTTCATATTTTAACACAAATAATTTGCCAAAAAAGACACAATTGCTTAATACAGCTGCATATGACTCTCACCACTATGATGTCTGTGCCATTATTATACAACCCTTTAGGGCATATCCTCAAAGGTCAGTTATTAGTCTGGTAAAAACCAGGTCTTCTCAACCTTTAGATTCCTGAGGGTCCAGTGCAGATATTTCCATTAAAACAGGTTCATCCCAAATTGTCACGGTTCAAAAGACAACGCTTAAACAAGTCCGACGGCTTTATCTAAAAAGTTGGCAAAGTTCTCTGGTTGACCAGGCACATAGGTTGACAAAGCAGGCAAATCCATATCCCTCAAGGTCTGAGGCAGTGTACTGTGATAATGGGTTAAAAAACATGAAGATGGACAGTCAGCACATCAAATGTAACCATAACAATACTTGGGCACTAAAATGGTTGAGAAAGTGAATGACTTCTCATTTAAAACAAACCTGCAAGTGCAGTAGATAAGATGTGAATCTGCCTGCAGCTGCTTTGCGAGCTCCAGCTGATGATTGTCCATTAATTTATCATTGACCACCACAAGGAGAGCTTTATTTGCTCCGAGGGCTTCCAAACAGCTTCCTGCTCCTAATGGGGATAGAGCCGATATTAACAACTCGCTTCTAATCTGGGTTCAACTTTTTGTTATATAGGATATTATTAGGTCTAGAAAAAAACTATATTACATTAGATGAGGGGTTTGTAATTGCCATGGACCCCCAAATATGATCATCCTTGTGTGATTTTTTTTTAAATATTATTATAAAATATGTGTAAAATATTGTTTGGAGATTTTACAAGAACTATATTTTAGAGTAGTGTTTGGGGCAAAGGGAGCTTAACCCACCAGCATGACTGATGACCAGATCTGAGTGTCTCATGTCCTCGGCGATTGAGTCTTTGAAGCGAAACACTTGAAGTGTCAGTCCTGGACAGCTGTCTGGATCAGGCACGACTGAACCTCTGCCAACCTGAAGCACCATGTCTGTGTAGCCGCGGTGAATCAATGCCTTCATTCAAAACATAAGTCGCCATAGTGAGTCAGGATATACGGATATACGTGTGTTTAATTTAAAATCTCATGGGTTACTGCTTATAATCCTTTGCAGCTCACTCTTTATAAATGGTATTATTACCTTCACAGATTCATCTGAAGTCACCGTGCCAATCAGATCATCAAAACTCGTTGTCCCGACGGTTACAAATACAGTTTTCATTGTATTAGTCTGTGACAGTCTTTACTAAATGTATCAAAAAACAGGCTTGGAAAAAATGAAAACGGCAATCGTGAGGAAAACATAAGTCTCTCCTCCCTTCAAAATAAAAGTCCTACTGGCTCATAATCAGTGCCCTTTAGTAATTTACTGATTCATAATTAATAAATCATTCACAATTCATAGATATTGCCCTTGTTTGATATCCTTTAAATTTTCCTTTCTGTAAAAGTCTACTCCTTATATACGTCCTGAAGGTCTTCAAGGTTTGTAGAATTGCACACACAGACCAGCCACTAGTCATGATGAGCCTATCACTGAAAACCGAGACCCACACAGCATTTGATCACTGGATTTACAGAAATCATTTCACTTTTAACTTTTTCGCAACATTGCACATCTAATCGGCTCCTGGCGAACACATTAATTCGTATCACTCAGTGAGTCATTTAACCATGTATTACTGTCTTTGGATGGCTTTTGTTTTTCAAATACATTAAAATGTACAAATCCACATGAATTTCATATTTACATGCAATGCAGGAACCTCTTTTTTTGAAGTAAGCCCTTAGATTTTAAGTTAATAATAAAATAATAAGTCAATAATAAAATTAAGTCTATAAAATTAATAATAATAATAATAATAATAATAATAATAATAATAATAATAAAAATACAATTAAGTTCACAATTCTCTGTTAATGGTTACATGACATGGAGGTAAACCTTTTTTTAGTAAATTGTTTATTCTGATAAACAATTTCAGCATACAATTAAATTTTTATGACTTAAATACTTAATTAACTTTTCATTAAACACACAACCCCTGCAGTTCCTTTATGAACCACATCCTGACTTAATGTAATGTTAATGCACTTCATGTTGTTGATAACAAAGATTGGAATATATTTTCTTTCTCTTTGTAAATCAATATGGTAAAAGATTATCCTATTCAAATCAATGTGATAAACAAGTTAGGTCAACCACCACGTCTTGGTGAAGGTGAAGTCACAGATGGTTGTTGAAATAAAGTCAAAATAGCAAGATATAAACTCACAAACTTACGAGTGAGCTGACTTTTTTTTTTTCAGAATTGGACTTTCTAAATCACAATTGCAAGTTTATACACTAATACTATATTGACAAAAGTTTTGGGACTCCTGCCTTTACATGCACAAGAACTTTAATGACATCCCATTCTTAATCTGTAAGGTTTCATACAGAGGCTTTCTACAAGGTTTAGTGTGTTTATGGGAATTTTTGACCATTCTTCTTGAAGCACATTTGTGATGTTGGACGAGAAGGCCTGGCTCGCAGTCTTCACTCTAATTCATCCCAAAGGCATTCTATCGGGTTGAGGTCAGGACTCTGTGTAGGCCAGTCAAGTTCCTCCACATCAAACTCGCTCATCCATGTCTTTATGGATCTTGCTTTGTGCACTGGTGCACAGTCATTTTGGAACAGGAAGGGGCCATCCCCAAACTGTTCCCACAAAGTTAGGAGCATGAAATTGTCCAAAATGTCTTGCTGTGCTGAAGCATTAAGAGTTCCTTTCACTGGAACTAAAGGGCCAAGTGCAACCCCTGAAAATAAACCCCACACCATAATCCCCTCCACCAAACTTTACACTTGGCACAATGCAGTCAGGCAACCGCTAAACCCAGACTCATCCATCGGATTGCCAGACAGAGAAGCGTGATTGGTCACTCCAGAGAACACGTCTCCACTGCTCTAGAGTCCAGTGGCGACGTGCTTTACACTACTGCATCTGACGCTTTGCATTGCACCTGGAAGCAGTCTGCATGCCTAGGTGCTTGATTTTATACACCTGTGGCCACGGAAGTGATTGGAACAGCTGAATTTAAGGAATTGGAGGGGTGTCCCATACTTTTGGCAGTATAGTGTATCTTACATGCATGGGTATATCCATATACACTATATGATATCAATGAATAACTTTTTAGTTTGTTTTTAAATCGGACACTGTATATAACAATAAAATTTTTTTATTATTTTAAAATGTATTTATTTATTTAAAATGTGTTGCTTCAAGGCAATATTATACCACAGCAGACAAATTGAAACATTTGACATTTTCATGCAGAAAAAATATATTTATATATTTAAAAATATAAGACACTTGAGCAAACAGATTTATCTAGTTTTTAACATATTACACATTTCATACTTAATAAAAAGTAACATTTCATATCCAGCTGTTGCTCTCACGCAACATTGTACCATCGTGGAATCATCGTATAATCAAGTTATCATATCATATCATATCCGTCTCCATCCTCACTCTCACCCTCTTCCTGCCAGATTGTCACTATGACCTCATCTTCCTCATCATGACACTTCATATGCACTCATTAACTGGAAGTTCTACCTGTGCTTTATGCCTTTTTGAAGTGCCGGTATGTGATTTTTTTATTCTTATAAGTGCATTACAAAATTTTACAAAAATGCAAATACATTTAGATCATTTTAACTATTTTCCTTACAAATACAATATACAGGTATTTATTCTGTACAATTACGGTACAATAGCCAAGTTTCCATTCACTTTTTCCACTGTTTTGTTATCGACAAAGTGAATAGCTTTCAATCGGTCTGTATTTCGGTCTTTCGACGCAGGCCACAACAACTTTGCCAGGCTTTTCGGTCCCTGGCCAGAACCATCTGGTCTCTGCCGATGTCTTGTCTGAGTGAGTCCCGCCATCGGGTTGCGGGGTGGCCGAGCGGTCTTTTGATGTCTAGAGGCAGCCATTTGGTCACGGCCCACGTCCAACGCCCCTCCAACATCCTGGCCACGTGTCCGGCCCAGCGCTTCTTGGCCTGTTCGGCCTGGTTGACGGTGTCCTTTACCTTGCTCGTCTTCCTCGGTAGTTCTTTGCTGATGTGGTCCGTCCTCTTGACGCCGACCATCCGCCCCTCATCCATCCGCCCCATCCGCGTACGGTCCTGCCAGTTTCTGCTTGTCTGGCACGATCAGCGACCAGGTCTCGGCCCTGTAGTGCATGGCATGCAGTGTTGTTGAACAGGTGGGCACGCAGGGGGACATCTGCGCCATTTCTAAACTAAATTAGGAAATATTAATCAGAAGTTCACAGAGAAGTGGGACAGTTTGTCTTGCAGAGAGGATTTTCTTGTGGTGCCCCCCTCAACGCACTTGGTGCCCTACACGCTCTGCGTGATTTGAGTGGTGGGAGCGGCAGCACTGCATTCAGTTATACACTTTTTTTTTGTCTTACAGCCATCAAAGATGTTTATCCATCAAGCTGAGCACCTTCTCGCAGGGCGGTGGTGGGCAACAATGGAGGTAGAGGAACGTTTTTGCTCATCATTTGAGAAGAATGAGTGTGGGTTCACTTCAGGTCAGTGGGGAATAGTGGAGGCACCACAAGGAGCCCCGGTTCCTGCAAGGTACCAGCAGGGAGAGCATGTGCCTGCCCAGTCCCCTGCGGGAGCACCTGTACCTGAAGCACTGGTGTCCGTTGTATCCCCTGAGGAAGCCCACCTTGTTTCAAGAGGATGCACCCATGCCCACTGCTTCCCCAAATAAATCACGTGTGGCTGCCTCTTCCCCAGAGAAAGCACCAGTGCCCACCATGTACTCTGACAAAGCACCTGTATGTGCCTCACTCCAAAAGGAAGCACCCATGCCAACTGCCTCCCCAGGGGAAGCACCTGTGCCTGCCTTGTCCTCTGAAGAATCACCCTTGCATGCAGGAAGCAGCTTCCCTGAGGAAGCAGCAGTGCCCACCACGTCCATACCGGGAGCACCTGTACCTGCCAGGCCCCCATTCAGGGGAAAATTGAAGATCCCTAAAAATATGAGAGCATCTGTCAAGGGATGTCATCTTGATACCCTTGCTCTTAAGGCCCCTCAAAGGACCACCTTCATCTGCCAGGACACCAAAAGGAGCACCAGTGCCCACCACATCCCCAAAAGAAGCACCTGTGCCTGCCTCATCCTCAGAGGAAGCATCAGTGCCCACTGTCCCCCCCAAGCAAGCACTTGTGTCCACCTCGTCCCAAAAGGATACACCCATGCCCACTGCCTCCCCAGAGGAAACACCAGTGCCCACCACCTCCTCTGAGGAAGCACCTGTGCCCACCTCATCCCAAAAGGATGCACCCATGCCCACTGCCTCCCCAGAGGAAACACCAGTGCCCACCACCTCCTCTGAGGAAGCACCTGTGCCCACCTCGCCCCAAGAGAAAGCTCCAGACCTGGTTTCCTGACTTTGAAGGTAAGATGTTCAGCCATGGCCACAACTATAGACACCTAAAAAAGACATTTCCTTTAATAATTCAGAATAATGGTTGATTATGTTGATTTTTAATGGTTGATTTTTTCTGTTATCAGATCTTGAAAGTATGCATTTGTTCTCTCTTTAATCTTGAATATTTGGTTACATCCATGACTTCAGCACATGTTGAAGCAAGTCATTTAGGCAGTAAATCATTGCCACCAGTTTGTTGTTAATCAGTTTTATCATTTAACCAGAAGACAAATCTGCACCCACTGAGGAAGAGAAGGCTGAGTTCAGGAGGAAGCTCCAGGTCTGGTCATAGTTAACTGAATATGTCGGATACACATTTGCCCGACACATTGTATGGGGTATTCAATCACTGATTTCCTTATTTTTTATTTCACTAGTGGCCAACTCTAAACCCACTGAGGGAGAGAAGGATGGGTTCAAGAGGAAGCTCCAGACCTGGTTTCCTGAAACTGAAGGGCAGGGCAGGGCAGATCATTTCATTTTTATTTCACCAGTAGCCAACTCTAAACCCACCTAGGAAGAAAAGGCTGAGTTCAAGATAAAGCTCCAGGTCTGGTTTACTGACTTCCAGAAATGGCCATGATCAGCTGACATTGTGGGGCACACATTTCCCCCAGATATACCACAATAAAGGATGAGCAATATGTAATTTTCACAGATTTTTTTATTTAATTTCACCAGTAGCCCACTCTCAACCCACTGAAGAAGAGAAGGCTGAGTTCAGGAAAAAGCTCCAGATCTGGTTTCCTGACATTGAAAGTAAGAACTTTAGCCAGGGCTGCAACTACCATAGACATTGAGGTTTCTCGTAAACATTTAGGATACTCATTAATTCGTTTTTCTTTCTCTCCAGATATCCATTCTTGAACGTAAACATTACTTCTCTCTTAATATTGATTATTTGGTTACACACATGACTAGTTTAGCACTTTGAAGTAAATCATTTAGGTGGTAAATTATTGCCACCAGTTGTCTGTTAATCAGTTTTATCAATTCACTAGAAGCCAACTCTGCACCCACTGAGGAAGGGAAGGCTGAGTTCAGGAGGAAGCTCCAGGTCTGGTTTCCTGATACTAAAGGTAAGAACATCAGCCAGAGCCACAACCACACCAGATATTGGTTTCTTTTAATCTTCAAAATGAAGTTACATCCACAAAATGGTAGGCAGTAAATTACCTGCTGTCTCATAATGATTTTTTCTTATTCACTAGTAGCTGACTTTAAACCCACTTCCCTTAAAGGAACGCGCCGACTTTTTGGGACTTTAGCTTATTCAACATATCCCCCAGAGTTAGATAAGTCCATACATACCATTCTGATCTCTGTACGTGCCATAACTCTGTCAGACCATCGCACACACCGCTAGCCTAGCTTAACACTGGATTGTTGGGAAGACTGTAGGTAAACGGCTCCAGCTAGCCTACTGCTCAATAAGTGACAAAATAACGCCAACATTTTCCTATTTACATGTTGTGATGTGTATAGTTACATTGTGTACTAAGACAGACGGAAAATGAAAAGTGATTTAGACCGATATGGCTAGGACCTATACTCACATTCCTGCGTGATAATCAAGGAACTTTGTGCCGTACCATGGGTGCAGCAGCGCAATGATATTATGCAGCGCTTGAAAATAGTCCCCAGCACGCTCTCTGTGCAAGCAGGTTGTCACGTTGGTTCTGTTGATGGAAGTTCAGGGGCTGCGTATCATTGCCCGCTGCTGCACCCATGGTACGGCATAAAGTTCCTTGATTATTACGCAGGAATGAGAGTATAGTTCCTAGCCATATCGGTCTAGAAAATCACAACTTTTCATTTTCCATCATTGGAGCTGTTTACGTCCAGTCTTTGTGCTAAGCTAGGCTAGCGGTGGGTGCTTCAGACAGAGTTATGGCATGCACGAAGATGAGAATGGACCACCTACACTTGTCAGGACACCAAAAGGAGAACCAGTCCCCACCACGTCCCCAGGAGCAACAGCACCTGTGCCTGCCTCATCCTCAGAGGAAGCTTCAGTGCCCACTGTGTCCCCTAAGGAAGCACCTGTGCCCAACTCGTCCCAAGAGGACATACCCATGTCCACTGCCTCCCCCAAGGCATCAGTGCCCACCACATCCTCTGAGGAAGGACCCGTGCCCACCTCGTCCCAATAGACCTGTGCTCACTGCTTCTCCAGAAAGCACATTTGCCTGCCCAACACATCCTCTGAGGAAGCACCTGTGACCCCCTCATCCCAAGAAGAAGTACCCATGCCCACTGCCTCCCCAGGAAGCACCTGTGTCTCCCACAAGCAAAGGTTAGTTGCTCCTGTCTCTCATTTTTATTTTCAGATTTATAAAAAAATTCAACTGTCTTCAACTAAGCTACTTTGTTTGTTATCCTCTATTTAGAATACTTTGTATATTTCAGTAAAATTCATAGACCCCATGGCAAAGAACAATTTCCCTTCTTCCAGCTCATTAAACCTGATTATGTCTATTATCTATATACACTCACTTTATTAGGAACACATGTTCAATTTCTCATTAATGCAATTATCTAATCAACCAATCACATGGCGGTTGCTTCAATGCATTTAGGGGTGTGGTCCTGGTCAAGACAAACTGAATGTCAGAATGGAAAGAAAGGTGATTTAAGCAATTTTGAGTGTGGCATGGTTGTTGGTGCCAGACGGGCCGGTCTGAGTATTTCACAATCTGCTCAGTTACTGGGATTTTCACGCACAACCATTTCTAGGGTTTACAAAGAATGGTGTGAAAAGGGAAAAACATCCAGTATGCGGCAGTCCTGTGGGCGAAAATGCCTTGTTGATGCTAGAGGTCAGAGGAGAATGGGCCGACTGATTCAAGCTGATAGAAGAGCAACTTTAACTGAAATAACCACTCGTTACAACCGAGGTATGCAGCAAAGCATTTGTGAAGCCACAACACGCACAACAATGAGGCGGATGGGCTACAACAGCAGAAGACCCCACCGGGTACCACTCATCTCCACTACAAATAGGAAAAAGAGGCTACAATTTGCACAAGCTCACCAAAATTGGACAGTTGAAGACTGGAAAAATGTTGCCTGGTCTGATGAGTCTCGATTTCTGTTGAGACTCAGATGGTAGAGTCAGAATTTGGCGTAAACAGAATGAGAACATGGATCCATCATGCCTTGTTACCACTGTGCAGGCTGGTGGTGGTGGTGTAATGGTGTGGGGGATGTTTTCTTGGCACACTTTAGGCCCCTTAGTGTCAATTGGGCATCGTTTAAATGCCACGGCCTACCTGAGCATTGTTTCTGACCATGTCCATCCCTTTATGACCACCATGTACCCATCCTCTGATGGCTACTTCCAGCAGGATAATGCACCATGTCACAAAGCTCGAATCATTTCAAATTGGATTCTTGAACATGACAATGAGTTCACTGTACTAAAATGGCTCCCAGTCACCAGATCTCAACCCAATAGAGCATCTTTGGGATGTGGTGGAACAGGAGTTCCGTGCCCTGGATGTGCATCCCACAAATCTCCATCAACTGCAAGATGCTATCCTATCAATATGGGCCAACATTTCTAAAGAATGCTTTCAGCACCTTGTTGAATCAATGCCACGTAGAATTAACACAGTTCTGAAGGCAAAAGGGGGTCAAACACAGTTTTAGTATGGTGTTCCTAATAACCCTTTAGGTGAGTGTATATACAATAAAACTACTAGTCATGTGTATGATTTTTGGTGGTATCTCAAAGTATTTACTGTTAGCCTTGTTAAAGGTGGGATTTGTTTTTTAAAATGATTTTGTTATCATAAGGTATTTACTGTATACAGTATGATAGACAAAAACAAACAAACCAACAAAAAAAATTAAGCATTTATTTGCATGGCCCATTCCTGTTATGTAGTACATTACAGCACATCTCCTTATCATATATCTTTATAAATTAGATAATATATGACATTTTTTTAAATATTAAAACAATTATCAAGGTATCAGGACTAGGTGAACATAGGGGAGAACATTTTAAATAATTTCACTATTTTCTGGTAATTTTTTAATGAAATATGTCTTTAAAACAAAGGTATAAAAAAAACGTAGAAAGCTCAAAAGGTACGGTGGTGGACGAGAAGGAAGAGGATGAGAAAGAGCCAGGTGTGGACAGTGTTGTCAAGGCTGCATCCGGCACACCAGAAGGTTTTTCCCTTTTCCTGGCAAGAGACGGCCAGACCCAGCACAAAGACGTGATGCTGAGGCAGAATGAATATTTCACTGACTTTTGCAGTTGAATGCATACTTTTCATTTAGCTTTTGCATTGCATTTGTATTTTTGCAGTATGCAAGTGTTGAATATACATTCAGTAATATTCAGTACAATACTTGCAGTGCATACAGTATACAATTTATTCACCTCACTACTGTAAGTTGCGATTATTATACTTCTTTTACGTAATTGCAAAATGTTTACACTGTGTAACAATATAGGCTACTTTTTTTCTGCAACTGCATGCTTTTGATGCTGTGTTCAACATTTTTTTGATGTAGTGTTTTATATTTTGTCTGGTTTTGTGTATGATCTGAAAACATTATTTTGAGCACAGACAAAATGGTTTTGAGGCAATTATTTGATTTTTCCAGAAGAGTCAGATGTATTTTGAAGATTTGGTGTTGTGTTTAAAGTTTTGAGGAAGTGGGTGATGGTTTCAAGAAATGTGTTTTAGCAATTCAGAAAAAACGGTCAAACCTGTTTAGCACCCTTTGGAAAATAAGGGGGCTGCAGGATGACACACCTGAATTTGAAGCCCTAAATGTCTTTTTCCTTCTCTAAATCTGGATAGTGAACTCTGGCTGGGTGAGTATGACATTCAGAGATGACTCCTGAAGCCACTCCCATGATAGTCACAAGCCTTTGAGTCGGATGTGCCTTTTGTCACATCACTCTGCCACAGATATCAAGTGCTGCAGATGGTCACCATTCCAACAGGTTTTCCTATCTCCACAGAGAATGTTGCAGCTGTTACAGTAGCCATTACTTTCTTATGAGCAGACAGCAAAAGAATGAAGGCTTTCACTTTTTTGTATTTAATGCTGCATTTAAAATACTCTCAAAAATACACATGGTTTTAATGGCTTCTCTCCCAACTATTATTTAGTCCAGAATTTCAGTCAGATGTGCATGACAAAACATTATTTATGGCAGCAGCCTTAAATATTTTGCCCATTTTTTAAAGCTCACGAGATTCTCAGACTTTAGACGTTGGGTTTCTGCCACAATAAGACAGATTGTTGGAAACTGATAATGGCTGATTTCCAGGCAACTAAAAGGTCATTATCAAAAGCCTATTGTGAGGTATTGCACGCATCAATTTCGAGTACTTTATTTAGTTGTTTTGGTTTAAATGTCTCAAAAATGTCTCTTGTACTTTGGCATTTGTACATTTTATGTGCTTACAATTTTAAGAGCAAAGTGTTATATTCACATAATGGTGATGAATGACTATTAACATAGGTTTCTATAGAAGCAGTGGTGGAAATGTGCGTCAAAAACAAGGATTTCAAGAAAAGACAGACAACACAGGTTTCAGACTGCAATCATTTAAGGCATCATCAATGCTGTACTTCAGAAACAATGCATACTGTAATCACAAAAAGCCAAAACAGCCAACAGAATATAAAAACGCAATATTCAGCTATCTCGGTAATTAAAGACTTTTAATAAATAGAGTATTAGGAGAGAAAGCATACATACCAGTAGTTAAAAAAAAAAAAATCAAAGAGAGGGGGGAAAAAGAAGTTACATACTGAGGTCTCAAACCTGCATAATGGCTGTTACAGTTTAATAATTAGATATCAAACTTAAAATGTTAAAAGAAAAAACAGGGAATCATTTACAACGGAGCTTCTCCAGGGATATTATAGCCCTGAGATGACCTGCTCGTCATAACTTTTCCCTATATATACGAAAAATAGCTATTAATAGCTCAAAACGTTTTCTGTGCTCCAATTCGCAGATTTGACTTATTTCCAGGTAACCAAAACATAACTTGAAGATATTGTATATGTGCTCTACAATCCAGACCCCAGAGGATTTGAGTTTTGAAGACCCTGCGATGATTTATTTCCGAGCAGTAAAGTCAAGCCTCGGCCGGATGTCTTAAGTGTCAGAGTTCAAGGGGCTCAGTGGCACAGGTGTGGCTCAGAGGGTCATACGATCAGAGACTGGTTCAAAAGAGCGTCCGTCTGGATCATGTATCTAAGGAACACAGAAATGTGCTGTGGTTACAAAAAGTAAAAACATTATACAATGTACATACGATACAATGGATTTTCTTTGGAATTTAACTTCCAAATAAATGACATCTCTGCTTGAGGCGAGATCATCATCAACCAGAAAAAAAATCAGCTTCAATCTGACGGAGACTGTAAAAATCTGTTTACATAAAGACACCACTGAAACGCTACATCGGAGTCATCCTAAAAATCTCAGGAACACCATTTCCTGTTTTGCAACATCACTTTCCATTCAGGATGTTTGGATTTCCTCTTTCTTCTCAAGGATTGTCCAGACAGCACAGTCTCTTCATGCTTCACCTCACTGGTCTAAGCAGTTTTGTTCTTCAGGCCACATTCTTGTTGTGAATATTTTTAAGTATTTGTGTACATTTTGGAGAAAAACACGAGCATCACGGACTCAATGAGATGTGTGAGTACACTAGAAAGCCGGAATGTTGAGCCTTTGTTTTACTCAAGGTTTTGCTCTCTCATACCTGGAGTGAAAGTAAGGCCGGGGCGCTCACTGCACAACGCAGGCGGTGCAGCACTGCTCTTGCTTCTCGGGCAAAGTGGTGTAGTTCATCTGCCTTACAATCTCAGCGAACAGCTCATCAACCATGCTCTTGCTCTTGGCCGAGGTCTCTATGAAGGGACAGCCCCACTCTTGTGCGAGGGCTCGGCCGTCAGAACCCGCGACCTCCCGCTCAGACTCCAGGTCCACCTTATTCCCCACCAAGATCAGAGGCACCTTCTCGAAGCGCTTCACACGGACGATCTGGTCCCGCATTGGTCTGATGTCCTGCGGAGCATGAAGGAGTGTGTTCATGGGAATGATACATCAAAACAAAAGTATAAATGCGATAACACAGTTTAAGACTCCAAAGATTGTTTTGTTTATGGAGAAATTAACACAGTCGTGAAGAAACGGAAGTATCAACTGATCTTTTCTTCTGTACTGTGATAAGCATTTGAGTGTAACAGATCATTAAAAAGGAAAAATGTAGGGCGAGGACTTGATTCTGTCCATGGGTTGTTGACTGGATTCTGAGATGTGGGAATTGCCCTCAAAAGAGGAAATGGATGAATGCGAACATGAAGGGCGTGGTTTAAGTGGACAAAATAATTGGAGAAGTCCTGCATACACAACCAGAGAAAAGTGTTGTTTCACCAGAATATCCAGTTATGACACGGATGAATCATTACTATTTTTTTTTTTAATGAAATACGCACAGATGAATTGCTCACAGTAAGATCTAAAACATGGATTTAAATATAGACAGAATGAGAATTAAATTCATGTCAACTATTAATGGAGGGACTGGTTGAGGTGTGGGGACGATGACTTCAGGTATACAAGTAATTTTAGAATTTAAACACACATTTTATAGTATTACTTTTGTCTCCTTTTGTGTATTAAGATCCCATCCAATGTTGTTGTTCTCATTTTATTTTTGCTAAATAAATTTTCTCTTGTGAACATATGTAAAACAAAATGTTATGTACTTCCTGTGAACAATGTACATGTTTGAGTTGGGCAATAAATACATTTTTAAAAGTTAAGAAACAAATAGTGGGTGTGTGAGATCTCAAGTTTCAACCTGTTGCATGAGACAAAACAACTTGTACTTAAAGAACTGACTGAAGGGGTTTGGGTTTGGTTAACTTCTAAAATCAGAGGTTCCCTTGCTAGAGTGATTATCTGACCTAATTTGTGGTATTACGCAAGTAACAGTGGTAATAATGTCCTAATCTAAACCTCTAGTGCCTATGTGCTTAACTAGTATAACCAGATATGAGGTGCAGCACTCACCTGAAATGACTGCTGATTGACAAGGCTGTAGACTAAAATAAAGCCTTGCCCATTTTTAATGTACAGATCTCGCATGGACGCAAACTGCTCGGTCCCAGCGGTGTCCAGGATCTCCAGCAC
This sequence comes from Romanogobio albipinnatus, assembly GCA_023566225.1. NCBI lineage: Eukaryota > Metazoa > Chordata > Actinopteri > Cypriniformes > Gobionidae > Romanogobio > Romanogobio albipinnatus. The sequence goes on along the minus strand of CM042246.1, from coordinate 27,147,601 downwards.
CGAGGGGGAGGAATCCACCTCGATCTCCTTCCTATAGAAGTCCTCGATGGTCGGGTCATATTTTTCTATGAATGTCCCGGTCACAAATTGGACCGTGAGTGCGGACTTGCCCACGCCGCCGCTGCCCAGCACAACCACCTTATACTCCTTCATTTGGTCTGGTCCAGGCTTAAGCTACAGCTAACTTTATCTGCTCAGTACCGGCCATAAAAACATAAAAATACCACAGCACGTCTTATCGAGACGTTTTATGATCAAAACATCACCAGGGGAGCACTTTTCTAGGGTTCGACGAAATCAAAGCCACAGATTCAACAGAGGTGTATTTTCTCTGAGTGAATGTCTAGCTAAATCCAAAACGCACCTCCATCTGCACACTATCCCCATCAATATCCGGTCATCCGAGAGTTTGTCAGCCACATAGGCGATATAAAACACAAGTATTGTGAAAAGTCGTGTCCATGTTTGGCGTCTGTGTGAAAGGAGCGCTACATGACTAGCGTTAGCTGGCTAGTGCTTCTCAAAGAGAGCGAGGCTGCACTCACACACAAACGGCCCTTTGCTGCTTTAAACCCGCTTCTGTGCGACGAATATAATCACCGGCTTCAGGTCTCTTGCTCGGATATCTTCAACTCATAGACGCCGTCTTGGAAACCTGCATTGCCTTCCCTTCTTGTGTCTCTTTCCCCCGGCCCGCCTCTGCATATCGGCCCAGACAGCAGCGGCCTCGCAGCGGAGCTCCTCTCACACAGCGGCGTGAACGAACTGTTCTTCCGATTCGGATCTGTTCAGTGAATCGGTTGAATTGGTTCACGGACTGAGCGAATCGTGACGTGAGTCGTCTGGTAAGGGCATTTGGAGCCCTGACAGACCGAAAGCGTTAATATCCGAATAGCAGAAATGTTACAAAACGTTCAGGAAATGTTAACGACTTGATTGTATGGTAATTCTTATCAACACATAGTTTGTTTAACGTGCAAAAAGTTTTCCCAACAGATATAAGCTATATTCATTTTTGTATCTAGCAAGCAAGTAACTTCTTCTGAATTACTTTGTTTTATACTTTGAATAATGACTGCAATAAACTGAAATGACACGCATGAAATAAATACTCCAGAACATACTGTATGCACCGGAGGCGACGGTTACAATCACTGTGTGACGCAAGGGGATCGCAAAGTGGTTTTTCTGAGCCGGTTCTATAAAACGAACTGTTCAAAAGAACCGATTCGCTGAATTGAGGCGGGCCCCGAAGAGAAGCATTTTTCTCGCACACGCCTCACACTGACCAATAAACATCCGCCGGAAATCACATCACATATATAGCTCTGAAAAAAATTAAGACACCACTTAACGGTCTCGTAATTTTTTTCAGAGTTTGTTTTACTTTATATATAGGCTACATATACATATAGCCTACAGGTGCTGGTCATATAATTAGAATATCATCAAGTTGATTTATTTCATTAATTCCATTCAAAAAGTGAAACTTGTATATTATATTCATTCATTACACACAGACTGATATATTTCAAATGTTTATTTCTTTTCATTTTGATGATTATAACTGACAACTAAGGAAAATCCCAAATTAGAATATTGTGAAAAGGTTCAATATTGAAGACACCTGGTGCCACACTCTAATCAGCTAATTAACTCAAAACACCTGCAAAGGCCTTTAAATGGTCTCTCAGTCTAGTTCTGGAGGCTACACAATCATGGGGAAGACTGCTGACTTGACAGTTGTCCAAAAGACGACCATTGACACCATGCACAAGGAGGGCAAGACACAAAAGGTCATTGCAAAAGAGGCTGGCTGTTCACAGAGCTCTGTGTCCAAGAACTTTAATAGAGAGGTGAAGGGAAGGAAAATATGTGGTAGAAAAAAGTGTACTAGCAATAGGGATAACCGCACCCTGGAGAGGATTGTGAAACAAAACCCATTCAAAAATATGGGGGAGATTCACAAAGAGTGGACTGCAGCTGGAGTAAGTGCTTCAAGCACTACACACAGACGTATGCAAGACATGGGTTTCAGCTGTCGCATTCCTTGTGTCAAGCCACTCTTGAACAACAGACAGTGTCAGAAGCATCTCGCCTGGGCTAAAGACAAAAAGGACTGGACTGCTGCTGAGTGGTCCAAAGTTATGTCCTCTGATGAAAGTACATTTTGCATTTCCTTTGGAAATCAGGGTCCCAGAGTCTGGATGAAGAGAGGAGAGGCACACAATCCACGTTGCTTGAGGTCCAGTGTAAAGTTTCCACAGTCAGTGATGGTTTGGGGTGCCATGTCATCTGCTGGTGTTGGTCCACTATGTTTTCTGAGGTCCAAGGTCAACGCAGCCGTATACCAGGAAGTTTTAGAGCACTTCATGCTTCCTGCTGCTGACCAACTTTATGGAGATGCAGATTTCATTTTCCAACAGGACTTGGCACCTGCACACAGTGCCAAAGCAACCAGTATCTGGTTTAAGGACCATGGTATCCCTGTTCTTAATTGGCCAGCAAACTCACCTGACCATAACTCCATAGAAAATCTATGGGGTATTGTGATGCGATTATGCCAGACCCAACAATTCAGAAGAGCTGAAGGCCACTATCAAATCAAATCAAATCAAATCAAATCAAATCACTTTATTGTCACTCAACCATATACACAAGTGCAACAGCAGGTAAAATTCTTAGGTTCAGTTCCGAGCAACATAGTAGTCATGACATGACATGTACAACATTCAAAGCAACATCAGATTACACATCTGATGCGCACACAATTACTCACAGCACAGTAAACTCTACAATAAACAATAAATAATTTACACAATGTGAGTGTAGTTCTCACAGCTTTAAATAATATACACATACTTACAATATACATATACTTTAAACAATATACACTAAACATACATTAAACAATAACAGTATACATTAAGCTAAAAATAATAATAATAGTAATATATAATGTACAGTATACAATATTCACAAATAGACATCCAATGTACAATAGATACGCTATATGATAAATAAATGTGTTTATAATGTGTGTGTATCTACAGTGGGTTGTGCTGAGTGATATTCTGTCCAGTGTGTGTTATGATCCTGATGGATCAGGAGTTAAGGAGTCTAATTGCTTGTGGGAAGAAGCTGTTCTGGAGTCGGCTGGTGTGTGTTCTGATGCTGCGGTACCGTCTGCCTGATGGCAGCAGTGAGAGCAGCCCATGGCTCGGGTGGCTAGAGTCTCTGATGATCCTCTGAGCTCTCTTCACACACCGCCTGGCATAAATGTCCTGGAGGGAGGGAAGCTCACCTCCGATGATGCAGCTGGCCGTGCGCACTACCCTTTGCAGGGCTTTGCAGCTGTGGGCGGTACTGTTGCCGTACCAGGTGGTGATGCAGCCAGTCAGCAGGCTCTCTATGGTGCTGCTGTAGAAGCGTGTGAGGATGTGGCGGTTCATTCCAAACCTCCTCAGCCGTCGCAGGAAGAAAAGGCGCTGATGAGCCTTCTTCACAACGGCCTCGGTGTGGACGGACCATGAGAGTTCCTCTGTGATGTGGACACCGAGGAACTTGAAGCTGCTGACTCTCTCCACCGGTGCTCCATTGATGGTGATGGGGCGGTGTTCTATCTCATTCCTCCTGAAGTCGACCACCAGCTCCTTGGTCTTGCTGACGTTGAGGGAGAGGTTGTGCTCCTGACACCACCGTGTCAGAGTGTGCACCTCCTCTCTGTAGGCCGTTTCATCATTGTCAGTGATGAGACCTACCACCGTCGTATCGTCAGCAAACTTGATGATGGTATTGGAGCTGTGGGTTGCCACACAGTCATGTGTGTACAAGGAGTACATGAGTGGGCTGAGAACACAGCCCTGAGGGGCTCCAGTGTTGAGAGTCAGTGATGAGGAGATGTTACTGCCCATTCTGACCACCTGGCGTCTGTTTGACAGGAAGTCCAGGATCCAGCTGCATAGCAAGCTGTTTAAGCCTAGAGCCCGGAGTTTCACGTCAAGTATGGAGGGCACAATGGTGTTGAATGCTGAGCTGTAGTCTACAAACAGCATTCTCACATATGTGTTCCTCTTTTCCAGGTGGGAGAGAGCAGTGTGTATAGTCATCAGTGGAGCGGTTTGTGCGGTATGCAAACTGCAGTGGATCCAGTGAGGGAGGGAAAACAGAGCAGATGTGGTTTCTGATTAGTCTCTCAAAGCATTTGCTGATGATGGGGGTCAGAGCAACAGGACGCCAGTCGTTTAAGCAGGTGGTTTTTGATTGCTTCGGCACAGGCACAATGGTGGACGTTTTGAAGCATGTGGGGACCACAGACAGGGAGAGGGACAGGTTAAAAATGTCAGTGAAAACTCCAGCCAGTTGGTGCGCGCACGCTCTGATGACGCGGCCCGGAATGCCGTCTGGACCCGCGGCTTTACGGATGTTCACCCGCCGGAAGGATCGGGTTACATCCGCTACAGATACAGAGAGTGAACTAACCTCTGCATCTTCAGCCACAAGCTCTCTCTCCGCGAGGGCGGTGTTAGTTCCCTCAAAGCGAGCATAGAAGGTGTTTAGCTCGTCCGGGAGAGAGGCAGCGGTATTCACGGTGGAGTTTGTGTTCCCTTTATAGTCCGTGATGGTGTTAATTCCCCGCCACATGCTTCTAGAGTCGGTGGTGTTGAACTGTCCTTCAATCTTGTCCCTGTACTGGCGTTTTGCTGCTCTGATGGTTTTCCGGAGGGCATAACTTGCTTGTTTATGCTCCTCCGCATTACCGGAGTTAAAGGTGAAGGTCCGCGCATTGAGTGCCGCGCGAACATCCCCATTTAGCCACGGCTTCTGGTTTGGGTACAGCCGAATTGTTTTGGTCGGAACAACGTCTTCTACGCACTTCCTGATGAAACACGTTACGCTATCAGCGTAGACCTCGATGTCGTCATCAGAGGCCGACCGGAACATCTCCCAGTCCGCGTGATCAAAACAGTCTTGTAGCATAGAGTCTGATTGGTCCGACCAGCACTGGATGGTTCTGAGGGCGGGTGCTTCCTGTTTCAGTCTCTGCCTATAAGCGGGCAGAAGGAGAACGGAAACGTGGTCTGATTTGCCAAATGGTGGGCGCGGGAGGGACTTGTAGCCATCCCGGAAGGGAGAGTAACAGTGATCTAAGACACGGTTCCCTCGCGTGTTGAAGTTAACATGTTGGTGGTATTTAGGTGCAATGCGTTTGAAGTTGGCTTTGTTAAAGTCCCCGGTCACAATAAACGCAGCCTCAGGATGCGCGGTTTCCTGCTCACTCACTGTCCTATACAGTTCCTTTAGTGCCCGGTCTGTGTCGGCTTGTGGGGGAATATACACAGCTGCGATGATGACCGCTGTGAATTCCCTCGGTAGCCAGAATGGTCGGCACAGAACCATGAGAAGTTCCAGATCAGGAGAACAGAAAGACTTGATAGAATGTACGTTCCTCTGATCACACCAGGATCTATTGATCATAAAACATACACCCCCGCCTTTTCTTTTCCCTGAGAGATCTTTTTCTCTGTCCATTCGGTGCACGGAGAACCCCGTGGTTTCGATGGCCGAATCTGGAATCTCAGCAGACATCCAAGTTTCTGTAAGGCAGATAATGCAGCAGTCCCTCGTTGGAAAGAGATCCGTGCTCTCAGCTCGCAGAGTTTGTTGTCCAGAGACTGAACATTAGCCAGTAAAATACTGGGAAGCGGGGGTTTGCGCGGCGTCTTACTCTGATGAGCACGCCGGCTCTGCTTCCCCTTCTCCGGCTGCGTTTGCGCGGTCCGGCCGCCCACACAAAGGGCTCCGCTGCTGTGTTTGTAAGCAGCGGGTCGTCACTGATGAATTTAAAGTCCGGTTTTCGGTGTGCGATTGCTGAACCAATGTCCAAAAGTGTCTGTCTGTCGTACGTAGTAAGGCAGACAACATCCAAGACAAAAAACACAAAAACTATAAACAGAACAAACAAAAAGCTACAATGTTGTAACGGAGCTCGCAGCGCAGCAGCCATCTTCGGCGCCATCTTGAGCTACACCTGAGCAACGCCACTATCAGAGCAACCTGGGCTCTCATAACACCTGAGCAGTGCCACAGACTGATCGACTCCATGCAACGCCGCATCGCTGCAGTAAATCAGGCAAAAGGAGCCCCAACTAAGTATTGAGTGCTGTACATGCTCATACGTTTCATGTTCATACTTTTCGGTTGGCCAAGATTTCTAAAAATACTTTCTTTGTATTGGTCTTAAGTAATATTCTAATTTTATGAAATACTGAATTTGGGTTTTTCTTTAGTTGTCAGTTATAATCCTCAAAATTAAAAGAAATTAACATTTGAAATAAATCGGTCTGTGTGTAATGAATGAATATAATATACAAGTTTCACCTTTTGAATGGAATTAGTGAAATAAATCAACTTTTTGATGATATTCTAATTATATGACCTGTGTGTGTGTGTGTGTGTGTGTGTGTGTAGCTCTGAAATGTTTTTACTTTATATAAATTACTGTATGACTCATTAATAATTATTAAATTCATCATTATATTGGTATATACTAATAAACCTCCAATACAGTCTACGTATTCAGACATTGAGATAATATTTACAGATTATATAATATTATAAATTATATAATCTGTAAATATTAAGATAATTATATTAAGATATAAGAATAAGTGAGACATAGGACAGTCAATGAGCAGACTAATAGTTTTTTATAGTGGCTAGAATGTTTTCAACATTACACAGGTCAAAACTAGGCAATTTAAAGCATGTGTGTAATCATGAAGTGGTCTCTGTTAGTAGACACACTTTGGGCATCCTTTTCAACACAGACAAAAAGTCACAACTGATGGCATTATCTCAGCATTTACAGTGTTTTGAATGGTTTACAGTTAAGCAAATTAACTAACTTATCTGGTTTCACAGACAGGGTTTACACTAAGCCAGGATTAGGCCTTAGTTTAATTTGGACATTTAAGTAGCTTTTATAAACGTGCCTTTGAAAAAAAGAAAGAAAAAAAAACCTTGAAGACAACGTCTTGAGACAAAACAATGCCAGTGACATATTTTAAGATATGCCAGTGAGAATTGCTTTCAGCAAAAAACAGCTCAAACATATATTTTAGTCTGGGACTGAGCTTAAGCCTCGTCTGTGAAACCGGGAGTCTAATTCTTAAATCCAATTATTTGTTTTGTTGACGTCTCTTTAGAGCAGTTTGTATTTGAATACAACCCGGAAAAAAAAACCCCACACCAAACACAGGCCAAAATTGCCTTTTAAGTGCTTTATTAAAATGTCAAACAAAAAGAACACAAGTCTTAAGTATGTATATATTCCATACATTTATATATCGCAAAGGGATTGACAAGAAGCACAGTTCTTGAAGCACATACAAGCACAATAAGCTAAATAGAAAGAGAAGCATTTCATATAAAGAGTCAAAGCATTCAGTTTTATCTTGTCCTACAGTGGGAGAGAGAGGAATCCATTACATATGGCTTTGAAACAATGTAGACATTCTTTGAACGGTTCCACACACACAATAGCATTTACACAGGCATCAGCAGATGCCTTTAAAGGGACATAACCTCTGCATCAATGAGTGATTTCATTTGAAACTATACAGCTTTGTACAACATTAATGTGATGCTCCGGTCTCAGTGACTTCTACACGTTAACACGAACCAAAGACGTTAGTGTTCCAGTCACAGATATGACGATGACGTGACTGAATGTAGGGCACAGTTAGGTGGAAGTCTAACCTCAATGGCTTTCTTTACAGACCAGTTCTTTCACATCACACTGAATGTTTAGGCACAGGATAATGGACAGCAGAAGAGTGTTTGTTGATTTTTTCTCTGTCAAGCACAGTGGTAAAAGGAGTGTCCCGTGTGTTCGCATTCAGCTTCTGGATGCAAGTCGGGACCCTTAAGTCTATGCTTAGTCCTAAGTGCTACCTCAGCTTTACAGTCAAAAGGCTGAGGACCATATTCAATTGGTCCAAAGGTGCGTCTATATGCAAGAACCTACAAAAGACTCAGTCTCTCCCTCACTATTAGGGCAAGTGCCATGGCAACAAAATTATTGGCTTCCAAAGCAACTGTAGAGCACAGAATGTACAAGTTTTCTTCAACAGAGGGTTTTGTCTGGCGAGTTCATGTGGGATTTTGAAGCAATTTGATTGAGGAAATCCTGTGAGATTTTCAGGTTTATTTGTTGTTCTTGGTGAATGCACAAGAATGGAAAATGTCCGTCAACAACCAAACCGAACGGAAAACTGAAATTCTGCATTTTGTATAACCTGCAGCAATGCTTTCCAGCTGCAGTCTGATCCCGAGGTGCTCTTTATGTGATAAAATTCCCCATGCTGCCCTGTTACACCCCCTTTTCCATTGTATCTCATGGGACTACACAGAAAACAAAACTGTGAGCCTGAAACGCACAGCACGATGTAGAGGTAAGAGAATCAAGTTGGCCGTTCTTTGGTCTCTGGACACAACCGCACCTCGGGATCAGACGCAAGCGGACACAGTGCTCAACTCGACACGCTTTTGTAAGCTATGCAAAACTACAAAGCCTTTTTTGACATCATTTTCACCGCAAAATGCAATATCATGCTTAACGACGAGAGAACGAGGGCATTAGCAAACAGAACAAACAACAAATTTCTCCTCGACACCCCGGCAAAACAGCATCTATCTCTTTAACTGTTTACCTGTATTCCGAACAATACAGACATTTGATTTGAATCTGCTCTTCTACATATATATATTTATTCATCTATGTATATTCAAAATAAATTCTGAATATTTTGACTCAGTTATGTACATAAGTGCAAACAAGGTGAGTAACACACATTCGTACACCAATGGGGTGACGTGAGTCACCAGGTCCCAGCACAGCTGGGGTGCAGTCTGGGCGGGCCAGAGGGGGACGGAGACTGAAATCAGGGGCTCGCTGTGGCTGATACTGTCCCGTTTCTGACATCACAGGACTGCGTTATTTATAAAAACCGGAGCGCACCATTGCGAATGCATCGCCAGCCCTTTTTGAACCAAATATGAGACTAGAAAGTCTTCCCCCACCCCACCAAATTGATCCATCCGATTGGTTCAAAAGCTCAGATGCGGTTGAAGTAAAGATCTGGTTCTTATCGAAAAGTGATCAGCAACCCCTTAATAGAAAAATAATAATCATTAAAACAGAAATAACGTATGATGTCTCCAAAGGGCCTTTGGACATAAAGTATCTCACAAGTCTGTATATATATATATATATATATATATATATATATATATATATATATATATATATATATATATATATATATATATATATATATATATATATATATATATATATATATATATATATATATATATATTTTACAAAATAGTCAATCATCTCTTCTTCCAAGACGACTTAAGAACACATTCCCTTTCTGAATAAGTTAACGTTGTACATTATTTCACTTGAAGTGTGAAAAAATTCACAATTAAGATATACAAAGGTAGCCATGTTGTAGTTTTGTTGCCATAGCAACAAGAACTTACTATCATAGGTAACAATGAATCTATCATTGTAATACATACAAATGTGTATATTGATATATAGATATATATATATATTTATATATATATAGATTAAGTAACTTTTTTAATCTTAAACCACAACTGCACAAACTATGATGTAGATTATTTAGATTATTTTAATTTCATGCGATGACAGACTTTACGATGTAAGGTAAGGAACCAAGTAACGCTATGATCAAACTCAAACTACCATTGACAGCTTTGTCAAAACACACCGTAACATGACTGAAGTTGTGAGGATATAGTTAAAACAGGTACCGTTACGAAGGTCATTAATGTGTGTCGATAAAAACTAGAATGACGATGACAATGATGCATTTGTAATACGTACACATAGATTATTCTATCTAACTACTTTATGCAGGTATGCACACTTCTTAAAAAGTGAGATCTTAAAATCCTAAAGCCCCTGATGAGGCACATTGTTTTTTCTTTATCAAGTATTTTGTTGATTCCAGCTGGATCGCAGTTGGAGAAGGCATAATTCTTTATATGAGAGAGAGAGCGAGAGAGAGAGAGAGAGAGAGAGAGAGAGAGAGAGAGAGAGAGAGAGAGAGAGAGAGAGAGAGAGAGAGAGAGAGAGAGAGAGAGAGAGAGAGAGAGAGAGAGAGAAAGAGAGAGAGAGGAGCATCTACACCTTGGCTGGGCAATGGAACTCAGTTACAAAACACAATCCAACACATCAATAAACAGTACAGATCCTTCCTAAAGAAATCCACACGTATTTGCCCCAGTATTTCATAAACCCATCTTAAAACACATGAACATTATACAGAGATGTTAACAATACAGATATTTTTCAGTTATAACACAGTATAGCATCATCTTGCTCTGATTTTGGGTTGTTTTAGACCACCATTGTATGATGTTTCATTTTTGTTTGGCCTAGATAGTGTGTGCTGATCAGCCAAAAAAAAAAAGGTGCAATGATGTTTTAAAGGTCTGGATATCACAAAAAAACTAAACAAAAAAACTAAACAAAACAGCTTTATGGCTCTCTCTTGGGGTTATGCTGTCGAAACAACATGGCTGTCCCAAAGGAGACAACAGTTTAGAGAAGGGTCTTTGAGATAAGTGATGATAAACACTTTTTTTCCCCCGCGGTTTTCTGTCTTTTTGTACATCAACAGTGGATGGCATTGGGAGGCTTTCACTTCCTTGATATGTTGAGAAAGGTTGTAGTTTCTTTCGAGAGAAATGGTGAGACAGGCATCCAAAACCTCTCATGACATTCTCTCTGTCTTAAATGTCACATTCATTTATGCATGTAAAGGCCCGTGAGGGGCGGTAATGTCTTGTAAATGAAGCTTTGGCTGATGAAGGCCTTTACTTAAGTACCCAGTCTGAAAATAATCAATTTTCTTTCTTTTTTTTTCTCCTTTAAATGGTAACATGTCTACATGAGAGCCGCAGCTTTCAGCTCACAGTCCAAACATGAATAATATTCAGTTGTCACACGGTCATCTACGCCCTTGCATTTTAGAGTCTGCCGACTTTTGAAAGTAAGGACACAGTCAGTGATATAAACCTGTTCACACTCTAAACATGAACACAACAAACACAAACACAAACTTAAATAGTCAGAATTCAACCAGCTGTCTCTCTCAAAGTCTAATGGGCAAAGAAACTCCAGTACGACCCTAATGGATTGCAGGCCTCTGCGTATCGTCAAAACCGGACACAGTTTTCATGTTCCATCCATGGACAAACTATCAATAATATATTACGGCAATAATCTAATAAAGCTCTTGGTTGGCAAGGACTGGAACTCTATTAGTGGGTGCGGACGGCGTCCACTGATGCAGTAATAAAAACAGCTGCTGAAAACCACCCTACTGTCAGTTTCCCAACTGTAGGACTCGTCTAATGAACGGTAGCATTAACTGAGATGTTTCAAAACAAAGCAAAAGATAATAGCTCGCTCAAGTGGGTTTACATTTGTTGTTTGGGTGGGCACATTTGCGATATTGCAATTGAAATCCATCTGGCTCATGACCTTGGCGTGACAAAGCCTGATTGCGCAGTCTGAGTTCTCCAGTGATTGGCACAGGGTGACCTGTCTGAGAGTCATTGGCACAACAAGCAGTGCACTTGACATGTCTGTGCAGGGGGGCGCACATGGTGCTGAATACAGCAAACCAATGGGAGAGACGCAGAATAATCAAATCAGGTACCAGTCTGTAACTTCTAGAAAGGCTTTTGCATATCTCCAATGATCGAGAATTGAACATATGTGTGCCAATCTGCTTTGAATGAGTGTGTAAACAGCTAAACATGCAGTTAGAATGAATTAAGTGACATTCATTTTGGCAACTAACAACCATTGAAAACAGATCTTATAGTACTCTGGGATGCACCAAACATGGCTGAACAAAATGTGGAGACGAACAGACTGTCACACAGCAGGTGGGACAGAGCATAGATTTTGGCAGAGACAGTCCAGCCATCGGAAGGTGTTTGTCTAAAAAAGATAGACATGGTAATAAGGTGAATCTCATAAAAATATGTCACATTTCATACCAAAAACTAGATTTTGCATAAATTAAGTCTCATTTTTGATGAGCCATCATTCTCATGACAATTAAACCACATTTCCGTAGTGCACGTTTCACTTAAATGTTTTACTGTATAACAAGAAACATTTTTTGCAATATAATTGTTTGTATTGTTATATTTTTTTTGTTAAAATTAGCATTAAACAAATGAATAAATACTCTACACATTATTTATACATAGTTATTTATTGCGTATTACAGTGATGATTTTGTTTTGTTGCATTATTGTAATGGGGATAGGAGGCAATGTGCTTAATTGTCATATTTTTGTCATTTAATTTTCTTTTTTTCTGCTTTTTGGGCGACATGGACATGTTTTCATAAAAATTCACCCAAAAACCATAGAAATGTATTAGTAATCTAATAAATGTGACTAATTTTACAGTATATCCAGGACATCAGGCGACAGGTAAGGATTATTTGCAATAAACTTTGACTAACAAAGTCCAGCTGGAATAAAAAAAAAAAGTCCAGTTAAAATCTTCTCAATGAGACGTCTTATACACCCAGAAGGCCTGCAATCAGACCTTACATTGCGCACTGTGCAACAAGAAGTGCTCATATTTAGTCTGCTTGAGGCAGTTCTATTTTTAAAACGAATGTGTCTCGATGTGGAGCTTTGAAATGCGAGGTGAGATACTTCAGGCATGAATATTAACACTTATCTCAGTAGACCAGTTTTAGCCTGTTGGACAGTGGTTAAATAAATAATACTCTTTCATGAGACCAAGACAAAACCAAGTCACTCAAAACAACACACATCTCTAAGTTGACAGAAGAATGACACATTGATTCTGAAAGGCTACACAGGTATACTTTCTTAGTCTATGATAAAATGTAAGTCAGTTGTAGTACAGAAGAATTAGGGAAAAAAGATGTACACACACACACTTGTAACTCAAAGGCACGAACAACGACATTTTGAAAACCTTTCAACGAAAAACCTAGTATCATGAAACAGATTATCTTACAAAAGCATCAATCATTTTCAAATAACCTTTTTTTCTACATTTTGAAATGTAAACATGAAATAAAACGTGCCACGTTCATTAATTATAATTAAATGCGAAAGAAATGACCACCACCACAACTATGTAAAATATCATTTGCAAGTGTCGCTCTCACACACTCCGTCACATTCTACAACAGAGAAACATTCTGTCTGCTGATGATCTGTATCGGCTCCATCTCTTACCATACATCGGCTCTGAAATCTAATGTTCACCTCCAGAGAATTCATTTTCTCAGCTAATCGGTTTGCATGTTTTCGTATGGCTGTGAGTTACAAGAGAGCGTTCCGTCTCCTGATTCAGCATCTGCACGCTCCTTACGTCTCCTTGCTTTGAGATGGCATGCTTCCTTATACAGTTGTAGGTCCAAATTTAAGTATTGCCTGTTTCAATATCAACAAACCTCTATTGACGTCAAATAAAGTGGGCATCTCTGATATGAGGATAAATGTATTGCCCGTTAAGGACTTACTGATTAGGCACACGTTTGTTGCATTCATTTTTCTGTTGGGCACATGTTGCATGAGTGATGGGCCTGATTATGTTGTAGGATTTCGGGAGAGGCTTACTGGATTCAGCGTCATAGGTGCGGCCACCAGGAGTTTAGGAACAGGGCAGAAATGGGCCTCCATGGGAACACACTGGAGGTCGATGGGGTCGGTGCTCAGTATCTCGGTGGCGTCTACTGGAAGGCAGGTACAAATACAGCCCACAGGTAAGGTAGTGAACCTCTTACGGTCAAACAAGAAATATAGTCAATTCTTATCTTATCTACTTGAAAATCAAACCCGCAGTTCATTTCCAAAATGAGAAATGAATAAATATTGTGCCATATCAATCCATAATGCATCAGTTATCTTGAGACAGTGGGCGCAGACCTGTAATTCCACATTTGTAATTTTGCAAGACATATTGCAGCATAAAAGCAAGCGAAGCAGGAAATGAGCGCTGACACCTCAGGTCTGCGCAGCATTACTGGCATATACTTGTACTTTAAAATTACCATTCGATTCTAAACTAAAGCTGAAAAATCTCGGCAGACTGCATAATGCTAAAACAATCCGCATTGTAGCAACAGTATTTAGGAAATAAAGAGGCAATCAAAACGTGTCCCTTCTGCAAACAACAGGTTGGCTTTGTCCAGCTTGTGGCTAATCTATGATTCTGCACGACACATTAACTAAACAGACTAAATGGTGAACTGTCTGTTTCCTCACATTACATACTTTGAAGCTAACTGCAAGATTAAGACAACGAAGAAGGAAGGACAAACAAAAATTCAGAGAACTGTCATCTGAAAACACACCCACATCCTATTTACAGAAAAACGCAGAGGACACGTATACCATCTCACTCTAATGTGAGCCACAGAAACAACTTGCTCCAGTGCAAAATGATGAAAACATGGTAAAGGGGGTTGAAGAGACAATGAACTTTTGAGCTGTGGCATTTAAAGGAACAGTTTGTTCAAAAATGAAACTTCTGGCATCATTTACTCACCCTTATGTTGTTTCAAACAAGACTTTCTTTAATGGAGTGAACTTTGTGAAGAATCATTGTACTGCTTGTTCCATACAACAACAGTTCGTAGTGACTACATCTGTTAATCACCAAGGCAACACCATAAAATAACTCCATAACACTCAAATTGAACTCGAACAGATCAGTTCTTGATTAGATCAAATATTTCACTGAAAAGATGAAAACGTGATTATTTCAAGAATTGTTTAAGTAATTTAGGAACCTAATCAAACAGTTCATTGAAAAGAACTGGCTATCTTATCATATAAGCTATCATATAACTTCAGAAGTTGAATACAACTGAACAGGCTACTTTTACTGTGCCTTTTTGTTTTTGTTTTTTCCCTTTATATGCTCACTATGAAATTCTCATTGTATGGAAAGAGCTGAAAAATAGTTTATCATTATGTCTATTACTATGTTCCATGGAAAAAAATAACAGCACATGAAGGTAGTAGTAATTAGGGACGGAATTTTCATTTTTGGTCAGCTATCTCTTTAAATGCGGTTGTTTGCTCTAACACACGGAAACAGACAGACAGAGATGTGAACACACACAGACATGGTGGAACTGGGACATTGTGCTAAAGAGGTAAAGAGGCTCCTCACTGGTCCACAGAAAACTCAATGACTCAATGTCTTCATGTTCTACCATTGTGGACCAGAAAACAAAGGAATTAACACCATCTTCAGACATTTCATTTTGATTTTAAAGTGTTTTTATACATGTATATATTAACACAAAGCATTATTATCTATGGACCAGAGTCAGATGCCTTACAGCTGTAAAAAGGAGAGGCCAAAATGAAGGGGCAAACCTGGTTGGAGGCGGCTGATTCAGCAAAAGGAACATTGGTGACTGGGGTCGTAGCCGACGAAACAGTGGAAGTGGTGGCACCGTGCATCATGGGAACTTTTTTCAGGCGAGTCAGACAAGAAACAAGGGAAGGGGGAAGGTGGAGGGGAGGAGGAATGTTATGAGTACCATGACATAATATGCCAGAGGAATAGGCTGAGTCATGGCAACTACGTCTTTATGTTCTGCAAAGATGATGTATTCACTCAAGAACATGCAAACAGAACTTAAAAAACACTTTGATTCATTACGTTTTAGCTTAGAGAGTTTTATCCGATCACAATTACTTTTAGATAAAACTACTGGGAAACCTCTAATGGGCAAAATAAAAACATGGCCGTAATCAAAATCACACACATTTGGAACAGACAGGAACGTCTGATTCGTCCATTTTGATGGAGGCCGGAGAATGGATAAATATACAGTAGGGGAAAAGCAGGGAATGTAAATATGCTATTCATTCCCGTCCAAATATTGCCTTAAAATAATATGACCCTTTATGTCTTTGGTTTTATTTTGAGTTAACCTGACATTTGACATAATCATTCTAAAACACCTGTAAATATGAATTTATAATTTAGGACTATCTAATAAAACCAGCTATTAGTAATAAAGATAAAGAGATAAAGGTCATATTATATGGAAAACTGCAAATTAACACAGCATGATATGTATACAGCAAGTGCATTACAAATGTCAAATAATGACATAAAAATGAAAAAATACAGACATACGCACAGGCACACACTGGCACACTCACTGGTTCAACGCAGATCTAGTGTTTTGACAGGACTGGTGAAGTTGTTACCCAGCTAAATGACTGCTAAGGACAAATGTAACTTGACCAGCTAAAAAAAGACCATTGTACGTCTATGGGGATGGAAACGTGTGTACAATTGGGTTTCTATTAGATTTTGTTTGGGAATATTTACACCGATAGTGGCCAGAAATGGGAGAGGCGATTTCTACCTTTCTAAACAGGTAAATGGTAAGGTTGTGTGTGTGTGTGTTTGTGAGGGGAGGGGACCTAGACTCTACCCTCACCAGTGTGTCCAGGCCCTGACAGGTAACGGCTTTGGGGGGCCCTGCAGGTGGTCCAGTCCCGCCTCTCCCAGCGGCCATCTGTCATTAGGCCTTGGGGTTTGAAAAGGCCTATAATAGATTTAAGGGGTGAGGGAGAGGAGAGGATGAGGAGGAAAGGGCACAAAGAAAAAGGAACCAGTCTTAATGAGTCACGCTGAAGGCTTTGGCCTTGCTTATTTGTGCCCGCACGGTGCCGTCAGCTGCACACAAAAATCACACGCACACATGCAAGAACAAATGCAAACGTCATACATTTAGCCAAAATAATGAACACACGATAAGAAGCAGTGAAAGCACACAGGTTGGGTGTAAACACAGTGACAGACAGGACAGGGTTAAGCCTCTAGTTTGAGGCCTCATGAGGAAAATGACAGTGTAAGGAGCACGTGTTAAGCTGTCCTTGTCTTTTCTTTCTCAATATAGGCCATTAAATACATCTTGTATAGATGTTTTAAAGGTGTTTCTTCGACTATGAGCACTTTTTTTTGGTCTTTTTCTCCTGAAAGTGATGAGCATCTCGAATGAATGAAGATGATGTAAATTAAATTTGAATAATTTTCTAAATAAAATGGCAAACTGTATAACTTGACAAACTTATTTCTAGACTAGAAATACCACACAATAAAAATATTCTCTTCACAAGTGATATTTTATTAGCAGCTTTGAAAGACTGTCCCAAATTATGTATTGTTTATTAGAATTATTTGGTGGAAAAGAAACTTTAAACAAGTCTTTAAATAAAATGGCTTAAAATAAACAGCAGCAGTGAAAATCCTACACAATAAAACATATGTTTTTTTAATGGCAGCTGTAAACAACGCAGGCATACTGTGTAAATATTTATATAAATTATTGTTGAATAAATTAGTTTTGAATTAATGATTTTAAAATGATTTTTTACAATTAAAATGGAAATAGTTTATTATTATTAGGTTGGTTTTCAAACCAAACCAAACCAAAAAAAAAAGGGACCAAAAAAGTGCCCACAGCTGGAGAAAAACCCTATGATACATTGCTGTGCCTTTGGAGTTAATCGTGGACCACCTTCCTGTCTGCCACAGATCTGAGATGCTGCTGTAAGGTAACTGTTGATCCAGATAGACTGGGAAGTGACCTACCAATGCCTCCAGATGGAGCCATGCAGAATACCGAGCCTGCAACACCATGCACAAAGAGCCCAGGAGAAGAGAGACAGAGGAGGATGGAGGGGTGGAAGAGATGGAGAGAAGGGGGAGTGAAAGCAGCGTGAGAACAAGACAAAACAACTTTAGAGTTAGTGACACACAGCGAAAGAGCGATGACCGTCATTATGGGCAACATGGTGGCGAGATGGAGACATGGAAACAAAGCAAGGAGAAACCAAGAGGAAATTAATCACGCTGGCAGAAAGGTCCTCATCAGGAGGTGGATGCCAATCCGTTGTTGTGTCAATACTCTTTTATGTCTGGTCAGTTGAGTAGCCCGGTGCTAACAAGTTCGGCTTGATTGTTGTTTAATATTAAAAACAACACGGTTAAAATGTGCTGTATATTGGAGTTAAACAGAATATTCAGATCTAGATTGGGGCTTAATTTCATCCATAAGGATTTGATTCGATCAGGAAGGTGTATAAAGTATATTAGGCTATTATATATACGAAAATAAAAGCCATTTTCAGGTAGATAAACCTATTAAAACCTTTATAATAACATGCACTGTATAATCTATCATAAAACAAGTTAAAATGGCTTATTTTGATTTCATGTTGTCTATAAAGACCTCATGAAACGCTATCATCAGCAATACCACCTTGTGATGTGTTTAAAGCTTCAATTTGTCTTGAAAAAGGAGGTTGCTAACAAGTGGCTATATGGAACTACAGAGGATGTGGACATTACACGGCATCAGCCGAAGAGGTAAACTGATCTACGCACTAGTCAGCTTTTACAGCCAAATTGTGTTCATATCCATGCTCTTGCAAACTATTCTAACTCAAACTTTCAAAGAAAATGTTTTAAAGTAAAGAGCTGTCAGAAGTTTGTAGTTTGTTTATTACCTACCTTTTTACTTATGGCAATTGCATTTAGTCTCCAAAATTCATAATGGGATGTGTTCATTTTTAAGAAATTATCATGATGAACAAAATATGTAAGAATCGATCATTTGTTGGCCAAAGAGTTTTTTTCTTGCAATAATCTAAAAGCCAGAGGAATTTTTTTTTTGAGGGAACCTTTATTGAGGTGATGCTAACTTCTGGGTTGGCCTTTAAAAAATACATAATCGCTGCAGCACTTTATAGACTTGGATTAAAAGCCACACAATTCCAATTTTGATATTACTGAATGATTAAAACTCTCTGCTGGGTAGCAAACTTAGTATAACTATCCTCTCAGAGCCAGAAGGCAGAAGGGTTGCTGACACAGTCATTTAAGCAAAATACAATCAAGTTTTTCTTACCGATTATGTGAGAAGAGTAAATATTGTCAGAACAAGAGTGGCTAATGCTTAGGTGCATGAGGAGACAACACAGGACTGTATGCGTCATGGGACTAGCATGACATGTGCATAGGGTGGACTACTACGAGATAAATAGAGCAAGTGGGCTTACAGGGAGAGAGATGGCAAGCAGAAAAAGTGCTCAAGTCCTCGTCTAGCCGGGCACTGTCTTTAAAGTGCTGTATGTATGCAAGCCAAACTATTACAGGAATACGGTGATATTAAAGCATAGTTCAGGGGGAGTCATTTGTCTGTGTAGTCTCACCTGTGGGAATGAACGTTGGCTGCTGCAGCTGCATGCTGGCCAAAGCCTGCTGGTAGTGGAACATGCTGGGGTTGAAGATGGCAGCCGCGCCGTTAGTCTTCTCCAGGGTCTGTCTCTTTGGTAGCTGTTGCATGGCTCCAGGTGGCAGAGCCTGAAGTGATCAGGATGACAAAAAAGAAAGAGGAGACAAACAAAAAAATAAGAAAAAGAAAAATAGGGGGGCGGAGGGAAAGGTCAGTGACAGCCATGATATTGAGCCACAGAAAACTTTCTACTGCGTGTGTTCATGTCCATGCATGACAGTGATATCTGATATATTGTGCATTTGTCATTTTAAGGATGTACTTACACTAGGCATGTTTGCCTTGTACCGTGCCCTGGCGCGATTGTCCCCCCTCCCCACTCCCCCGCTGGCCTGCACTCACACTTGCACTTAACGTTCCAGGCCAGAGCACGCTTACGTCATTTACAATGCAACGTAATGATGACAGTAGTGCACACAAAAGTAGTAGTTCAAGCGGGCCTTTTCAAGTGGGCCAGGGACGGTTCAGTGAACCGGGCACGTTACAGAGTCAAAGAACCAGACTTTGGCGGTCAAACGTGCTCGGAGCACGGTTCAGTTCGACTAGTGTGAGTACACCCTAAGTGTTGCAAATCATGCGTCATAAATAAAATATAGAAATATTATCAAAACTTTGATTTGGAAAAATTGTATTGTTGTATTATATTTAATCATGCATATATACTACCATTTAAAAGTTTGGGGTCAAAACGATTTTTTAAAGATAAATGAATACTGAAAAATATTAAGTTGTAATATTAAGCGTTTCAACATTGATGATAAATGTTTCTTGAGCAGCAAGTCATCATATTAGAATGATTTCTGAAGGGTCATGTGACACTGAAGACTGGAGTAATGATGCTGAAAATTCAGCTATGACATCACAGGAATAAATTACATTTTAAAAGATATTAAAATAGAAACAGTTATATAAAATGTAATAGTATTTCACCATATTAGTGTTTTTTTTAAATTAATCAAATAAATGCAGGCTTGGTGAGTATATTTTCTCTTAGAAATGTAATAATAATGTTACTACGATTATTTAAAAAGAAATATATAACATAATATGTTTTAAATAATTAAATTTGGGCCTGAATCTAAAGGATTTCTATGTAGACATTTCCTCGGCTTGTTTGTGATAGCTTGTATACTCATCAACTATTCTATCAAAATAAATGAAACTGACTATAATCTTGTTGACTTTAGTTTTGACACAAACAGAGGATTTTCTATTCATGTTATGCGGTGCCTCCATCTCTGGGAAATGTCTGGGTCTGCTTCTCTATTTCTCTATAAGGGGTGTCAGGAGTATGCGGCCTTGCATGAGGAAGAGTAATATCAAAAACAGAAACTGAGGTGAGGCATCCTTATCTGCCTCTTATAATTAAACAGAGAATGCTCAACCCAGATGAAGGCATAATGAGGAAGATGTATGGCTGTCTTCCACTGTGTAATTCTGTCTGAAGACTGATATGCAAGGTGATAAGAGCAAGGTCAACAGGAAAGAGGATATATGTGATTCACCCACGGAGCGATGATGGGGGAGCAGCCTGACCTCATGATTTACATGTGAACTCAATCCCAAGTAACTCAATAATAATGTGTTGTACTGTATAGCAATCAACAGTCAGGTTTACGAAGTAAAAATTCAAACCGTATCTCCATAGTGATACTGATTTTCAACACTTTTAAAACTTTTCAAGAAAGACTATGATTACCTACGGTTATTAAGATGATGGTACAGTATATGTTTCTGTAAAAGCAATAAGCCAGTGATTTAAACAGAAAACAATCGCTTAACTGCCAAATTAATTACAGATGAAGTATTTCACTACCTACAATCCTATGCGAGATTCGGCAATCAGAAGACGTTTCAATGGAAATGATCTCCAATCTCCATAACATTTTTTTTTTTGCTTGCAGCTAGGTACTATTTTTACATGGTTATGTAAGCTAAAGTTAGCTGCTACCTACCTTGTTAGTCATTATGGGAAGTTGTAGTGTTAGAGCATGAAACATGTTTTCCAATAACAATATACACTGATCAGGCATAACATTATATCCTAATATTATGTTGGTCCCCCTTTTGCTGCCAAAACAGCCCTGATCCGTCGAGGCATGGACTCCTGAAGGTGTGCTGTGGTATCTGGCACCAAGATGCTAGCATCAGATCTTTTAAGTCCTGTAAGTTGCAAGGTGGGGCCTCCATGGACCGGACTTGTTTGTTCAGCACACCCCACAGATGCTCGATTAGATTGAGATCTGGGGAATTTGGAGGCCAAGTCAACACCTCAAATTCGTTGTTGTGCTCCTCAAACCATTCCTGAACCATTTTTGCTTTGTGGCAGGGCGCATTATCCTGCTGAAAGAGGTCACAGCCACCAGGGAATACTGTCTCTATATACATGGCCTGCAACAATGCTTAGGTAGGTGGTACATGTCAAAGTAATATCCACATGGATGGCAGGACCCAAGGTTTCAGCAGAACATTGCCCAAAGCATCACACTGCCTCCGCCGGCTTGCCTTCTTTCCATAGTGCATCCTGGTGCCATGTGTTCCCCAGGTAAGCGACGCACACACACCCAGCCATCCACGTGATGTAAAAGAAAACATAATTCAACAGACCAGGCCCCCTTCTTCCATTGCTCCGTGGTCCAGTTCTGATGCTCACATGCCCAGTGTTGGAGCTTTCGGCGGTGGACAGGGTTCAGCATGGGCACCCTGACTGGTCTGCGGCTATGCAGCCCCATACGCAACAAACTGATGCACTGTGTATTCTGACACCTTTCTATCAGAACAAACATTAACTTCTTGAGCAATTTGAGCTACAGTAGCTCGTCGGTTCACCACTGTTTCTTCCTTGGACCACTTTTGATAGATACTGACCACTGCAGACCGGGAACACCCCGCAAGAGCTGGCATTTTTCCTGCTTCTAACACATCATCTTTGAGGACAAATGTTCACTTGCTGCCTCATATATTCCACCCACTAACAGGTTCTGTGATGAGATAATGTGATGAGAGATAATCAGTGTTATTCACATATAGGTCATAATGTTATGCCTGATCGGTGTATATTAAAAAGTTCATAAATCATTCACCCTCAGGCCATTCCAAATCTAAATGACTTTCTTTCTTCTGTGGAACATAAAAGAGAATATTGTGAAAATGTCTTGTGTTTTTTGCCCATACAATGGATGTCAACAAAACTGTTTTGTTACCAACATTCTTTTGCAAAGAAGAAAGTCATAGAGGTTTAGAATGAGGGCAAGTAAATTACAGATTTTTTATTTTATTTTGGGGTGAACCATACCCTTAAAAGAAAAAATATTTTCCCAGTGCATTATGGTGATGAGTAGTTAATTCATTACCTCATAAAAGACTAGAGATTTGCCATTACAATTCTTGCCAAATCCTTATAGCCCTGTGTACACAGCCCCCCTTCTCAATCTATGTATTTTGAGTAGGGGTGTAACAATATATCTTGTCACAATATATCACAATACAAAACTGCAACAATATTTATTGTGGATAGTTCCCCCAAAATAAAAATTACTATAAGGAAAAATTCAAGTTTACAGAATTTTAGTGTCAGTACTACATTAAACTACTTTAGTTAATGTTGAATATAATGAATATTTGTGGGTCCTAATAGTGCCAAATGTCTTACCAGTAAAAACTGACCTACATTATTTTAAATATATCTAGTCAGTGACAGAGCGCAAGCATATTTGTCTAAAATAATTCTGTATTTTCAGCTTCAAAATCATGAATATTCTTATTCTGGTGCCACCATTGTCCTGTGCATTGGGTTACCAGCACCAAGTCCAAGTCCATTCATTTCCACCCCCATATAACACCAAATTTAGCTTTTAATCAACAGTACATTTTTGTTAACCTTCTACTATATGTCTTATAGACTGGTTTCCCACTGAAGCTAAGCAGAGCTGAGCCTGGTTAGTACCTGGATGGGAGACCAAGTGGGAAAACTTGGTTGCTGCTGGTAGAGGTATTAGTGAGGCCAGCAGGGGGTGCTCACCCTGTGGTCTGTGTGGGTCCTAATGCCCCAGTATAGTGATGGGGACACTATACTGTAACAAGCACCGTCCTTCGGATGAGACGTTAAACTGAGGTCCTGACTCTCTGTGGTCATTAAAAATCCCATGGGTGTCCTTCGATAAAGAGTAGGGGTGTAACCCTGGCATCCTGGCCAAATTTTCCCACTGGCCTCTGTCCATCATGGCCTCCTATTCATCCCCATATATATATATATATATACGATTGGCTTCATCAGCTGGTGTGTGGTGGGCATTCTGGCACAATGTGGCTGCTGTCGCATCATCCAGGTGGATGCTGCACATTGGTGGTGGTTGAGGAAATTCCCCCCTTCTATATGTAAAGCGTTTTGAGAGCCTAGAAAAGCGTTATATAAATGTAACAAATTAAATTATTCTGACTTTGTAGAAAGTAGGCATATATTAATCTTACTTTTCTTCAGCAAAAAATGGAAAACAACTGCTAATATTAATTATGAACATTGTCTTAAGCATTTTAAAGTCTGTTTCCTGAGATACATTGCCAGATTAGGGTAAGAAAAAAGGATTACCCAAATAACCTATTAGTAATCAGATGGGCAGCTCAATCGGACTGAAAAGCCTTCATGTAAACACCTTAATCGATCTGATTGATGAGTCGGATTGAAAGGGGAGGTTTTATTTGTTTTCTAATGTGATCGTGAGAACATGTCAATGTTTGATTGGAATGAAAACCAAAACTGTAAAGGACTGCGCATTTGCAATGGCATAATGACGTATGACCTGCAGAACGAGCTGCAGTTATTGTTAAATAAAATGTCATAAATGACTCGTGTTATTCTAAAATTCTCCTACCACTCATCGTCTGTAAAGTGGAGCAGAACAACATCCCATTAGTCCTCAAACTCTCCCCCACAGACACTTGAAATAGATAAATATTAAATCTGCTCTTTAAAACAAAGAAAAGAAGCAATGTAGGAGAATAGTATGCACAAACAGCAGGAAACTCTGTACATTTGTAAACTGTGCGCATGGCAAAAAGTGTTCAAGGTGTGCATGTAAACGGTGTGCATGTAAACATAGCCAATGAGTGGTGTCTCAAGGTAAACTGGGCCCCCTGTGGTGACAGGTGGGGGGTGGGTTGTGGTGCCAGTTCCTTAGGGAAGATCCTTATAGCCCTGTGTACACAACCCCCCTTCTCAATCTATGTATTTTGAGTAGGGGTGTAACAATATATCTTGTCACAATATATCACAATACAAAACTGCAACAATATGTATTGTGGATAGTTACAATCTGTATTGTGTATAGTTCCCCCAAAATGAAAATTACTATAAGGAAAAATTCAAGTTTACAGAATTTTAGTGTCAGTACTACATTAAACTACTTTAGTTAATGTTGAATATAATGAATACTAATGCAAAAGGGGAATATTTGTGGGTCCTAATAGTGCCAAATGTCTTACCAGTAAAAACTGACCTACATTATTTTAAATATATCTAGTCAGTGACAGAGCGCAAGCATATTTGTCTAAAATAATTCTGTATTTTCAGCTTCAAAATCATGAATATTCTTATTCTGGTGCCACCATTGTCCTGTGCATTGGGTTACCAGCACCAAGTCCAAGTCCATTCATTTCCACCCCCATATAACACCAAATTTAGCTTTTAATCAACAGTACATTTTTGTTAACCTTCTACCATATGTCTTGGTGTATTGCAATAATATCGTATCGTGAGTTCAGTATCTTGATGTGTATCAAATCGTGACATGAGGGAATTTTGAATTAAAAAAAATTGTGAAAATGTTAATATTCATGCATATTTGCATTTTAACTAGATCTTTTTATGTAGGGTTTCACACAGCTCATTTTATGGTAGAACAGGGGTGTCCAATCGTGCTCCTGGAAGGCTATCATCCTGCAGAGTTTAGCTCCAACCCTGATCAAGCACACCTGAAAAATCTAATCAAAGTTTTCAGGATTTCTTATGTTATATATATATATGTTGTATCATAAATTACATTATATGATTGATTAGTGATGAAGCTAAACCCTGCAGGACACTGGACCTCTAAGGCTAGAGTTGCCCACTTGAAGACGAGACAGTTCAGCAGTGTAAAAATAAAATAAATATGTATGCCTCAATTTTAGGAAACTTAGGGCCAGATTTACTAAACAGGACATTTTAGTGTGAGAGAGCAATTCAATAAAATCGCTGATGGGAGTGGAAAGTTCTGCAGGTGATTTACCGACGATGCACAAATAAAAGAACACAGATGCAGCCGGATCATTCCCATTATGACTAATGCAATCTATTTAAAAATTAGCGTTAGGTTTAAGACATGCTTTTTTGGGGCAGTAAATAATGGTGCAATACCAGTAAATTGTAATATGTAATATTGACAGCTAGTGGTTAAAATGGGTACTGCAAACCAAATTCAAAATACTGGACAGAGTTGTTTCTCCCGACCCCTCCTCCTCAGACTCGGCACTCACGCGGGTTGCCAGATTGAGAAAGCAATAGGAATGAGGGCAATTCACAAAGGAAAACGTAGAGCCTTACACTGTAGGTTGATGAGTTGATGTATCCTCGTTTTAATATGCCTCTGGTCATTAGATGGATACCGAGGCTTTTTAGGTCGGGTATAATCTGAAATCTCTGAGCCAGTTCGTCTTCCATGGCTGCAATACACTATGTTTTATGGCAACTGACAACCCAGGGTGTTTAAATAATACTATTGGGAAAACTGGCTGCATGCTTTATCAAAATGTATCACACAGATAAAACCAAAACAGTCCGACACGGAAAGCACATTTTAAAGTAGAATAATTGGCTGTAGCATTGTTTTTCAGAGAAACAGGTATGTAAACTTAGCATGTTTCTTAAATATCTGAAACATGTTATGGAATTTTTAAGCTTTAGTACTATAGATTACATACAGCACCTTTAATAAGGCAACATATTCTGGGAGATACAACTCATAAAATCCAAACTATTTCTAATATTTAAAAAAAATCCTTTGGATTAAGTCCAGATTATATAAAAAGTGACACGAAATTAAGTTTTGCTAATCATTTTCCATTGATTACTCACCCTCATGTCGTTCCAAACATGTTGTTGTG
The DNA here is from genome assembly GCA_023566225.1 of Romanogobio albipinnatus. Lineage (NCBI taxonomy): Eukaryota > Metazoa > Chordata > Actinopteri > Cypriniformes > Gobionidae > Romanogobio > Romanogobio albipinnatus. Next base: position 27,121,022 of record CM042246.1, on the reverse strand, counting down.
TTGCTGTCTATGTAGGGCCAGAAAACTCTTGGATTTCATCAAAAATATCTTAATTTGTGTTCCAAAGATGAACAAAGGACTTGCAGGTTTGGAATGACATGAGGGTGAGTAATTAATGACAAATTGAATCTAAATGTAAAAGCAGAAGTAATGAGCATGAACAATTAAATATCCAATATTGACCAATAAATAACAAAACTCTACTATGAGACTATTTATTATATTACTTAAATTATATTATATTAACTATAAATATTAAATTATATTATACTATTTAAATTATATTTTGCATCCATATAAAAGATGTTAAATACATTCTTGTGTCTCTCTTTTTTTACTCTCCAGATTTTCAAATTTTAATAAAATGTAATGATTGCTTTTTGAGCTAGATGGTTTGGTTCAAAGTGTTAATTTTCTGAAGCACCTGTGGAGAAAATTAATGAGAAATATACTTCTAGAACCCAAGCTCATACAAAAAAGATCTCTGCATATTTAGTTTCATTTCAGTTCTAACTGATTAGTTTACACAGAGGTTATGGCTGGTTTCTTGCAGCATTAACACGTTCATCAAAAACACAAACTATATGCGAATGAGCAATTAGAAACAAACAAATTAGCAAAGAAAAGACACAAAAATGGGTGAAAGATTAGAGTACCAGGTTGAAAGTTGGCTGCAGGCTGCGCTTCAGAGGACGCGCTGGGGGCTGGGTATGCGAGCAGTGACCACATGGCGATGGCAAACCAATCAACGACAGTGGACATAAACACAAGACAAGAGAATGAGCCATGAAGGAACAGATACAGCTGACGTTAGAGAGAGAGAGAGAGAGAGAGAGAGAGAGAGAGAGAGAGAGAGAGAGAGAGAGAGAGAGAGAGAGAGAGAGAGCTGGGTATTTAGCATGTAGGACAACAAAGAGAGCTGTGAGGATGTAAAGACAATCAAGCAGTGTTCAAAAAGAATGACAGCACCGAGAGGGAGTCAAATAAAGCCAACATATGATAAAGCCTAAGGCAAACCAGGTGACTGCAAGAAACAGGGGAGGATATCTAGATAAGGTTCCCACATCTGTGCACTGTAAATAAACCTGTAAAAATGTTACATGATAAGACTTGGGAAGAATGGGATAAAGATGACATATTATTAAAGGGAAATTGGCTGCAGTACGCTCTCGGGTGGGAGGCTGCTAACTAGTGGAGGTTTATGTGGGAATGAATTGCTTGTTTTCTCCTTTCTTATCATTTTTCTCTCCTGCACCTGCACTGCAGACACTGTTTGCAAGCGATCACAGAGCCCTGGTCATCATACATCACACAAGAGACAAAGAGCTTGAACTACAAACACACACACACACCCTCCTGTGGGGGATCTGAATTATTTAATACACTCCTGAAACTCGGATTGAAGGTGTGTGGAAAGTGAGTTATAAATACACACACCTTCATCTAGTAGAGATTATTGAAAATGGCATACTGGCCAAAACTAAGGTTGCTGGTCACTCCAGTGAGACTGTCCCTTTAATATGTGTACTGAAAGTTGCCATGGATAAAACCGGATGCTAAAATTTGCTTAGATGTTTGAGTCCAGTTATGATATGAGATGTGATAAATTACTAAGTGTTGTATTACAAAAAGAATGCACTGAAACCTCCTTTTCCACCAAAACGGTGCTGAGCGATGACGTAACTTGCTAAATTACTACATAAAATGCCCACAAATAAGCAGAGCATTGTCGTCTTTGTATGCAAGACTTATGAGTTTGAAAACAAACAAAAAGTATTTTATATAATATTATTGAATAATGAATGACAATCATGAATGTTAATAATAATGAATATGTTATTCATGATTACATTTTTATATTAAAATAAAGCTCCTCCATGAACTGCCACCTTAACGTGGTGGAGGGGTTTGAGTACCCGAATGACCCTAGGAGCTATGTTGTCCGGGGCTATATGCCCCTGGTAGGATCTCCCAAGGCAAACAGGTCCTAGGTGACGGGTCAGACTAAGAGCAGTTCAAAAAACCCTTATGAAGAAAATAATAACAAGGACCGTGACGTTGCCCGGTACGGCGCTGCCGGGGCCCCACCCTGGAGCCAGGCCTGGGGTTGGGGCTCGTATGCGAGCACCTGGTGGCCGAGCCTTCCCCCAAGGGGTCCGGCCGGGCTCAGCCCAAAGGAGCGACGTGGGGACACCTTCCTGTGGGCCCACCACTCACGGGAGGGACCATAAGGGGCCGGTGCAATGTGAATCGGGCAGCAGTCGAAGGCGGGGGCCTAGACGACCCGATATCTGGACACGGAAACTGGCTCTTGGGACATGGAATGTCACCTCGCTAGTTACGGGCCGAACAGCAGTGCAGAGTACCCAACCTTCTTGGTGTCCCTGGGAGGGGTGCTGGAAAGTGCTCCGACTGGGGACTCCGTAGTTCTACTGGGGGACTTCAACGCCCACGTGGGCAATGACAGTGAAACCTGGAGGGGCGTGATTTGGAGGAACGGCCCCCCTGATCTGAACCCGAGTGGTGTTCAGTTATTGGACTTCTGTGCAAGTTACAGTTTGTCCATAACGAACACCAATGTTCAAGCATAATGGTGTCCATCTGTGCACATGGCACCAGGACGTAGGTCAATGATCAACTTTGTGGTCGTTTCATCTGACCTGCGGCCGTATGTCTTGGACACTCGGGTGAAGAGGGGGGCGGAGCTGTCAACTGATCACCACCTTGTGGTGAGTTGGATCCGATGGCGGGGGAGGAAGCTGGATAGACTCGGTAGACCCAAACGTACTGTGAGGGTCTGCTGGGAAAGTGGATATTGAGTCCGATTGGACCATGTCTCCACCTCCATTGTCAAAGCGGCCGCTCGGAGCTATGGACGCAAGGTCTCCGGTGCCTGTCGAGGCGGCAATCCCCGAACCCGGTGGTGGACACCGGAAGTAAGGGATGCCGTCAAGCTGAAGAAGGTGTCCTATCGGGCCTGGCTGGCTTGTGGGACTCCTGAGGCAGCTGACAGGTACCGGCAGGCTAAACGGACTGCAGCCCGGGTGGTTGTGGAGGCAAAAACTCGGGCCTGGGAGGAGTTTGGTGAGGCCATGGAAAAGGACTATCGGCTGGCCTCGAAGAGATTCTGGCAAACCGTCCGGCGCCTCAGGAGGGGGAAGCAGTGCCCTACCAACGCTGTTTACAGTGGCGATGGGCGGCTGTTGACCTCAACTGGGGATGTTGTCGGACGGTGGAAGGAATACTTCGAAGATCTCCTCAATCCCGCCATTACGTCTTCCATTGAGGAAGCAGAGGCTGGGGGCTCAGAGGAGGACTCGTCCATCACCCAAGCTGAAGTCACCGAGGTGGTTAAGAAACTACGGGCAAGGCACCGGGGTGGATCAGATCCACCCTGAGTACCTCAAGTTTCTGGATGCTGTGGGGCTGTCTTGGCTGACACGCCTCTGCAGCATCGCGTGGCGGTCGGGGACAGTGCCTCTGGGATGGCAGACCGGGGTGGTGGTCCCTCTTTTTAAGAAGGGGGACCGGAGGGTGTGTTCCAACTATAGGGGGATCACACTTCTCAGCCTCCCCGGGAAAGTCTATGCCAGGGTACTGGAGAGGAGAATTCGGCCGATAGTGGAACCTCGGATTCAGGAGGTACAGTGTGGTTTTCGTCCCGGTCGTGGAACACTGGACAAGCTCTATACCCTCTACAGGGTGCTGGAGGGTTCATGGGAGTTTGCCCAACCAGTCCACATTTGTTTTGTGGATTTGGAGAAGGCATTTGACTGTGTCCCTTGCGGCGTCCTATGGAGGGTGCTTGGAGAATATGGGTTCCGGGGTCCTTTGCTGAGGGCTGTCCGGTCCCTGTATGACCGAAGCAGGAGTTTGGTCCGCATTGCCAGCAGTAAGTCAGACTTGTTCCTGGTGCATGTTGGACTCCGGCAGGGCTGTCCTTTGTCGCCGGTTCTGTTCATAATTTTTATGGACAGAATTTCTAGGCGCAGCCAAGGGCCGGAGGGTGTCAGGTTTGGGGACCACACGGTTTCGTCTCTGCTCTTTGCGGATGACGTTGTCGTGTTGGCCCCTTCTAACCAGGACCTTCAGCATGCACTGGGACGGTTTGCAGCTGAGTGTGAAGCGGCTGGGGTGGGGATCATCACCTCCAAATCCGAGGCCATGGTCCTCAGTCAGAAAAGGGTGGCTTGCCCACTTCAGGTTGGTGGAGAGTTCCTGCCTCAAGTGGAGGAGTTCAAGTATCTAGGGGTTTTGTTCACGAGTGAGGGGAGGATGGAACGGGAGATTGACAGACGGATCGGTGCAGCTTCTGCAGTAATGCGGTCGATGTACCGGTCTGTCGTGGTGAAGAAAGAGCTAAGCCGTAAGGCGAAGCTCTCGATTTACCGGTCAATCTACGTTCCTACTCTCACCTATGGTCATGAGCTTTGGGTCATGACCGAAAGGACAAGATCTCGGATACAGGCGGCCGGAATGAGCTTTCTCCGCAGGGTGGCTGGGCGCTCCCTTAGAGATAGGGTGAGAAGCTCAGTCACTCGGGAGGAACTCGGAGTAGAGCCGCTGCTCCTCCACATCGAGAGGGGACAGCTGAGGTGGCTTGGGCATCTGTTTTGGATGCCTCCTGAACGCCTTCCCGGGAAGGTGTTTCGGGCATGTCCAACCAGGAGGAGGCCCCGGGGAAGACCAAGGACACGCTGGAGGGACTATGTCTCCCGGCTGGCCTGGGAACGCCTCGGTGTCCCCCCGGAAGAGCTAGAGGAAGTGTCTAGGGAGAGGGAAGTCTGGGCATCTCTGCTTAGACTGCTGCCCCCGTGACCCGGCCCCGGATAAAGCGGAAGAAGATGGATGGATGGATTAAAATAAAGAGGTTTTGAGTTTTGATTCATTTTGATTTATGACATAAGCTCCTTATGATTAAATGGTCAGAATTTATTTAAATATTTTGCACCATTTTATTAGATTAGATTGATTTTATTTATCTCCCAAGGAGGAAATTCACAATTTATTCACAAATTAATTTCAAATGGATGCTTTATTTATTTATTTTTTTTCAGCTGAATGGATATAATAATGCACTTTCCACAAAATGGTTCTAGATTCATCAAGGTCTTCACTTTCTTAACTAGTTTCATTCAATAATGCATTAAATCATGTTTAGCCTAATTATCAATATGACTGCATCTTCTGTACAGTATAAATGATGTGTGATTGTCATAATAATGAGAATTAGTGCTTGTGATGTCATCGTAATGGGATCATCTCAGTAACTCACCATAGCAGCAGCATTCTGGCTGGCCTGATGCTGTGCCGCCTTTATCCGGGCCTGTAAGTGGGCCGGAGGGTGAAAGTACTTGCATTTGTCACGGGTGCAGCGGCCCTTGATGTAATCCATGCAAACAATGACGGAGTTCTCACTGCCGTCCACCATGGCGGCTTCCATTGGGTGGGCGTAGCGGCAGTCGTTCTCCCCACGTGTGCAGTTTCCCCGCTGGAATTCTCGACACACCTGGGAGCAGGACAGCAGAGATTAACTATCACCCATTATTCACACTGAAAATTTTCCTTAGTGACAGTTGCTTACTGGCCAAGGTCAAAACAGCCCCTAGTCTCTATCACATTCTGGCCTATATTTTTGACTAATTCAACACAAGTCTATTTGATTTTTTGTTTTATCGCCAAACAGTTGAAGACTACAAGCCTGATGGCTTTGGAAAAGTGACAGCACACAATTTGAAATAGATTTAATCTCTGTAGCACAAATTATGTGGAATGAGTTACATGCCAAATATGTATGTTTAAGCAACAGTTATGGTGATATTATTAGAGACTACTAACAACATCAAGTTTAACACCTCAAGTTTGTCTGTGCGAACATGTTTCTGTGTTGAATTTCCGTTGCCCATGGTCATGCCGGTGGGGCTCCCCGGGACCAGCACGGGGGCGCTGGGCAGAAGCTCGGGCATGAGACTGATGCCCGGGCTCATGTGGCTCAGGTATGGGCTGAAAGCCATGCTCGGACTGTTGGCCAAGGAAGGCGTAACTGGGAAAGAGGTCTGGATAGGAAATACAAAGACAACAAGGGATAATAAAGCAATGTTTTCAATCCGACAGAAATGATCGTGATGTTATTGGTTATGAAAATCTGATCTCACGATGGGCTGCAGCTGAGCTCCAGGCAGCATGAACTGCATCTGCTGGGCCAGCATTGCGGCTGCGGTCTTCTGCTGGATCAGGTTGTTCCTGCCGTTTATCTCCAGCTGGGTCTTGAGATGAGGCGGAGGATGCAGGTACTTACAGTTATCACGTGTACAGCGTCCCTTAGAGGGGTTGAAGAGGGAGACACAGAAAGAGAGAGAGAGAGAGAGACAGAGAGATGAATTGCACTGAATCTCAGCTACTAAAAGATCCAAGACTGCGTGACAGGAAGATAAGAGCTCCATTATTGAGAGGATGAATTAAACGAGAATCCCTAGATATTTGACAGTACCGATTCCAACTTTCCACTACAATAGAAACATCCAAAACCCCATCAAATGAAAAGAAAACAGCATAATCTCAGGAGTGCTGGAAGGTCTGAATATCAAACGATCAGAGGAAACAGCAAAATGACAGCATTGGGACACGGGACGGAAAAACTAATTTCACTACTTCCAAATGAATTGACAGTGACAGCCTTCCCTTTCTGTCTGTCTGTTCGCATCAACAAGCTGACAGATTATATAGCCCTTGTAGCTGTTGTAAACATTCATACTACATATGGATCGGACATATAGCATGATGCTTATCACCCGGCTGTCCGAGCAACATGTTGATGGGCGGGCAGTAGACACGGTTAAATACACACACCAAACGTTCACGAGCGTGGTTGATTAACTGCGAGACAAACTCGATGAACCCATGGAGCAATGCCATTTGTTCTGCACTGCGTAAGGTACTGTAATAACCCAGCCGGGAAAGATGTCATTCCATCAGTTCGACAGTAACAAACTCCGGCTGATGGTCTATGGATGAAAATTCTCTATTTCCCTTCACACACACATTTCTTTTGTTAAATTTTCTACCCTTTTCAGGTAATGAAGCTCTTGGGGGATAGAGAAATGGAGCAGGGACACCCTGTTATGTATCGTACAAAATTGAGAATTGCATGTTAAACCTAGCATATAACAACTAGGGATTGATAACAATGGTCGACTAATCAAACCATTAAACTTTATTAATCATTTACTCAACCTCATGTCGTTCCAAACCCATTAAACTCTGGTTAATCTTCAAAACACAGTTTAAGATATTAAGATATTTAATAAGATATTAAGATATTTTTAATAAAGCCTTTTGGAGGTTTCTGTCCCGTCCATTGAAAGTTCAAGTAACCAAAACGTATAATATCCAAAAAGGTCATAAAGAAATAATGAATCCATATGATTCAAGTGGTTTAAACAAAGTATTTTGAAGAGATACGATTGCTTTATATGATGAACAGATTCAATCAAGGTTTTTATTCTAATAAAAAACCCACATACATAAAGCGTGTCACATAAGGTAAACAAAGAGGCCAATGAGAATCAAAAAGGCTTGTTCTAGCACGCAATGTACGCACAATCTTCTGCGTTTGTTTACCATAAGTGATATCTTAATTTATGTTTCGAATATACACCAAAGTTTTATGGGTTAAAAAACAGTCATGAGAGTAAGACATTTTTTGGTTAGCTACCACTTTTAGGGCCAGATTTACTAAACAGGGCAAATTAGCATGAAGGCAATTCCAAAAAAAAACGCTAATGGGAGTGGAAAGTTCTGTGAGTGATCTACTGATAACGCGCAAATCAAAGAACACAATGATCAACACAATCATATATGCAGTGCATATTAGCGTCAGGTTTAAGACATTCATTTTTGGGCTGTAAATAATGGTGCAAATACCAGTAAATTGACGAGCGCAAACCTTAGTAAATCACCTTGCGTGATTCATTTAAATAATATCCTCCCATAAATTATGTGTCTGAAAGGGAAACTCCTACAAATGGATATGCAATAATGTCAGCCGCACGTGTTTTCAGTGCTAATTTTTCACTCTGTGTATTTAGTAGATTATTTAGTAGATAATTTAGAAATGATAATTTTCTTAAAGGGATAGTTTATCCAAAAATGAAAATTCTGTCATCATTTATTCACCATTATGTTGCTCATAAGGATTTTCTTTCTTCTGTAGACACCAAAGACCTGATATAAAAGAATATGTCTCTCTTTTACACACAATGAGAGTGAATGATGACAATGGTATCAGCAATATTTAGACTTTAGGCCTAACTCTTTGTCTGTTGCGCACAACACTTTCATATGGGTTAAAAAGACTTTGAATAATAAGTTATGTACACTACTTATATAGCAATTCATTTTTGGAGTTTGACAGACCAAGTCTTTCACTGTAATTGCATGGAAAAGAACAGATTGGTCTGTCAAACATCTACTTTTGTGTTTACGAAGGGAAAAAAAAACAACCATGCCTTCTTGGCTTGTTTGGTGAATAGCTTATGGCAAAATGTTCATTTCATTTAACATGTGAAATAAAATGTGTATTAAAGAGAGCAAATAGTCTATGAAAAAATATTCTAATGTCATGTAGACATTTTATTCTAAAAGAAGATTTGTATTGCTTTACGCAAATCTTCAGTGCTCAAAAAAAGCATGGTTTGGTGCACTGAATGTCTTTGTCTAATGCATTCAAATCTGTGAGGGAGTTCGAGTTAAAACATATCTTAATGCTAATGTCATCTGCAAGAATGCCTGAAGAGTTACAACTATGTCAACAGGCGTGCAAAACCAACAATGACTCGATTTGCTGTTAAAACTTTTCATTATTTTCTTTCTTTGGTTATACAAGTGACTTTATTTTTACTGACTTAAGTCACCACAGCTTTTAATGGGTTGTTGGGCTCACAAACCGAATTGAGCTGCTTAGCATGGAACAAGCGGTTCCAATGGAATCTGAATGAAACCCTGATGGAATCCAAATGGAATTTGCAGAAACAATGAATGCAAATGGTGTCTGTGCAACGCTAACAGTTCAGACGGAATGTCAAAGTTCACTCCATATAATGAGATGTATAGCTATCCACCACCTACAGCACTTTAAGCACTTGTCTGTGTCTTTGCTAGTCTCTGGGCAGCTTTTAACAGTGATGAAGTCCTAACAAAATTTGAAGTGAGTGAGTGTGGGGGGTGTCTCTTTGCAGGCCAGTGTGATCTGGTGCACTTAATGGAGATGAAAGTGTGTGTCTGGAGTGTCAGTGTGCAGGGACAGCGTGATCAGGGTTTCTGCAGGTTTCATCAAATCAAATGTAAGACTTTTTAAGACCATTATGATTTAAATTTAAGACCAATATCACGCAACAAAACGTACAAAGGAAATGCAGAATCACAAAATCAAATTAATTTATTAAAATTGAACAAAGTATTAGTAAACTTGCACTTCCCCATAGCTCAATGCCACCAGGAATTTGCAATATATATATATATATATAAGTTTGGCCGAGTCTCCTGTCAGAGAGATCTTCAACTCCTGCCTCCGGCAGAGCTTCAACCGGATCCTGAGGGAGGCTGGAGATATTGAGTCCGAGTGGACCATGTTCTCCACCTCCATTGTCAAAGCGGCTGCTCAGAGCTGTGGACGCAAGGTCTCCGGTGCCTGTCGAGGCGGCAATCCCCGAACCCGGTGGTGGACACTGGAAGTAAGGGATGCCGTCAAGCTGAAGAAGGAGACCTATCGGGCCTGGCTGGCTTGTGGGACTCCTGAGGCAGCTGACAGGTACCGACAGGCTAAACGGACTGCAGCCCGGGTGGTTGTGGAGGCAAAAACTCGGGCCTGGGAGGAGTTCGGTGAGGCCATGGAAAAGGACTATCGGCTGGCCTCGAAGAGATTCTGGCAAACCGTCCGGCGCCTCAGGAGGGGGAAGCAGTGCCCTACCAACGCTGTTTACAGTGGCGATGGGCGGCTGTTGACCTCAACTGGGGATGTTGTCGGACGGTGGAAGGAATACTTCGAGGATCTCCTCAATCCCGCCGTCACGTCTTCCATTGAGGAAGCAGAGGCTGGGGGCTCAGAGGAGGACTCGTCCATCACCCAAGCTGAAGTCACCGAGGTGGTCAAGAAACTCCTCGGTGGCAAGGCACCAGGGGTGGATGAGATCCGCCCTGAGTACCTCAAGTCTCTGGATGTTGTGGGGCTGTCTTGGCTGACACGCCTCTGCAGCATCGCGTGGCGGTCGGGGACAGTGCCTCTGGGATGGCAGACCGGGGTGGTGGTCCCTCTTTTTAAGAAGGGGGACCGGAGGGTGTGTTCCAACTATAGGGGGATCACACTTCTCAGCCTCCCCGGGAAAGTCTATGCCAGGGTACTGGAGAGGAGAATCCGGCCGATAGTGGAACCTCGGATTCAGGAGGAACAGTGTGGTTTTCGTCCTGGTCGCGGAACACTGGACAAGCTCTATACCCTCTACAGGGTGCTGGAGGGTTCATGGGAGTTTGCCCAACCAGTTCACATTTGTTTTGTGGATTTGGAGAAAGCATTCGACTGTGTCCCTCGCGGCGTCCTGTGGAGGGTGCTGGGGGAATATGGGGTCCGGGGTCCTTTGCTGAGGGCTGTCCGGTCCCTGTATGACCGAAGCAGGAGTTTGGTCCGCATTGCCGGCAGTAAGTCAGACTTGTTCCCGGTGCATGTTGGACTCCGGCAGGGCTGCCCTTTGTCGCCGGTTCTGTTCATAATTTTTATGGACAGAATTTCTAGGCGCAGCCAAGGGCCGGAGGGTGTCAGGTTTGGGGACCACACGGTTTCGTCTCAGCTCTTTGCGGATGACGTTGTCGTGTTGGCCCCTTCTAACCAGGACCTTCAGCATGCACTGGGACGGTTTGCAGCCGAGTGTGAAGCGGCTGGGATGGGGATCAGCACCTCCAAATCCGAGGCCATGGTCCTCAGTCGGAAAAGGGTGGCTTGCACACTCCAGGTTGGTGGAGAGTTCCTGCCCCAAGTGGAGGAGTTTAAGTATCATGGGGTCTTGTTCACGAGTGAGGGGAGGATGGAACGGGAGATTGACAGACGGATCGGTGCAGCTTCTGCAGTAATGCGGTCGATGTACCGGTCTGTCGTGGTGAAGAAAGAGCTAAGCTGTAAGGCGAAGCTCTCGATTTACCGGTCAATCTACGTTCCTACTCTCACCTATGGTCATGAGCTTTGGGTCATGACCGAAAGGACAAGATCCCGGATACAGGCGGCCGAAATGAGCTTTCTCCGCAGGGTGGCTGGGCACTCCCTTAGAGATAGGGTGAGAAGCTCAGTCACTCGGGAGGAACTCGGAGTAGAGCCGCTGCTCCTCCACATCGAGAGGGGACAGCTGAGGTGGCTCGGGCATCTGTTCCGGATGCCTCCTGAACGCCTTCCCGGGAAGGTGTTTCGGGCATGTCCAACCGGGAGGAGGCCCCGGGGAAGACCAAGGACACGCTGGAGGGACTCTCGTCTCCCGGCTGGCCTTGGAACGCCTCGGTGTCCCCCCGGAAGAGCTAGAGGAAGTGTCTAGGGAGAGGAAAGTCTGGGCATCTCTGCTTAGACTGCTGCCCCCGCGACCCGGCCCCGGATAAGCGGAAGAAGATGGATGGATGGATGGATATATATATATATATATATATATATATATATATATATATATATATATATATATATATATATATATATATATATATATATATATTTATTTATTTAATTTTTCAATCAGAAAGAGACTGGCTGTAATATATATAATGCATGTGGGTCTCATTTAAAAAAAATATTGTATTCGAATATTTGTTTATTTCAATTACGTTATTCTGTGAAAATGAGAAAGACATAATTTTTTTATTCATCAAGTTGTCATCACCATTTCTAAACAAGCTTACGATTAGGCAATATACACAACAAGCTTACGTTATATCTTAAGGTTTTCTTTCAGTTCAAAACATTAAACAATATGTGTAAACAAAAAATATATATACCTAAAGATTAAAAGCATTATAAGCTCAAGCAGCACGAGTAGGGAAAAAATCGTGCAGAACGTACAAACACTCCAGTCGGTACGGTTATCGTGTTTATATTGTTTTTATGTAATTCCAAACATTGCGAGGCAGACGACAACATTATGTGTGATCAAATACAAATCAACTTAACACACTCCACAGCACCACCCAGGGAATTTAGTTATAACTGCGAGTTTTAGGGATTTATCATGGATTCACTGCATTTACAGCCAGCAAAACAACATAGTAAAATTTGAATCGTATATTTATTTTTCGAATATTAATTACAGTTTGAATATTCGTGCACACCCCTAATTAAGACTTGTTTAAAATTATTTAAGACCTAGAACTCAATACATAAGCGAATTTAAGGCTTTTTAAGGTCTGACATTTTTACATTTTAGACTTTCTAAGACCCCGCGGAAACCCAGGTGATCAATGTGTGCTGCCATCGCGGACTTGGAGATGTTCCACCATCCAACTGCTGCATCATTCAATGCAACTTCCACACACACAGCTCCTAACAACACCTAGTCGCACGTAGTCAGATGGCAAGCCATGACCTCATCACAGCCTATTCTGGCCAGGAGTTGTGCCCTTGGCTAGCTTGTAAATGAAGTAAGCTCAATATAATCAGATGTGGAGCGTTTATCTATAAATAAAGATTGCATTCACTGCAAACCCTGTGATAGTGTGTTAAAGTACATGAACACAAGTAAGGCCTCGCTGCATCATCCCATCTGAGAGTCACATCAGTACCCACTGGAAGAGTATGCAGGTACATCCATCTAAAATCTCACCGTGACCAGTGTGGTGGTAGCATATGCACCAGATTCACACTGTTTGTTTTTTTTCAAGGTCAAAAGTAATGCCTAAACATTTAAATATTTTCAATACACGAACAACTAAACACAGTATAAATGTATTAAAATACATTAGAGTTGAAAAGTTTGGGGCCAGTATGTTTTTTTTGTTTTGTTTTTTAAATGTTTTTGAAATGCTCACAAGGCTGCATTTATTTGATCAAAAATACAGTAAAAACAGAAAATATTTTCATTCAAAATGCCTGTGGAGAAATACAAAACTTGCTGACCCCAAACTTTTAAACGGTAGAGCGATTATTATACATTATTATTACCAATAGAATAGAATAATACATTATTAAATTACCAATAGAAACATGTCAATGTATTTAAATTACATATTGTATTAAATTCAAATAGTTTAAAAAAATCATTACATTAAATATATCATATTTGTACACATGCATTTGGCTGTATTAACATTAAAGATTAATTATGATAGCGGACTTAAAATGACAACTATGCAAATTCCTGAAAATTGACATTCCTATTTTTTTACTTGGTGCTCCACAAATGATTGAACAGAAAAAAAGAGGATTTTTAAAATAAATTCTGTGATCACAATCTCTTTCAGAGAAAATGTAATATGTACTATATTAGAGCTTGCCAAATCAAGAAAGTACTTTTGTGCAGAGGTATAAAGAGTATCTGAAAACCATACTTGAGTACAAGTACAGATATCTTGACTCCATTACAAGTTCAAGTCACCAATTCCAATATGGCTTGAGTAAAAGTCTAAAGGCCTGTTCACACCGGGACGATTTTCACGTGTGTTTATCAGCAACGTGTAACTCCTCGTGACTATCTGATTTGAACTTGTACTGAATGTAGGCTCAAAGATGCACTAGTCCTCAACATCTGAGTTAATTTTTTTTAAATCAAAATAAAATCGAACACCTCAAAATTGCAATAAATCAAGGTCGACACAACAGCCTCTTAAATGTCTACAAACACTCAAGTCTCAAGTTAAGCTCAAGTGCTCAAAAAGAGCAGAAGTAAAACAATATCCTTCAAAAAGGTCTCTTCGATATAATGGATAAATAAAATAATGTTGACTAAAATTAAATAGTCAAAGCCTACTTGCACAGGATCACCGGCTGCAGTCATGAACTCATACATTATCTCCTAAATTAAATACCTGTGATACAACAACTACCTGCTAATGCACTCACATTCGCGGAAAGTAGCCTTGTTGACAATTTTGGGTGGGTAAGGGCAAAACGCATAAGATATAGTACGTTTAATGCCCTGTAGATGGCGATATCACTTATTTTGCAGCAGAAATAAACTGTTAGGTGCCATGCAAAACGAAACGTGAAATTACATTACTATCATAGATGGATTGGAGTAAAGAGTACATATACTTAAAAATTTAAGATTTAAAATTTAGTCAAGCAGAGAGTAAAAGTTGATAATATCATTGATACTACAAAGTAGCCAAAAAGATACTTAAGGACAGGAACTAATTACATTTATTCAAATACTTTATATCACTGGTTTTGTGTGCCACGTGCATCAGACAGTCTGGTTCAGTGGTTAATGGGGTGGTCGGTGGGCGTGCCGTCTGAGCCTGATAAGATGCCTAACGACACCCCTTCAATTCTTCTCCATAAAACCATCATAGGCAAGACATTCACATGCAAGGATGTACACAGTCACAGATCTGTGTAACATTGTTAATGGCGTTCCCTGACACTTGTATGTCGCTTTCAAACAATGACATTGAGAGCAATTGCATCAGCAGTGTGTGTTGTGGGAGTGTGTGGGTAATGAGCAGACTGTCTCGAAGGAGCAGACAGGTGATCCTGCCAAAGCACACATGAGAACCAACCTCACAGCCAAGCTTTAACATTCTGGAAGACAATGAGAACACGCCGCTCATTTCAATAGTACACAGTGATACAGAAAACACAGGTCGTCACCACCACAGAGAGAAGCAGGAAATGTGTGGAGGGCTCTGACAGTGTCCCCATGAGAAGAAAAATGGCAGAGATGAAAAGCTGTAAGTCAAGTCATGTAGGATGGACTAGGTCAGGGATCTCCTCTGCGTCGTCATGGTAACACACCCGGCAACTGAGAGTAAGTTTTGCCTCATGCTGTCTCCTAACTACTGATTGGCCAGAGAGGAAGAAAGGGAGAGGGAGGAAGAAAAAGAGAATGTACAAATGGAGAAAGCAAACTGATTAAACCACAATAAACTTCAATTAAAATCTGAGTGCTGAACCTTTTCATAATGGCGATTTTCCAAAAAGCCTATTCTTAAAGAGATTGTATTCCCCAACAATCTTAGAACATATATGTTGTGCCAAAAACATAATCATTTCATTTTTAAATACAATTTACCTTAAAATTAAACAGGCTTTTCTGGCTACTGTATCTTTAAAGGTGAACTCTTTTTTATGTTGCGATGGGCAATATGGCATTTGTCTAGGGCCCTGTAGATGAGGGAGACACATTCATGTTTACACTTGGTCTTTTAATCCATCTCTTTTGTCCACTTTCAACCACTTCTCTCCTGATGTCTTCGAGGGGAGGGTCTATGGGCAGGTAAATGTATGGGCTTTTTTCCCCAGATCTTAATAAAGGCCTTCTGAAGCAAAGTGGCACGTTTGTGTTAGAAAAATACCCATATTTAAAACTTTATAGACTCAAATAACTAGCTTCTGGTGGTCAGTGGTATGCAAGTCGACTTACGGTGAAAGAGTAAGCCTTGACCCTTGACAAATGCGTATTGACAACAGCAGAAGTGTAAAGGATAGAGCAAAACAAAAAAAAAACGGTCAAACGATAATTTTTAAAGAGAAATGGCAGAGGATTTCGAAATAAGAGAAGAGGGGCTTGAGTTTGTTGCCCAGCCCTATCCACGAGAGGCGTCAAAGCTTGCGAGGCTCCTATTCATGGCGTCAGGGCAGGGGTTACTCTTGTGCCGCAAGTCGACTTGCGTACCGCTGACCACTGGAAGCTAGTTATTTTAGTCTATACAGTTTTAAATATGGATATTTTTCTTACACAAACGCACCACTTTTCTTCAGAAGGCCTTTATTAACCTTTGGAGCCACGTGGAGCAATTACAGTGAGGAAAGTAAGTATTTGAACACCCTGCTATTTTGCAAGTTCTCCCACTTGGAAATCATGGAGGGGTCTGAAATTGTCATCGTAGGTGCATGTCCACTGTGAGAGACATAATCTAAAAAAAAATCCAGAAATCACAATGTATGATTTTTTAAAATATTTATTTGTATGATACAGCTGCAAATAAGTATTTGAACACCTGAGAAAATCAATGTTACTATTTGGAACAGTAGCCTTTGTTTGCAATTACAGAGGTCAAACGTTTCCTGTAGTTTTTCACCAGGTTTGCACACACTGCAGGAGGGATTTTGGCCCACTCCTCCACACAGATCTTCTCTAGATCAGTCAGGTTTCTGGCCTGTCGCTGAGAAACACGGAGTTTGAGCTCCCTCCAAAGATTCTCTATTGGGTTTAGGTCTGGAGACTGGCTAGGCCATGCCAGAACCTTGATATGCTTCTTACAGAGCCACTCCTTGGTTATCCTGGCTGTGTGCTTCGGGTCATTGTCATGTTGGAAGACCCAGCCTCGACCCATCTTCAATGCTCTAACTGAGGGAAGGAGGTTGTTACCCAAAATCTCGCAATACATGGCCCCGGTCATCCTCTCCTTAATACAGTGCAGTCGCCCTGTCCCATGTGCAGAAAAACACCCCCAAAGCATGATGCTACCACCCCCATGCTTCACAGTAGGGATGGTGTTTTTGGGATGGTACTCATCATTTTTCTTCCTCCAAACACGTTTAGTGGAATTATGACCAAAAAGTTCTATTTTGGTCTCATCTGACCACATGACTTTCTCCCATGACTCCTCTGGATCATCCAAATGGTCATTGGCAAACTTAAGACGGGCCTTGACATGTGCTGGTTTAAGCAGGGGAACCTTCCGTGCCATGCATGATTTCAAACCATGATGTCTTAATGTATTACCAACAGTAACCTTGTAAACGGTGGTCCCAGCTCTTTTCAGGTCATTGACCAGCTCCTCCCGTGTAGTTCTGGGCTGATTTCTCACCTTTCTTAGGATCATTGAGACCTTGCATGGAGCCCCAGTCCAAGGGAGATTGACAGTCATGTTTAGCCTCTTCCATTTTCTAATGATTGCTCCAACAGTGGACCTTTTTTCACCAAGCTGCTTGGCAATTTCCCCATAGCCCTTTCCAGCCTTGTGGAGGTGTACAATTTTGTCTCTAGTGTCTTTGGACAGCTCTTTGGTCTTGGCCATGTTAGTAGTTGAATTCTTACTGATTGTATGGGGTGGACAGGTGTCTTTATGCAGCTAACAACCTCAAACAGGTGCATCTAATTTAGGATAACAAATGGAGTGGAGGTGGACATTTTAAAGGCAGACTAACAGGTCTTTGAGGGTCAGAATTCTAGCTGATAGACAGGTGTTCAAATACTTATTTGCAGCTGTATCATACAACTAAATAGTTTAAAAATCCTATATTGTGATTTCTGGATTTTTTTTTATGTCTCTCACAGTGGACATGCACATACGATGACAATTTCAGACCCCTCCATGATTTCCAAGTGGGAGAACTTGCAAAATAGCAGGGTGTTCAAATACTTACTTTCCTCACTGTATATGATGGATAGATGCACTTTTATGGACTTCAAAAATGACCCAACAAGAAGAGCCAGGACATTTTAATATAACTCCAGTTTTATTAATCTGAAAGAAGAATGTCATATACACCTAGGATGGCTTGAGGGTAAATCATGGTCTAATTTTTATTTTTGGGTGAACTAACCCTTTAAGCAAAGCAAGAGTAACCACTAAGTGAGTAGTATTTAACTGATCATATGACATGGTGGCCCCATAAGGCAACCCACTCCATGTATAATACTTGCTTTTATTAGACTATCAACACCACTGGTGTCTGACTCATGTGTATTAAACCTTTTCTAATCTGTTTGTTAAGACATGTAAACACTTGATCGGATTTTTTTTTTTTTAAACTGTAAAGTTCTGCGCATGTGCAATGACGTAGAGATGGCCTAATGATGTATGATGTATGGAACAAGCTGTTGTTGTTGTACAAGCTGTTGTTGTAAATGACTGTTGTTTCATTCTAATAGGGATGGGAACATCAATACTACAGTATCAATACTCACAAGCTACTTGTTTGGTATCAATACCTTATTAATATAAAATGTGGGTTTCTGCATCACTTTCAAATGTTTTAAAGCTACACTGTGTAACTTTTTTTGTTTATTCTTAGCTAAAAACACTTAGTTCTTTCAAAAATATAAGTGCTCATTAATGTATATTTACTTATTTCAAGTTATAAAGTATTCTCGTAAGTTTATAATATGCCATTGAAAATACATACGGGTAAGGGGTTCGAATGGGGGTCGCCATGTTGCCCCTTCATCTTGAAAGTACATTATCCAAAGAGGGACATACCTGTAAATTCAAGCTTCGCCTTTCGCGTTTTAACACTCGATGGCACCGTGTCTGGATTGAACTGGAAGCCATGTTAATCTTGGACTAAATTGGCCACCGTAGGAGTTAAAACGAAATCGGAATTGGGAGGAACAGAACCTAATATTTACTGGATGGTCATATACCTTTTCACCGCTAGATGGGGGAAAATATCACACAGTGTAGCTTTAAGTATTTTTTGTTTGTGCCAAAACAACCCTGACAAATTTAGCTGGCCTGTGTCACATGACTGTGAGAAGTGAGCGTCCAGCCATGCACAGTCACACAGTGACACTCACTTCTGCATTAAACAGAGAGATGGAGAAAATGGCAGAAAGGAAACATAGTTTGGTGTGGTGCTGCTTTTCACCTGTAGACAAATATACAGCAAAATGCAATGCATGGCCTTTATAGTTTATTTTATTCATATATTCAATTAGATTATATTTACACCTATATTAGCACACATATTTTTATTTAATTGTGCTCATATTTTCTTTTGTGATAAATTTGTTATTAATGTGTCATTTTATGTATGTAATGAGTGTAAGGATATTTTTTCCCCTAAAAATGAACATTGTTTTGGAAAATCACATACCCATTTAAGAAATAATCAGTATCGGTATTGTTAAAATTGTAACAAAAAGTATCAGTATCAGTATCAGTATCAGTATCAGTATCGTATCGAATTAGAAAAGTTTGGTATCACCCATTCCTGGATTCTAAAATTCTCTGTTAACTTATCGTTTTAAGTAGTGCAGGACAATGTCATCCCAGAAATCCTTGCTTCAGACTCTCATCTACACACCGTTTGTTTTGGTTGTGGGAAGGGGCACGAATTAGCCAAATTAGTACACGAAATAGATAAATATTAATAAAAGGTGGATGGCTAGTATGTGCAAACAGCGGAAAACTCTGTATATTCATGAAATGTGTGCATGTCAAAAGAACAAATCCTATTTAAAGCTTGTGATAGACATATAAACATTCACATATACCCGATCACTTATTTAGCATTCCTGTAAACACTATGATCAAATTTCATCAATTGAAATAATGGGTAACACTTTACTTGAAGGGGTGTGCCTAAGACTGACATGACACCTTCATAATCATGACATGACACATGTCATGAATATGAAGGAGTTTGTATGCATGTTTATGACAACTGTCATTAAGTGTCATTCGCTCAATTATGTCATTTGTAATGCAAAGATGACATTATTTGAGATGTCTTAGTTATGACAACTTGACATAAACCAATACATCATAACCTGTCAGTGTCTTTGTCATGACAACTTGACATTACCAAGACAACATAACCTGTCATAAATCTTTTTTTCAGTGGTACAAGTTGAATTTGTAATTAAAATGTCAATAAGTGTTAATACTCTGTCAAATTATTTTATAACAGCGTTGTGAATATTTTTCAGTTCATAATGTTTAACAAAAAAAAAAAAAAAAGTTTCCTAAACAGTTAATTACAGCATTCCACACATTTATATTTTCTTGAAATGCTTTTTTACATCACGGATAAGTGGATAAGACACCATCATAATGGCGTACACCTAACCAGTGGTGCCACTCTATCATTTTTATAGACTCTATCACTCTATCAAGAGTATTGACACTTAATGACATTTTAATGACAAATTCAACTTGTACCACTGTAGTTTAGGTCAAGGAAAATATTCATGACACTTATATAAAATAATTTGACAGAGTATTAACACTTAATTTGGATAATATTTAATATTTGAATACTTAAGTTTGATAATTAATCTGCTATGTCATGTTTATGACAGGTTATGTTGTCTTGGTAATGTCAAGTTGTCATGACAAAGACACTGACATGTTATGATGTATTGGTTTATGTCAAGTTGTCATAACTAAGACATCTCAAATAATGTCATCTTTGCATTAAAAATGACATAATTGAGCGAATGACACTTAATGACAGTTGCCATGAACATGTATAAAAACTTGACATGTGTCATGTCTATGATTGTGAAGGTGTCATGTCAGTCTTATGCACACCCCTTCAAGTAAAGTGTTACCAAATAATGTCATTCCATGTAAACGTAGCTATAGTTGCGAAATATGTATATTTTTAATTAAATGTAACTTTCTATTCTACAAAAAATCCTGAAAAAATATTAAGCATAACAACTGTTTTCAACATTGATAATAAGAAATGTTTCTTGAGCAGTAAATCATCATATTAAATGATTTCTGAAGGATCATGTGACACTGAAGATTGGAGTAATGATGCTGAACATACAGCTTTGCCATCACAGGAATAAATTACATTTTAGAATATATTAAATCAAGTACAGTATATATGCGGCCTTGGTGAGCATTAGAAACGTTCAAAAACATTAAAAAACTGCCCCCACACTTTTGATTGGTACTTTAATAATCAAATAGTACTAAGTAAGTCAACTCTTTTATTGCAAAAGAGCAAGGAAAATCCTGTTTTCCAAATGTCCCCGTTAAACGTACTTCCTGGAACAGTGTCTCTCAGTGTCCATTTAGCTGTCCTATTTTCTAAAAATAGCTTTTCAACTCATGTTCATGTGAATAAGACGCAGTCAATGACAGTACCTCCTGATTTAGTTTTTCAGACAGAAGCCTGTGCTACATCAATAACTGAATCAAATTTACATAGAGTAGCTGACTGCCTAATTCATGCATCCCTGATACGCTTTCAAACCAAACCAGATTAATGGTCAACGAAAAGCAAAAAAGCAAGACATTGTGCATAAGAGGCAAGTGGAAAAAAGGACAGAACAGCAGCCATTAGTGGATGTCGATAAATTAGAAGAGATGTGGAGGTGTGGAGGGGCGTAGAGGAGAGAGTGGCCTGTGGGGATGAGATTGGGTCTGGAGATAAAAGTTAGAATTATTTTAACATTTAAACAAAAATGCAATGATTGTGACTGAAGTGCTGCACTCAACACCTGAGATCTTGCACAATAACTTACAAGATTTTCAGCTTTTTTAAACTGCAGAACACCTTAGCAACTACATAGCAACACCCTGGCAACCATCCACAGCACTAGTGTCCGACATTCTAGTGCTGTGGATGGTTGCCAGGGTGTTGCTATGTAGATGCTAATATGTTCTGCATGTTTTTTTTTAGCATGTTGCTACGCTGTTTCTAGGGTGTTCCAGGTGGTTGCTGATGATTTGCTATTTTTAATTCTCCTCAACTAAAAAAATTGCTTTGTCAGATCACCTAGAAAAGTGTGATGCACCTAAAATGAGCATGTGAGCATGGTTCTCTGCAAGTTTTTTTATCATAGAGGTTTCACATGCAAAGGCTTGTCTTGTGCTTGAGTTACTATGTTACTATGAAATCAAAATCGATAATGCATTATTTAACAGTGAGTGCAACATACAGTACACTGATTTCATACAGTACCAAACCTGAAACAGAAAACATTTAAATATTCCCTCAAAATGAAAGGTGAATGATGCAGACATAACGCATACGAAATACATATGTAATAGTTTCATAGATTAAGTATATTGATTGCTTATGTTGCTAAGTGTGGTTGGTTACTAAGGGTGTTGCGAAGTGATACACAAATCTGTTCGGTGAAGCGGTCACCGTAAATAAAACACGATTACTGACCAATCAGCATCAAGGACCAGAACTATACGTGTTATAATATAACTGATTTATCCGTACACCTCTTTTTTTTTTTTACATGAGTCCTTGTCATTTTTCATCAAAAACATTAACGTCCCCTCCCCTTACAACATCTTTTCTCTGATGACGTGTGCACCAGCATGTAGGCGGGACAACCTGTCACTCACATGAGATAACAGAAATTAGTAAACGACAACGATCCAATCAATATCCACCTAACAAAATCAAGTTCCGCCCTACATTTTTCTTATTCAAGAAGCTGTTTCACTCTGATATATGTCCATTAGGGAAGAAAAGACTATTGCAATTTCCGTTTCATGCCAACTTTAAGTGCACCTCTTCTTAGCACTTCAGCAGGCACCACACACACATATACACACACAAGATCATGAAGAATAAACAGCAAACAGTTTATTTTTTTAATTTCCTCTAGCTTTTGTCTCTCTCAGTCATAACAGCAATCTAACCCTGAGTATTTAGATGGTGACGGCTGGCTGCTTTTACTGTACTGATTAAAACTATCAAATCTTGGATGAGCAATTAATCTACACAGGTCACTGGCACCCAGTGCTAACAACTGTAACACAGTTCATAGGGATTATTACTGTATCCAGTCAGCTGGCGCTGTTGCTAGGCCCCATGTAGCTTTCTCTCTCTCTAACTCCTCCTCATCCTGAGCTCCCCCACACATGCTGCCCACAGCCAAAAAATGGCCAAATAATACATTCTAGCTCAATAAAAGGGGAGACAGTTGCTGCACTCAGACAGAGAGGGCCTTGTCTAGCTCTTTCACTGCACATAAACACATAAGCAGAGACATAAACACACAAACACATTTGTTGTACTCATAGCTCAATGCTCAGCACCACGGTTAATGTGAGTCCTGATTGGCCCACAGGTCCAGAGAGTTGCTTCCTGAGATTCACATGGGCAATCAGAAGATATAAGGTATAACATTCAGCTTATAAATCAACAAATCACCTAAAGCTAGACAATAAAAAATTCTGTTTATGGAATTTTAAAGGGACAGTTCACTCAAACTTTTTGTCAGCATTTACTCATTGATGTTCAAAATCTCTATTAGCATATTCACAAAAGGAGATATTATTTAAAGGGGTGGTAAACCACGATTTCACTTTTCTAACTTTAGCTAGTGTGTAATGTTGCTGTTTGAGCATAAACAACATCTTCAAAGTTACAACGTTCAAAGTTTAAAGCAAAGGGAGATATTTGCTTTTAAAGAAATCGATTTCTAAGGACTACAGCAAACGGCCGCTAGGGACTACTACACATTCACCCAGGGTGTGCTGACATCACCAGGCCCAATATTTACATAAACCCCTCCTCCGAGAATATGAAATAAGGGGGGCCATTTTGTATCGCCGCGGGGAATAGTTGTTGTGGTATAGTTAGTAGGCTGGAGTGCTGTTGACAATGCAGACGAAACGCTGTTATTTTCATCCGGATTGCAGGTCCACTTTCTTCAGCCTTCCTAGGGACGGGGGCAGCGTTGCAGTGCGTTTAACATACAACGTCATATTCATGTGTGTAAGAGACATGAGGGGAACACGATCGCATTTGCATCGGATATATGCTGCCCATCATAAATCAAAGCACGAGACAGACAGGGGTCGGAGGAGAAGATCGGAAAATGTGACATAATGGACAATATTCATCTGTATTTGCAATACATGAGCCTTCAGCTGCACGAGTTCAGCTGCACGAGACAGGCGGGCACGCGCGGCTACCGCGGCACATCTCGCAGAGGAAAGCTTCCACAATCTTCGCGAGTACGGGCTACAACCTGTAAGTGTGATTTATTTTTCGTCGATGTGTTTTCCTGTAATAGTTCGTGTTGTTAATTGTAGCCTACGTTGTAGCAAGGAAGTAAACATGACAGCGCTGTTTGGCTCTGCAAACCAGTTTGTTAAATGCTCATTCATACTTAACGTTATCCGACAAACCCCTAACGTTACAAACTGTTTAAAATCTCAACAGCGAACTTGGCATTAGTGTAAATTATTCTTTGATTAGAGCTTTTATGTATTGTTTATCTACAGGCATGCTAAACATGGTTCTGTGTTTGATTTGGCTACTATGTTTAGTGTCCGTTCTTGCGACAGATATTTGGCAAATCGTTCTAAAAATACAAAAGTAACAGTGCCATTCAGGAGCGATCACTATAGATCCGCAGTCTTTACTCTTGAAGACTGAACAGGTTCTGCTCGATCATCTTCACTAAAATTGTCTGGGTCTGATTCGGGCTCTTGGTATGGTTTCATTGACGCTATTGTACACAAAGCTCAGGCTAGTAGCCTGAGGCTACCTGTAGAGGTAAGGGGCGTGACGCTTTCGAGAAACGTGCACTAGGCGGTTAGCGAATCACAGCACACTGGGCCAGCTAACCAATCAGAGCCCATTGCGTATTTTTGAGGGACTGGCTTCACAGAATCCGGAAACCATCAGACCGTTTTTACAAGGAGGGACAGAGCAGTGTAGAATAAAGGTCAAATATATGAAAAATATTGCATTTTTTTAAAAACGAAGCATGAACACATGTTACAGTGCACCCCACAAACACAATCAAGCCTTCGAAAGAGTGTGCTTTACCACCCCTTTAATGTGCTGGTTATCTTTCATGCAATTACAACACATGCAATTATGGAGACTGAGGATTGCACAAAAAAAAATACTCAAAAGCTCCAAGAATACATCATAAAATGTATTCAAGTTTTCTAATGGCATATGACGGATTTGTGAAAGAATAACATTAAATTGTTATTCTCTAAAAAAAATTACATCCACCAATGATGTCCTATTCATGAATGAATCATTCTTTTTTTTAAAGAATCAGTAAACATTCACAAATCTGATCTAGTTCCTACTTTTTGGACAGTTTTTTGGCAAATAATTTAAAGTACTGTGATGGCAAAGCTGAACTTTTAGCATCATTACTCCAGTCTTCAGTGTCACATGATACTTTAGAAATAATTTGAATATGCTGATTTTCTGCGTAAGAAACATTTTTAAATATAACCAATATTGAAAACAGTTGTGAGATTGATGCCGGAATTGATATAACTGTTCCTTGTGCATTATATAAACACAAAAAGTAACAAAAATTACCATGGATTATTTTGTTGATAATCCAACAGTATTAGTTTGTTTTTTGGATATACCATGGTATTCTTAGCACTTTGGAAAACCATGTGAATACTCAGGGACGTAACCAGCATTCATTGGTAGTTAATCAATATGCCATAATGACATATTGAAAAAAGAATGTCACATAACTAATCAATCCCAGACCAGAGGTTGCAGTGTTTAAGGATGACACAAACATACACTCAAAGGATTTCAAGACAACAGCAGGAGAGAGACCACTACTCAGTAAAAGAGCTTGAGGTGTTTGCAACATGACCAAATATTGTGTGTGAGTCTAATCTGCACTAAAACACCAAATAATGCTCCTTTTAGTTAATATATCACAGTGCAATAATAATGTGTGCACGTGTATTTACCTTGAGTGAGTCGAAACATGCGATGACACGGCCGTTCTCCACGTGGCATGTGCGAGAGGGGTGAGCAAACTTGCATTCTGTGTCCGAGCGTGAGCAGGTTCCTCGCTGGAATTCTCTGCACACCTCCAGCGTCAGCCACTTGGTGTCACGGCCCATGGTCACATTGACGGCCATGGCGGTCCCTTGGCGAGTGGCGGGTGAGTGGAGGGATTGGGTGGGGTAGCCAGGCGTGATAAAGCAATGAGCGCAGTGGCGAGGAGATCCTCAAACTACCAGCCTAGAGATGAAAACCAAATTCTCTTATTGACAGGTAGGGGGCATAGTCTGGTGATTAACCAAAGGGTAAGTATGACGAGAATATGAGATAAGTTTAAAGTCAGGTAGGGAGAGCGACGAATCGAGAATGCTGAGGTGGGGTAGGTCACTGTGACATGCTGCGGTGCATCTTCGGCTGCCGTCCAGGAAAACGAGGCATTAAAAGTAAAGTAGAGCGGCACTTTCTATTTGTCTGCAGTGGTCGTCCCACTGTCTAGACTTAAAATAGCTCTCTTGCATTGATGTAAAGTGGACACTCTCTAATTTTAGGCTTCCGAAACCCCCTGCCCTGTTGCCATAGCCGCAGAAGTCCCTAAAGATGCTTGCATGTCTGGGTCACAAGGGATGGAGAGACTGCAGAAGTGAGGGGAGAAACACTTTGAGAACCCAAAAGGGAAACTAATCGACTGGTGTCCTTGTATTAAAAGGTGAAATGGCGAGCAGGCAAAGTTGGAATCGAGGAACAGGCAAATGGGTTGATTGACTGTCAGGGTGAAATATAGCCCAAGCCAAGGCGAAGCACACACGCTTGCTCGAGTCAGCGGTGAAAAGAGCGTTCCGAAGCAGAGACCAGTCAGGATGGGTGTGCGGACACAGAGGAGGGCTTCCGCAGCATCCAGATGAGGCACTTTATGGTGATGCAAGTCTTCTTTTACTTGAATCGCTTTCTCATCCCTCCTGCCTTCCCTGCATTCCTTCCATCGAACTGTGACGTGTCCTCACGCACTTCTAAGAGTCCTCTTGCAGCAGGAGAACCTATCTTTGTGAAAAGACACAAAAAAACAAAGTCAACAAAACTTGGTTAAAACAGCTTGTCCTGTTCAGAACTGCAAATACACTTTGCAAAAGGAATATTTTGCAAAATACAAGCAATAAAAGTACAAAATGACAAGGCAAATGCCTGAAGCCGCAGCTGTTTATGTTGCAAACCTGTAACTGGGGAATACAGAGGTGAGCGACAAACAGAGGCTGAAAGCGCATGGCAGAAAGCGCAAGTGAGAGAGTGCACGAGAGGTAGAGGAGGAGTGCAGACAGGAGGCAGGCAGCAATGCAAAGGCTGTGTCTTGATTAAGAGATAGAGGGAGGGAAAAGAGGGAGGAGGCAAAGAAAGGGACAGAGAGAGAGAGTGAGAGAGAGAGAGAGAGAGAGAGAGAGAGAGAGAGAGAGAGAGAGAGAGAGAGAGAGAGAGAGAGAGAGAGAGAGAGAGAGAGAGAGAGAGAGAGAGAGAGAGAGAGAGAGAGAGAGAGAGAGAGAGAGAGAGAGATAGAGAGAGAGAGAGAGAAAGCACATGAGAGACAGCAACGTCACTTTATGAATCTGGGAAAGATCGAAGTTATAGAAAGTTAGCGCAAAACAAAACGCTGCTCATTGCAGAGGCCATAAACTATGTGGCGATTGCCACTCTCAGCATTCAGGATCTGAACGCTTTTGTGAGAGAAAATGGAAGTAGAGCAGCTGAGAGGAAGGGCAAATCCCCATAGCTGCAGCTGCTTAGCACCGAACACTGCAACAACCAATCAGCAGCTGCGATGCAACCGGGCAAGGTAGATTGGCCAATCGGGAGGAGCCTAATATATCAATCGTTAGTCTCCCCACCCTCTTTGTCATTGCATTGCTCCTTGGCTGAATCCGAAGGAGAGTGGCTCTCTTGCTTCCCTGGAGCACTAACGGATAAGGTTTTAACGTATAGGCAATCGCTGCGCCGTCTCGTTGGAGTCACAGGTGGGAGGATGAAGGGAAAAGAAAGGAGAAGTGAATGGATCTTTATCGCATTCATTCTATGTGCGTTGCAAGGGTGGAGAAGTGAAATACAGGGGGCGGTGCCACAGGGGGCTGTGAGTGGGTGTCTTGGGTGGGTCTGACAGCTGATATGTGGTCCCTTGAAAGAGAGAAAGAGACAGTACAGTGAAGAATAATCAATGCTGTGATGACCAAGCACACTCGACCTGATGCAAGAGGGAGGGAGGGATGGCTAAACAAATATAAAAGGACAGGAAAATGAAAACAAATAAAGCAGAGGTGAACGAGCAGACAGTGAAGGGATTAGAGGAGAGGTTAAGGCAGATATTATCTGTCCCTGTGTCTCACAGCGACAGACACAGACGGAGAAGGGGGGGGAGACACACGCAGAAAAAACAGTCCAGAAGGAGAGCAATGCGGTGAGGGGAAGAGGGAGATCGGAAGAGAAAATGAGGGAGAGAAATTTAATTAATGACACCCACCTCTAGATACAAGAACAAAGGCACTAAATGCAGCACAACGTAACACCAGGCAAAGCAGAAAGTAGGTTTTACAGCAGGCTGATGTGTGCACCCTCCCCCAATATCAGCCCTACAGTAAGATCGATGAAGACGCCCCCCCCAGGGAACGCAGACCTGCATTGAGCTGTTTGTCAGCACTGAAGTTAGCACATCTCTGTCTCAGAGCAGCATCGTACCTCAGCCACACCTGTTTCCTTCATGCACAGTGAAAGGCCAATTATCTCATTTCTATGCAAGCAGGTGAACGGAGAGGTGATCCGTGAAGAGAACATGTGGCCATGACGTCAGCCGCCGTGTCTGATTCCCTCCACAAACGCCGCTATTACCTTAATATGTAGTACAAGCGTCACCCTCCCAACCATTGCTAATCCCCCTCGCAATGATAATCATCGTTATTTCCCAAATTGGATGATTTTTATCTTCACGGCTTGCAAAGCTAACAATCACACGCACCCCAAAACAATGGAACCTGTTATGAATTGATGTGTTGAACCGATTTTACATTGTGATGAAGTAAATTATTAATGTAAAGTAGACCGGCAAAACGCAATCTGACTAGTTGGTATAGAGGTCTGGCCTAGTTATTATACCCTGTATTTACTGTACAGGCATAAAAGCTGATAACACTAGATTAGAAGAAAGGTATATTGTTTCATCTAGAAGGACGAGTGAAAAAAAAGTGAAAAAGCAAGACAATTTGTGTTGGCAAAGCTACTTTGACTGTAGCTTGCCAAGGTTTCTTATAAGTTAAAGTAGTTAAAGAGCTAACTAGTTCCTAACTAGTTAATATTCTATTGAAAAGGTAGTTTTTTACAACAAAAAAAAAAAAAAGAATTGTTCATTGTTCAACAAGATCAATAACATGCATTTGGAAAATAGATATCAATTCTTGATACTCATTTCCATTTTAATTTGCATTAGATTATGGCAAAGGTAATCTAAATGTAAAAATAGGGGAAATAAGCATTTACATTAAAAAATATATATATCAGCTGGTACCAATATTAAAAAAACAATACTTATCTCTATTGACGGCGATAACTAATATTGTACTGATATATCATGCATTCCTAATATTTCACTCTATCAAAGAACTAAAATGATACCAGGGTCAGGGACTGTAATTAGTTAATTTATGAACTATGCAAAAATGAATCAGAATATGAGGTGCCTCAGCTTGCTTGAGCTGAGCATGCAATACAATGTGACATTAAAAACAGCAATGCAGCGCTTTTAATGCACATTGGAAAAACTAGCTTGTTAAATTGAAAAGCTACACTATATTGAAAAAAGCTAGAAACACACTGCTAAAAAATATATAGACTAGATTAGATGCATCTTAACTTGCACTGAACTGTAAAGAGATTTTACAAATAATGTTAGAAAAGTCTTAAAAACCCTGATGCACTTCAGACAGAACAATCTCTAATGCACACTTACACAGACAAGACAACAAAGAACCTTGTGCTCGATACTAATAACGTCAGCTATATGTAGGACAATTGTTATACAGGCTAGTATAAGTGCTGGCTGTGTGTAGACAGTTTACTTTGATGTTCTACAGCAGGAAGGTGGCTGGGCGGAGGATATACAGCACGCTATACGTGTGTGAGAGTTTCTGGCGCAGATCTACAAAGGAGGCAGTAAATATCAGAAGTGTGAAGGTGGCGAGTGTGTATTGTTTCTACAAGGTCACTGAGCTATATTCACATCGCACTTGTAGCAGTGTCCTTCAGCCACCGCATGTGCACAAGAATCAAGTCAATAACTAGAATGTATAGCAGAAGAATGGGCGTTTGAGAAACAAATATCATTCAACAAAACCTTGCTGTAGTTTATAGACGTCTCAGGCTGAAGCAGTCTCAGGCTGAGAAGTCAACAAAATCACACCTACTGTCTGTGAGAAATAACATTTGTCCTGCTAAATTATATTTGCTTTAAGTTAGCATTAAATGAAAATTCACCCAATTTATTTTGTAAATCCATTTTTTATTGATCTTATTTGCGCTCAGAAAAAAAGCTACAAAAGCTGTCATTGGAACATCGCGTCTCCCTGTATGCAGACGATCTCTTGATCTACATAAGCAATCTAGAAACCAGCGTCCCCGTAATTGTATCACTATTGAACAATTTTGGGTCTTTTTCTGGCTACAAACTTAATTATCAGAAAAGTGAATGCTTCCCCATTAACGATTTGGCAATGCAAATTAAACAAGAAGCAGTCCCCTTCCACTTAACACACTCTGGTTTCAAATATCTTGGAATAAACATTACGCGTTCCTTCACCTCTCTTCTGGGGGCTAATTTTACACCTCTAGTTAATCAAATGAAAGCTGACTTTCAAAGGTGGAGCAGCCTGCCTCTGACTATTGCAGGGAGGGTACAATCGGTGAAGATGAACGTACTCCCAAAATATCTGTATTTGTTTCAATGTCTACCGTTATTCCTGACAAAAAATTCCTATTCATTTTTTCAATTAGTTAATATCCATTACCTCCTTCATCTGGAAGAATAAAGTTCCAAGAGTTAACAAAGGTTTACTTCAGAGGGGTCGCGATGTGGGGGGGGGGGGGGGGGGGGGGGGCGGGGGGGGCTGGCTCTACCCAGTTTTATTCACTACTATTGGGCAGCTAACCTGCAGAAAATTTTATTCTGGCTCCATGTGCCAGACACCGACTGGTGTACACTTGAGGCGCACTCCTGCCACTCGTCATCCCTCCCTGCTTTGGTCTACTCCTCCCTGCCCACAAAGTGGTCTAGGTTTACCTCTAATCCCATAGTACTGTCCACCCTTAAAATCTGGGCCCAGTTTCGAAATCATTATAAATTCACCTCTACCTCCTCCCTAGGCCCTATTTGTAAGAATCATTTATTTCCAGCCTCCTCTCTTGACTTAAGGCCCTGTTATACTCGCGCCTGGCTCCGCAGCGTGAGCTCCGCAAACTGCGCGCGCTCCTCCCCCAAACGAACGAGGCGTTTATAGTCGACGCGCGCGCCGTTGTAGTATTCTGTGAAACGACAGGGGGCGACTTGGAGTAATTGTTCTTAAATCCGTCGAAAGCAGGAGCGAAGAAGTAGTTTACCGGAACAGGTGAACAGGGCGCCCCGCAAGCCGTTCGTGGAACATAAACGAACCCACATGAGCCCAGTAACTTTACAAGAGAGACTGGCCGTCACACTACGTGTTCTTGCGTCTGGCAGTAACCAAAAATGTGTTGCCTCCAGTTACAAGTTGGGCTCGACCACAGTTTCGTTGATCGCAGTACAAGTACAGGACTGTCATCAGAAGGGGATGTATACAGTAATGTTGCCAATCAAAGTAATAAAAAAAAGTGTTAAATCTTGTGTGTTTGCTTTGTGCTTTAAAATATATTTTTCACTTTCATGTATAAGTTATCACAGTGTTTGTAATAAAACCATAAAACTGAGAGCGTGGCATTGGTCGACATTAGAACAAAATAGATGGATGTGAAAACATGCATACACTATATTTTTATACTATATATATATATATATATATATATATATATATATATATATATACTATATTTTAACTATATTAGTTCACAGTGCATTAACTGAAGATGACAACTAATTTCTGATTTTGTTTGTACATTCTGAAATTAACACTAAACAAGCACAATAAATGCTGTAGAAAGTGTCTTGTAAACTAATGTACTAAATGAAGCCTCTTTGTACAGTTAGTTTTTATAAAACATGCCTTATTTTATCAAAGGTTCTATTTCAGTTAGTGTAGGCTCATTTTGAAAATGTAAGCAGTTACTTAAGACAAACTGAGTGCTTAATACAAATGTATTCTAAAGTCCTATTCTCAAAAGGAATGGATGGTTGGACGGATGGATGCCCATCAATGCAAACTTTCCATGAATTCTGTGCCATCTGGCTGTCGCGATGATCCCTCATGGAATGGTCATAAATGTGCCGGTACTGACGCATCAGCTCGGACAAAGTCGCCTCAAAATCGTACATCTTCGGATGCGGAGGTGCGCGCGGAGTTACAAAAAATGCGCTGCGCACCGCCAGGCGAAATGGGGTCTTGCGGAGCCAACGCGCGAGACCGCCCCCTCCGCATTGACGTCATTTTTGCCGCGCGCACCCTCGCGCTCTTGCGGCCGCGGCGAGTATAAACAAGGCTTTAAAGGTCCCGTTCTTCGTGTTTTTTTTAAGCTTTGATTGTGTTTACAGTGTGCAATATAACATGTGTTCATGTTTCGTGTGTAAAAAACACAGTATTTTTCACACAATTTACTTATCTGTACACCGCTGTTTTCACTGTCCTAAAAACGGCTGATGAGTTCCTTGTTCTATGAAGTCCCTCCTTCAGAAATACGTAACGGGTTCTGATTGTGCCAGCAGTTCCCGTGTTGTGATTTGACCGTAGCTTAGCAAACGTAACTTGCACGGAAAGGTCAAGCTTCTTAACGGGGAGATGTTTGCGCTAAATAATCTCTACAGCGTCCCTGGGAAAGCCAAACAAAGGTGATTTGACTCCGGGATGAAAATAACAGCGTCTCGACGACATGGCGACAAACACACTGAAACGCAACACTTCCTCTTCTCCACGCGACACGTCCTCTTCTCCACGTGGGACAGTAACAAGACCACGCCCTCTTTTTCGCGTATTCTTGTGGGCGGAGGTTAGTCTGTTCTACTGACATAATTAAAGAAGGAAGTACCAGGATGTAGTCCAAGCCAGCCGTTCGCTGTAGGCTTTGAAAGGGAACTTCTGTTAAATAAAATATCTCGCTTGGCATTGAACTTTGAGCTTTATAATTTTACAGGTATTATTTATGCTCTAACAGCAACATTACACACTAACTAAAGTTTGAACAGTGGGATCGTGAAGAACGGGACCTTTAACATTCACTCAGTGGGACAAGAAGCAGCTTTCCTGTTTTAAAAGCTTGTACGGTAAAGAAGGGTTCGATCGTTTTGATAATATATGCCAGAAATATGATCTTTCACGCAGTTACTTCTTTAGATATCTCCAAATACGCCACTGTGTTAAAGCACTGTTCCCTTCTTTCCAGGTCCTCCCTATTGAGGCAGCATGGGAGGAAATGACCCTCCTATGTCCGAAAAAAGGACTAATATCACGGTTATATTCTCAACTAATGTCTCTTGAAAATCATGACCTTTCAAAAATTAAGAACGGTTGGGAAGGCGAGTTGAGTTGTCAGACAGACATTGGGGGGGAAGCACTACAAAGGATTAATTCATCTTCATCTTGTGCACGCTTAGGGCTCATTCAGTTTAAAGTAGTGCATAGGGCTCATTTTAGTAGGGCCAGGTTAGCAGATATACATCCAGGAACTGACAGGAGTTGTAATAGATGCTCTCTCTCTCCAGCTGATTTATCACACACTTTTTGGTTGTGCCCCCGTCTAGATCAATACTGGTCATCTGTTTTTCAAACTTTATCCGAAGTCATAAAAATGCAAATTAAGCCCTGTCCACTGATTGCAATATTTGGTATTCCAAATGAAAGCTTAACTTTAACCCAGGACCAATCGGACATTATTGCTTTTACATCGCTTCTTGCCCATCGTGGAATCTTATTAGTTTATTAGACATCCACTACTCCCCCAGCAGTGGCGAATGGTTAAGGGATGTTTTATTTTTTCTTAAACTAGAAAAAGTTAAATTTACGCTGAAAGGGTCAGTACAGAAATTTTACTTAAAATGGCAGCCCTTTGTGACATATTTTGAGAATCTTAAAGTATTGCCTGAAGTATGAGACACCTTTTTATTTTATATTCTACTTTTCTGAATAGCATGATTAACAAATGTGAAAATGTAAGTTTAAAGCCTGGCTAACCAACTGCTTTCGAAATGTGGGTATGCGGGTATGTGCTTGTTCTTTAATGTGTAAATCCTTGACTCTTTTGAAGAACTGTGTAATAAACAAAGTGGAGGGGGAAGGGGAGAAGGAAAAAAAATGGGAAAAAAGGGAAAAAGTTGTTCTCCCAGAATATGGTTAAATATAATTACAATTTGGTTTCTTTTGTTGTTGTTGTTGTTTTTAATTTATTTTATTTGGGGGGTGGGGGTTGTAGTTGTTAATGTTGTTAAGATAAAATGAAACTGGAGAACTGTTTTACTTCCTGTAAAATGTTACATCTTTGATCCTCCAATAAAGAGATTTGCAAAAAAAAAAGAAAAAAAAGCTGTCATTGGGATGGTCATGGTACCCTTTCAAAAGGTACACCTTTGTACCTAAAGAGTTCATATTAGTAGCTTAAAGGTACACATTGTACCAAAAGTGTACATATTAGTACTCTGTAAAAAAATGTTGTGCTATTTACTTAAAATAATTATGGTAACAATATTACACATAATATTTTTTTTTGTAGTTTTTAAGGCTTGTTTTTAATGGAATCTACCTGAATAAATCATGTAAAATCTCCATAATTATTTAATATTTTTAGTGAAATCTGCTTATTTATTTTAAGTTGGTATAAAATAGAGTGAATAGAAATTACCTGTTTATATTTGACTTTGAGTTACGCTATACAATGAATAGACTGTATGCTGCTAGCACACTGCACTGCACTTGTTACTGAACTGGCATTAGCAGTCATTGCTCATTGAACAAAGCAACATGCTTTATAATATTAGTATACATGCAGTTATCCACAACCTAACCCAAACTTAACCATTTCCTCGGAAAATGTATCTCTTAGTTTTATTAGTGAAATGTTCTCAATATTTTCTAAACTGAACACTGAGTCACAATTTTATTAAGAAAATATACACAATTTATTTTGTGAAAATCACAAGACTTATGATTCATTTTTTACAGTGTACCTAAATGGTACATATTAGAATTTTTTTAAAGGGTATCATCCCAGTGACAGCTTTTGAATCATTTTTTTTTTCTGAAAGTGTTGTGAACGATTCTTCTTCAACGATTTTGTTTTTAACTGTGACTGTATGCTGGACGACTTCATCATTTAGTGTGCTCAAAGCCCACCTCTCCACAAATCAATCAATAACTAATGGATAAAACCAAATTCTTGCCCTACATTTTTTCGCAAATTAATTTTACTCAGATGTACGTCACAATACGAAAGAAAACTCATTGGTTACATTGGTTTCATTGCGACCTTAAAAACTATTCTGTCAATTTATTAACCCGCAAAATCCCCATTTTGTTCCATGCCTGTGTGACTTTCTCCTGTGGAACATACAAGTCAATGATAGTTAATGGGGTACAAAACAACAATCAGGTCCTATTGACTTTCATTTCATAGACCAAAAGACACTGAAACATTTCTCAAAATATCTGCTTTTTGTGTTCCACAGAAGCAAAAGTCATACAGGTTTAGACTGAAATGAAAATAATTTACTCACCCTCGTTTTTGGGTAAACGTACTATGCTTTAAAAACCAGAAAACCAGTCTCCAGAATGTGTTGTCTATTTGAGACACACTAGCTGAATGAGCTTATCTTAGATCTTGGAATTATCGATTATACAGATCAATATGACAACAGCTGCCCTAGGTGAAATAATTACAGTGATCACTAGAGTAAACATCGTTCGGTGTTCATTTGAGGTCTATTTTAACCGTTTTCAAAAAGCCTTTCACTGTAACTCATGTACCAAATTGACAGACTCAAGCATTAACGTGTACTAGGAGGAAAAATAATTCAATTGAGGTAAACAAACAGACTACAATGTGGGAAAAAAAACTGCAGAACATTCTACAGACGATGTGTTTTTTCAGGTCCCACCGGAGTGCAACATTTTGCTTATGTAAATAAACCAAAGGCCACAGGGCCTTTTGCGCGTTTTATTTTTCATGGAAGCTCAGTATTTGGAACATGACTCATGTGTGAATAGGGAAAATAGAGCAATGCGGCACTTCCATGCTCATATTCATAATAACTAAAGCTGACCTTGAAATGCTGGGAAGGTGACGACAGGCAAACAGTCGCAGCATTCAAATGACAAGCATTTTCAATACGGGTTGTCGCCACTGCCACTCTGACAGCCTGTGGCACAGAGTTCCAAAATAAGCCCAGAAAAGCAAGTGAACGAACTACTTTGGAATGATATGCAGAACCAACGCATGATTGAATCTGGTTCTCCGCCTCTGCCATACTCGTCCGCAGATACGGCAGTGGGAGTGTGAGGGTCAGTTGGCAGAGGTCAGGGCAGGAAAGAGAGGAGTCTGCTGTTCCAACGCACTGCAGCGCTCAGCAGCACTGGAGCGCCACAACATAACCTTCATACCACAGAGCTGACGCATACAAGGCGAGCCCAGCATGACCAGCACATACTGCAGCTCCACCAGCACAGCACATGCTCCCCACATGCATTCTGCCTGCTGCAGCTTGTACTGCAGCATTTCTCACGGTGAAGTGAGAGTTCAGTAGCTCAAAGTTAACCTTTGTATTGCTTCTTAGTGACACTAATCATTTACATAATTTACTCACCATCATATCGTTGCAAAATTGTACAACTTTCTTTCTTCAGTGGAAGATATTTTGAGTGATATCTTTTGTCCATACAATGGAAGTTAATGGTGACCAAAACCATTTGATTACCAACATTCTTCAAAATATCTTCTCGTGTTTCGCAGAAGTAAGAAAATAATACAATTTTGGAACAACATGAGGGTGAGTAAATGAAGACAAGACAGACTATTCATCTTTGGGTGAACTTTGCCTTTAAATGTCTCCTTGGCACTGCTTATCTCGCTGAGGTGAAATCACAGGCAAATAGATCTAAAGTAAAAGGAGAAATGAAACTGAACCCACACGTATTCTCAGAAATAGAGTCATGATTTGGGGAATTTGAGATTTTAACAAGGTTTGCTGTTTTAATATGATTTCAAATAGCTGTCTATTCATAATGTATTTTTTTAAAGTGGTAGTTAATCCGAAAATGGAAAGTATGCTATTATTTTCTCACCTTCATGTTGTTCAATCCTGATTCTCCAAGCTTCTAAATGACAAAAAGCACCATAAAGCATAATAAAAGAGCCAACATTTTGGACCTTGATGGCTTCATGTGGGTGAGTAAATAATGACAGAATAAACATTTTTTAGAGGACTGTTTCTTTAAGAAGAGTTTTAAAGAGAAGAAATGTTTGAATCTTTTACTTTTCTTAAGGGTATTTCCCCAAAATATAGAATATAGAATATATATTGGGGAAATGGGGTATACTGTGTTAACAGGTTAATAAATCAAAGTTTTTGGTCTTGTTTAGTGCTTTTTGCCTTCATAATATCCAACCTAAAACATAACTTAACCCTTTAACTATCTCTACTGTACAGTAGACCTTAATTTGATAGGGGAAAATATCATATTTTATGATAGGTCTTGTAAGGGCCAAAATATTGAGGACTCTTCATCCAGTTGATGCGTTTGGAATGGATGCGTTTCATTCTAATCGTTCAAGGACCAAAATTCTTTTTATGACTAGTAGCTTACGATTCCATTATAATGTGGAAATTCAGACAAATAACGAGTTTACATTTACATTATTATATGAAATAATCTATTACAGTCAGCCATTGAATACTATGGGACTAATTAGGGGCCAAGCACCGAAGGTGCGAAGGCACCTATTGAAACCGTTCCCGTTCCTATTATTATTATTATTCTTCCGCCACGAAGTCTATGGCAGCCCATAGAACCGTATGGTAAAAAGTTGTGAAATTTGGCACACAGATAGAGGACAGTCTGAAAAGTCTCCATAGCAAATTTGGAGTCTCTAACTCAATCGCTCTAGCGCCACCATCAGTCCAAATTTTGACTCATGTTTATGCTAATAACTTTTTAACCATAAGGGCTAGAAACAAACTTCTTTTTTTCTCTGAATCCTTTGCTCAAGCCGATTCGATTGCACCCTATGACGTCATTTTCCGTCATAATAATTTTCCCGCCATTTTGAATTTTCCGAAAAACCTACTTTTGTGAACTCGTCCTAGATGGTTAATCCGATTTGCACAAAAATTGAACCAGATCATCTTCAGACCATGCTGACAAAAAATCTTGAAAATCAAGTTGATTCGTTAATTCGTTTTTGATAAACGCGCAAACAAATTTTAAGTAGCAGTTGCAAGAACACACTTAAGGCAATATCTCTGCAACGCTTTATCGTATTCAAACCAATCTTGGTACATTTCATCACAAGCATGACTTGAGGCAACATGCAGCGTTTCGGCGCAGCACCACCTACTGGTCCGGAGATACAAAAAATTGCTATTTTTGCTTATAATTTTTGAACCGTTTGTCCTAAAATCATAAAAGTAGTCTTCGTTAGATTCGGGACGGCATGCCGAGTCATCTGATATTTAATGTTACCATATCAGCCAGTTTGGCTGTCGGCCATTTTGAATTATGTGCTAAAATGCTGTATTTTATGAACACATGAACGGATTGTTACGAAACTTCTGTCTCCTGAATCCTCGCCAAGTCCAACAATACCAGACTTGCTAGGTTTCGGTCTATGGTTTGTGCAGCGTTGTAATTTAGCGCTTTAAAAACATTAGCTGATATCTTCGAAACCGCTAGTCCGATTGAGACGAAACCAGCATCAGAAGTTCGGAAACATAAGTCGTAAGTTGAATTCTATTGCCCAAATGTCAAAATATTGATAGTAAGGGGGTGTAAAATCCAATCAAAGTCAGGTGTCAGTCATTTTTCATGTGTTTTTTCATATAAAGGTCTATAACTCCAAAACGAAACAAGATATTTTCACCAAAATTGACACACACATGTATGGGCTCACTCCGAGGACACATAAAAAAATGGTAGGATTGTGCCACTTGGTGGCGCTATAATAGAACAAAACATGAAATTCCCAATGACTACAATGCAGTATTATGATATAAAATGCTATGCTTTACAAATGAATTGGTGTATTATTACGAAACTTGGTATGTTCCATCAGCACCATACCTTTAAGGTACTTAAAAGGTTTCAAAACAGCACCGCCATGTGGTCCATACTTATAATGAAAAGGCCTCTTGAGGCTATATCTCTGCAATGACATATTGACACTATATTGACACCCTGCTTTGATATATTGACACCAATCTTTGCATGTGTCATTGTTCCCTTATTCTGACCACACCATATCAATTTCGTAACTGTGCCACCTATTGGTTGAAAGTGATAAATCATTAAATAATTATTATTGACTGTATTTATCATTTTACAGCTATTTTGCCTAAAATCACCTTTATAGGTCTTTAATTGCTCATTGCTGCGGTTGATCTGACACTGCCAGCCATTTTGCCACGTCTTGTCTTCTTCTTTGCGCTTGTTATTGACTGTATTTATCATTTTACAGCTATTTTGCCTAAAATCACCGTAATAGGTGTTTAATTGCTCATTGCTGCAGTTGATCTGACATTGCCAGCCATTTTTGCATGTCTTGTCTTCTTCTTTGCGCTTGGCCCCGGTATGGCTGCTTGCAGCTATATTTATTATTATTTTTATTTTTTTTATAGATGTAATTTTTTCGTCAATTTTTTTATTTATTTTCATTTAACTTTTTGATACACAATGCCCTGTTTGGGCAACTTAATGGCTGCACTTTAGCCTGGATCCCAGCCAAATTTAGCCCCGCCCACAACATTTTAGTTTGGGAAGTTCGGTCTGGACTTGATCCGTTGTGAAGCAACTATGCCCAACCAGAAGCTGTTCAGACCAATGAAGGGCGGGCTTTAGATGATGATGGACAGATGATAAACAGTAACGTAATCATCCACGTCACCAAAGAGCGCTTGGGTTGAATTTGTTCTAATCCTAAACGGAGAACTTGTTCGTATATGCATTCACCTTCACTATTTCTCTCAGAAATGATGATCGTGTTGGTAAGTACTCTGTGTATCCTTAAATTCTTTTTTACAACGCCAGCAAACATTGTTTACACTCACTTCTTCCAGCGTGCGTGCACCGGGTTGCCAGGTTTTCACAACAAAACCAGCCCAATTGCTACTCAAAACTAGCCCAAAACAAGCCCAATAGCTTTACGCGGGGAAAAAATGGCGTTTGGGGGGTAAAATATGTGTTATTTTGGCAGGGTTGCCTGGGTCTAAATATCACATAATTGGGGTCGCTTCAACCCGCGGACATGGAAAACATCCCGCGGCAAAATCGGGGACTTGGCAACACTGTGTGCAGTTGAGTTCTGTTGATGATATTTGACAACTAACGTTATGCGTCGCTCCGTTGCTCAGATTGGTTGTAGGTCTATCCAATTGAGGTCTTTCCTGGTTCAGTTGAAACACGCCCCATAATCACAGCCCAACGGAGCAGTATCAGACTCATATTCTGACTAGAATTGAGTATGACAACGTCAGGCTAGCTGCACTTTATTCTGCACTATGTTCCACCACTTTAAGACTTTTGTTGGTTGTTTTAAGATATTTGTTGTTTGTTGTGTTTTTATATTCAAAAGATTATAAGATAGATGCAGCTTTTTTGAGTTTGCATCGAATGTTCTTTGACTTTTATACATAATAAATTTGTTTATGAATAAAGATTGATCTGTTGAAAGAAGTTATTTTGAGTTAGATGCTAAATGTTCTCCTATTCAAATTTGACATTGAAGGGGTGCATACAACATATTTGCCCACCGGCAACTATAGTTGCCGCACATTCAAATACGATTTTCAAGAAAAAAAACTAAAACCTGG
This sequence comes from Romanogobio albipinnatus, assembly GCA_023566225.1. NCBI lineage: Eukaryota > Metazoa > Chordata > Actinopteri > Cypriniformes > Gobionidae > Romanogobio > Romanogobio albipinnatus. Next base: position 27,080,187 of record CM042246.1, on the reverse strand, counting down.
GGAAAATAAAGGCAGAACATGTTCATATGCATGAAACCATTCAGAAACATTTGGGCAAAAATTGGTTAATATACAACCCAGAATACTCATGAGACATGTCGCATGGGATCATTATGCGATACTTTTGCGTATTTTTTAAAAAGCTTGATGCTGGTCGCTATTCACTACCATTATATGGACGAGCACGAGCAAGACAATTTTTTTTTTTAATACTCCTTTTGTGTCCAAAAGAAAGAAGGGCACATGGTATTAGAACAACACAAGGGTGAGTAATTTATGGCTTAATATTAACTTTAGGGTGAACTATCCCTTTAAAAAGGAGTTTCAATTAGTATAAGATGGCTGCATACTTATTTAAATGTTTGAATCGTATGAATAGACACACTGTCCTGGCCATTACAGGGAACAAACTGTCTGAATGACATTTAAAGGACAAGGCTGATCAGTGCAGAGAATCTGATGCAGAAGTATGACCCAAATGTAACCGATATTAAGCCATGTGCGTACTTCCCTTAATGAATGGAAGCAATGCAAAATAGTTCTCTGTTAGCGTTCGCTAAAGAAAGCCCCACAGAAAAGGACATTTCTGACAGCTTCGATGGAGACATGCAGGGTCTAACATGGTGGTGACAGGTCTTGAGACTCAAGAGCTTGTGAGACGGGACTGGTAGAGGAGAAAAGCCCCCAGCCACAGGGAAAAATAATTAGGTTAAGTATATATAATCCTTTCAGCCTATTACAACCCCACTGCCTCCATTCATAAAAACATGCAGCTGCCTGAGCTCGCTCAAAAACTCACTGCAAGGACAGAGACACGTACGGCACTCTGGAGAGCACAAACAAACTCTAAAATCATAGGCTTAGAGCTACATGACACATTACAACAGGTTGAGCCTCTTCCCCTCGGCCCAGCTCAGTGTAATGTTGCAACAACAAACAAGACGACTGTAAGGAGCAAGTGCAAGATCAAAGAAGACAAATACACAACTTTATGCATTTATAGACATCCCAAGATGTTCAAAAGCAGGTCAACTATTTTAAATGAAGCGCAGCCTTTGCCAAATCCTCATTTGCATTTGTGCAAATGCGCCCAATTGATATTTAGTTGGATAAATGGTGCATTGCACTATACAGAATAGTGGTTAAAAGCTCATTTGTGAGTAACACAATCTGAGCATGTCATAACCTACTTGCGAAAAAAGAGGGCAGTGGCCATATTTATAGAGCGCAATAGTCTAGTTCTTATAGATTCAGTAAAGACCCGATATTTACAGTAAGCCAGCTAAATATGACAGCTCAATCAATATTATAGTTGCTCGATGTTTGATCATTTGTTGCTTTATCAGCCCAGCACCCCGTTTTATTGCCATTTCAAAGCATATGGCATAACCTACTATATTTGGTCCAGCAAAGTGGGAGAGGGGAAATGAGGACATGTGTGTACAGTAACCTTAGTGTCTGTTCTTATCATTAATTTTATAGGGAGAATGAAAGCGAGAGCAAAGTCTACGGAGTCAGTGGCAAACGTGCCAGAACCTGTGGTGTCAGGTAGGGGTGGGCAATATGGCAAAAATATATCACTTTTTTTTTCAGGAAGATTCACGATTTAATCCATTCTTTTTCATATTGGTTTTATTATAAGTCACTGAGCAGTACAGCAAAACTAATTCACCTATTTTTATTTCATTATTTTATATTTGTTATTAAAAATAAGAACATAGAAGCAAATTACAAATAAGAGGACAAATACAATAGGTAACACTTCAGTATGGGAACACATATTCACTATTAACTATGACTTTTGCCTCAATAAATTCCTAATTTACTGTGCTTAATTAAAAGTTAGTAAGGTAGTTTGTTTTAGAGTTTAAGTTTAGGTATTGGGTAGGATTAAAGTATGTAGAATAAGGTCATGCAGATTCAGAATAAGGCATTAATATGTGCTTTATAAGAACTAATAAACAGCTAATTTCCTAGTAATATGCATGTTAATAAGCAACTAAAATAATGTTACCATACACTATAATATACAAATTAAATAAACATGGCTTTACATTTTTCAGCTACAGTAGCATTCAAGTAAGAAATTGAATAAACAAATGTAAAAATAAAACACTACATAGACTTCACTGTATATATAATCCATTGATTCTTAAAGCTACTGAAATTATTCAATGAAGAGCAGTGAGTGGTTTTCTCTGTCTTTTTTTAAATTAACATTAATGATAAACATAGGCAGGTTTTCTAGGCTGCTGTCACTTTAAGACCTTATGCATGGATCTAATATACAGACACGCATCCGATTTTTTAAGACATAAATGACTGTGTTTATGTTTACCTTTTGCAGGGTTTTTTCTGGGTCAGAAATGGTCTTCGGTGGTGGCTGACAGACATGGTCATCCACACACGCAGTAAAAAGTACCCTACCCACGTGATCTGCGAGCGCAATACTGACAATAAATTTAAAACAAATGCAAAGCAGCAGTTTGTGATTTTTGATTACTTTATTTTGATATCTCGTATTATGTATGATCTTTTACCTTGATGTTTGTTTCTTTTGTTAATAATTGTTTTACATTGTTTACTGATAATTTTGGTATATAATCATATCAATATTAAAAAATAGCATTAAAATGTATTAACAAATAGCCAAATTTTCTACCATATACAATTTGATAAAATGATCAGCTAGCTAACAACAACTTGCTTTGTTCTGGTTTCACCTCACTCTAGTCTAAACAAAACAATTTTATATATTTTACTACACATTGTCAATATAAATAGGGCTGCAACTAATGATTATTTTGATAATCGATTAGTTTGTTGGTTATTTTTCGATTAATCGGATACATTTTTTTATTTTATTTTATTGACAAAACACTATTCCACAATAGTGGAATGCTGTCCTTCAAACAAACGTGTCAGCTGAGTGCTACGAAAACATACATAGTGAATATATCTTCCCTTACAAACATTAACCATGGTTTTACAATGAACAAAACAAACAATAATAATAATAATAATAATAATGATAATAAGTAAATAAATAACAGGGTTATTTTTGTTATTTTATTATTGTAGTTATTCAATGGTAACCACAAATGAACCATGGTTTTGCTTCAAATCCATAGTTTAACTATGGTATTTGTGTGGTTATACAAATGGTAATCAATACGGCAAAAAAACAAAACATGGTTTTACTTAAACGTGGTTAATTTTACCCTTACATGGGTAAGGGTATGTTTGTGCTATACATTATGTGCAAAAAAGTTACTAGCAAAAGGAGTTTAAATCCCTACACTAAAATTATTATTATTATTTTCTTTTCTTTTTTTTAAACACAAATTCAGTGTTACCAGATTAGAAGAATGTTCTGCAGGAACACACACACACTCACTATGGACATAGTAACCTGTTACTGTCATTTATTTTAGGCTATAAGAAATGTCTTACATTTATATTCATGTTATATACATGCTATATTAAATTAGCATTTACAGTTACTCTCATAAAATACTTGAATTACACGTTGACTTTTAAAACTAAATTTAGCGTCCTAAAGCAGATATTGCAGCTAAATAAATGTTTTTGCGATGAATATTAATTGTCTCCCTCTCGACTGCGTTCTATCCATGGTCTGTTTGATGCACATGCGCGCGCCCGCTGCGCCGGCGCTCTTTCAGTGAAGTTTGAAGCTTTTTAACACAGACTGTCAGTGCGCTCTCATGCAAAATGGAAATACTTGTGTGAATTAGTAGCATTTACAGATATAACTACTGTTTTCTATATAGATCAGTCAGTGGATATAACCTGTAAAATTAACGCTTTGCACTGAGGACGCAGACGCACACACATTTGTCAAAGAGCATGTCAGGGTATGTTAAATGCTAATGCATTTGCTTAAAGCTTAAAATAAAGAATTCTCATGTTTTGGGCATTTGGATCATGTAGCTTTCCTGCATCAGCTCACTCTGTTTCCACTCCACTATTTCTTTCATTTTGTCCATAGAAATGCTGGCCTAGAAATCTAGACGCACCCTAGGGTCGTCTAGCAACTCTCCGTTGGCTTGCCAAACCAAACTCTAGTCAGGCCAATCACATCGTGTATAGAGTCGGTGGGCGGGCTTAACATAATGACGGCAGAGTTGTTGCAGCCCTATAAATAATCTGAAAATACTGTGGATTATTAAGGCTAGTTCTTACTAACCACTCTTGCTAAATGGGGTGAGCACACTTGCGTTCTCATTTCAGAGGTGTTCTGAGTAAATGATTGATTTGTGAGTTCAGTGTTGGACAGAGGAGTTGTTTTAACCGGTCGTTAAAATGATTCGGTTCAAAGGGGTCATTGGGTCACAATTTAGACATTAGAGGACGCATTGTGTGGAAATCCCATCTGTTAGAACATCGCGAAAGATAACTTTCATGTGAGCATAACCATACTGCTGTGTTGCTAAACATGTGATGTGAATGTTCGCTGCTCGCGTTGTACAGAATGTTGGGTGGGTGCCGCGCCAGAACTGCAACTGACAGAATGTGCACTGCAGCATGATACTACAATATTTCTACAAAAGCAGATTTTGGAGATTTTTTAATTGTTCACGCACACTCCTACCAACAGGGTGCTTCCTAATATATTATTCCCAATCTGCTCCCTATGAGGTAAAAACTGTAAGAAGGGTTACTGCCATCTCAGCAGCTCACCTGATTTAACCCCACACCTCTGATAAGGACTTAGCTCTTGTTTTCTCACTTCTATTGCTATATTAGTTGTGATCATTGGGAACTAACGGAGCTTGTCGTCGGACAGGGTGTATGTGGGTCTAGTTCTAGTTTAAATCAGGAGGTGCAGGATAAACAGACCACTTGGTTAGAAGGAGAGTACGTGCTATGTATTGGCCTGGTATTACCACCAATATATATGACTAGTCAGCCATGTGAAAACCTTTAAAATCGCAGACATAACTAAAGGGCAGCGATGCCACTGAAGTCTGACAGACACCAGCCCTCTAAAGCAGCAGGACTCCTCTGACCTGACCTTTGACAGTGCACATCACAAGGTGTGAAATCAAACAGAATGTCAACTGCCACTCACACGACTGCAGGTGCTCTCGCACCATGACCGGTATGGTGTAGGCTAACTCACCCACTTCATTGTTGTGCATTATTTGATATTCAAACGAGATCAAAAAGGAATTAAATGAATTTTACATGTTTAACACGAAGCAAGTCCTAACTGCAATGCAACAGCTGGCAGTTTCAGGGACACGACTGTCCAGACCTCCATAGCCCTGCAGTTTTCATTTGTGTACAGGACAATAAAACACTCAATTTTCAATGATGTAATCCATGAAATATATCAATATATCAATTTAGACTGTTATACTTCTTAGTGTACAAATGTCTCGTACCGAAATAGCATGTTGAAATGTGTATAAATTATAATATTTTACAATAACATTCACTAAGTTAGATATAATGACCTAACAATGGAAATTTTTGCAGCATTTATTAATCTAGGTTAATGTACATGATAATTCATATTTGTTTACAATACATTAATGTTAACCAATACAACTTAAACATTAACATATTAATAATGTAAAATTGCTAAAATGTGTAAAACATGTTAACCTCTGCATTAGCTAATGTCAGCATAAAGAACCTTGTTGTAAAGTGTTATCCATCTATCTACACACACACACACACACACACACACACACACACATTGTAGAACTATCCACAAAATACACTAAAGCATTTGGCTTTGGGCAGTTGTCTGGGCTGGCAAATGTCCAATGATGTTAAGGGTAAGCGGGACAAAGGACATTTAACTTCAACCACACCAAGATACAAAACCACCCTCACAAATATTCCAGTACCACCTTTCACATGTTCCAGGAAATCAAGGACAAATTCAGGTCCTACCGTGGGTGAACACCTTATGGTTGGGACCGCATCCAGCTCTGGCCATGAAAATTGAAATGTCAGCATGACAGCATTGCTTGTTTTAGATTTCAGACACAAAATACAGCATCGGAAAAGACATACAGCCAACTGCACCTGACTATTACAGGGGCACACACAACATGTGAGCAGAGTTTGAGCTCCATCCAACCAGTTTACAAACTAGGTGCTGTTCAGGACACCACAGCACTGATGGAAAGCTCAACAGCTGTCAGCAAGTGTAGCCTATGATCAATGCTTGACACCGAACTGACAGCTTGTGCGGTGAGGTCAAACGATAGACTTGGCTACTAACAATACGAAGAAATTCAAATTCGAGTTTTATGCGTCACTGTGCTTAAAGGCCATGTGCGCAAAAGCAAGGTTAGAGATGGAGAGCCATAAACGAGCAAGCGTCAGTCGTGACAGCGCGCGAAGCATTACACCCATCACATTTGCAATAACGTGTGCGGAAACACTGGATAAACAATGTGAAATATTGGTCTTTATGAAAGTAGATGACTCACCTGTGCAGACTGCGCACGACTAGAGCTCGGGTGACATCAAATGCAGCGCAAAGCGAAATAAAGATTTGTCAATAACTACGTCACGATCACTGGCTGATGTGAGGCGCGCGCTTTGGTTGCAAAAGTTCCCGCGTTTAACCGAGAGCTTTCGATCGCGCTGTTTGCAGCTTAAAGCCTCGTACAATGGCCTGCGGCTGCGGGGTGTTTCGTGTTGAACGACGAAGCTAGCGATGGGCAAGCGTGAAGCGAACTTGCTAGCTGCTGCTAGGCAGAAGACGAGACGAGGGAGGGCAGAAGGGAGGAGTAGAGCGAAAGTGTGCGCGGCACTACGTGCATTCCCATGTATTGCCTCCATTTTAGGGGGATTCCCACTCGACATCAATGCAAACTGCGTCTCATGGATGAGGACACCTAATGAGAAATATTTTACGCGAAGCTTTAAAGAAAGGTGGGTTTAAATGCATTTAATATGGTACAGTACACCAGCTATATGTAAATATGCACACTGTTACGTTGCTAAGAGGTGTTTTAAAGTTGCACTCAACATTACATTAACATTTTTTAAACTTAGGAACTTAAATAAATGAATAGTACTTTTATGAAATATTATAAGATCATTCTCGCTTGAGATGAAGGCCCCATATTAGTCTAGAAAAGACCGATTTACTGTACATAGAGCGGGTCACCCCCTCGTGGACGCAGCCATAATGACATCACATGACCTGACATGTCCTACAATTGACCAATTAGGCTATTAATAATACAAGTTATTTTATATACCGGACAACAAACATTCATGGGCCTGGGTCAAAAGAATAGTGTGGATAGATACTATGTATATGCATGTGCATGATCCAACCAAAATGACTATAACTGGAAATATAAGGGACAATACTCATGGAAGAGAGAATTAGGGAATTGCAGCAGCCAGCACCATGTCCAGCAACATGTAAAAACAAATTTGGGGATTTAAGCAGCAGTAGTCACGATGTCAGTATAAACATCAAAACCAAAATGTGCATTTTGATATGACCTTATGTTCTACAGATCAAATGTGTTTATAAATGTAAGCTTCCATTCACAAGCAATTTGTGTTACTTTAGCTCCATCTGCTGTAGAGGGGAGGGGGGGCAAAAGGGAAGACTCTCCCTTCCTGATCAAGTGCAACTAGCCACAAGCAATTTGGATTACTATAAAAAAAATATTTATTAGTTCTCACAAATGTTATTCATTTTCCAGCAGAGCAATCTGCCCTCCTCAGTACAAACTATGGTGTGGTATAAAGATGAAGTGATTCACAATGGCTTTTTATTTTCAAGCAGCAAACAATCGTGAGCCAACTATTAGCAAACATAAATAAAAGGAATGAGAAAGAAATGCATTTCATATAAAACATCTTAAATCAGAACAGTTCAAAAGACATTTGTTGGACTTAAACAAAAGGCTGACTTGTGATGTGCATGGGATTGTGACTGTTGAGGACACTTGGAGAAAAAAAAAAGGCAATATTTTAAATCTTACATTACAGGAATGTAAATAAAAATGTGCTGCCACCACCTTCTTCCTCAGAACAGCAAGGTCAGAAAATGGTGTTTCTGAAATATCCCATTCTTTGGCTTTAACGAGAAGTGTTTAGCATTTGCTTTTCCTCCATAGTGATTTTCAGTACATTAATTGCAGAGATGATCTCCCTGCAACCTGGAGTCACAATGCCCTCTCTCAAGGGCAGAAAGGGGATCATGGGATTGTGGATTTTAGCATCTCTTCTGTTCACAAGTCACAAGACGTGTCAGGCTGCAAGACGATAATTCAAACTATGATATTTGACAGTGAACTGGTGCTATGAATCAATATATATGGGAATTATGATGTGCATTCCACAAAATTCATGTGTCACAAAAAGATCAACCCGCAATTAACAACCCGTACATGCTAATCTTTAGCAGTGATTTGGGCTTAAAGGATTATAGGTACCCCACAGTAAGAAAATGGAATCACCATTTCGTAGTCCATTATTGAGTTCAACCCTCTTCCCAAATAGCTATTGACTACCGCCATTGTTCCACATTTTCTGAATAGTCCAATATGCTTTCATTGTCATCTTCCTCTAACCAGTTGTCCTCTACCTGTCCTTCTGCCTCACTCTCCTGCTTTTGTCCAGCGTCTGCTTGTTTTTCTTCTGAGAAAGCAGGATATTGTTCTGTCATTGGTGGCTCCTTGGTGGGTTTAATAGCAGCTTTTGCAGTCACCCCCCACCAAGGCTTCACCTTAGCACGTAGCTTGCGTCTCTCCTGCAGGCGTCGCTGACGGGCCTCCCTGCGCTCTTGCTGTCTGGCGTACTGGAATCGCTGCAAGAAAAGGTCCCGCGCATACTCATACAGCTCCACGTCCCAGTGGTTCAGCTCTCGAATCCTTCGTTGGGTCTCTGGTTCCACCTCTACACTCGCAGCGCGGGTGCCGTTGAGCTGTGTGAATGGTGCTATGAAGGACAGGCGGAATGTGTGCTCGAAGAGGTACTGCGTCTTACGCTGATATTCCGTCAGACCAAAAAAGGCCATGTTTCGCAAGTTGCGCTTGGCACTTTCTAGTAGCACGACCCACCGCTGGCCCTCACTCATGATGGAGAGGTTATAGCAGCCCACTAGGCTGAGGTCGGCCAGCATACGGGTCTGTCTGTTGTTGGCCAGGTTGTAAGGACACGCCATGAATTCCTCCAATGAACAGCCCGACCAGTCGTCACCAGTGTAACAGCTGGGCAGCTCGGTCAGGGTGGGTAAACGGCCATCGCAGATGTGTTTGGAGGCCTTCCAGGTGGCACCACGCTGAACGTGCCTCCATTCGCTCAGGTATCTCCACACCGGATCCCTCAAGATCGTGATGTAGTAGTAGTTTCTACTACATGAGACAGGAAAGAGAAGAATTTAAAATCAAATAAAGTTAACAAAAAAGTGGCAGAATGAGTTTAAACTAAAGCAATCGCACTGTTGACTATAAAAAGAGAAACTAAATGAAATGTAATATTGCATATGAATCATTAAGTGAAGTAAAGCTATCATATTTTGTGCATGTTCACAGTGACAGAATTTATTCGTGGCATACCGGTAGTTTCTGTTAGAGTGTGTCAGGGGAGCGATCTTGATGGAAAACAGAATGAATTATTGCTGTTGACTGTAATTATGGGCATTTTAGAATGAGCGAATGAGAGGAATCATCTTTCAGCTCACATCCAGAACACTTTCCATATGAATATCAATTAAGACTGTCTGGACAAATCTATTCAACAACAGCACAGAGAACATCTCTGGAGAGCCTCAACTTTTTCTTTACTTGCAATCAACAATGAGCCCATGGGATTAGGGTTTGATTGAATTGTGTCCATTTGAAAAACAGGCCTTTCATGCGTTTATCTGTATACATCAGTCGATATTGTTGTACATGTAATTGTTCTCTCATTCTCAATTCTCAAATTACCTCTATTTTTCATTTAGCTTGCCTTTGCAGTCATCTAGCGCTCCAGGCTATTATTTCGACAAGGCTCGATTATTGTCAGTCCTTTTATTATGGGTATTAACCAAGCATATCTTGCTTGTCGGCAAATGGTACAGAATGAGAGCACATGAATTGTTGTTTAATGGTGCTATACAATTAAAGTTGACATTAACTTAAAAAAATTTTAAAACAGCAATCATCATGTAATCTTTATCAGATCTCAAAATCCACAATGTACATTTTTAAATCGTGATGCTCAAATTCACTTTCTAAAACAAATTTAGTTTTTAGGGTTTTATTTTTCATTTAATTAGATAAAATAGTATAGATTTTTAATATATATCATTCATTGGTTATCAACCAAAACAACAATTGGTACCAGTCAGGCTCAGAATATTAATACTGGTGCATGCCAACATTCCCTAGTTCTTTTCACTGCTATTTGAATATGAACCAACCAGGTTTAAATCATTCTACAGTGTTGGTTTTGCCTTTCACAATAAAGCATTTGCCCTATGAATGCACAAAAACAAATACAGCACACATATCTTACAGAATGAACTAACCTCACCTGGAGAACATGCCAAATCAAAATAACCAACTCATTCCAAGACGAGCCTCGCCATTCAAGTAGGGTTTAGTGTAAACCAAAGGTGATTCGCAACCATTTATTCTTCAATGAGGACTAAAAAAAAAAATCGTACCAGCCCTAAACTGTTGACCAGTAATGTAGGTTTTTTTTTTTTTATTACTGCTCCTCAATTTGAATGTTTTTTGAAAGTTTCCTATGCTCACAAAGGCAGCATTTATTTGATTAAAAATAGGGTAAAAACAGTAATATAGCAAAATATTATTACAATTTAAAATAACTGGTTTCTATACATTTTAAAACGTAATGTATTGTGATGTCAAAGCTGTCAGCATCCTTACTCCAGGCTTTGGTGTCACATGATCCTTCAGAAATCATTCCAATACGCTGATTGGTGCTCAAGAAACATTTGTTCTGCTTAACATTTTTGGTGGAAACAGTGATACATTTTTCAGCATTCTTTGGTGAATATAAAGTTCAAAAGAACACCATTTATTTGAAATAGAAATTGCGTAATATCATTAATTATTTTTTTAACAGTAGTGTAGCTTTTAAAACAGTACCGATCAACTATGCCCAAGGAACTCAACACTTATTTATCAAATGCAATGCCTCCCAGCTCCCAGTGCAAACATTATCAAACACTGTTTATCCCATGCTAAGAGGAGTTTATTTAAAGGAGAAGCCTGAGAGAATGGCAGATGTTCTGGTGCCAGCAGGCTGTCTGCCCTCCAGGGTGTCTGAAAGGGTGAATGATTATGATGATGGGTCCCCTGTTGCAGGAATGCGCTGAATGAAAGCACTCTGGGGTTGAGCCTGACCTGTTGGAGGCCTTTTGTCTCCACATAATTGACTTGCTAAGAGGCTTCGACACTGAACTGAACGAGAACAATATGAGGGGAAGGAGTGGAGAAGCACACCGTGACATCATACAACACACAGTAGCATAACAAAAGAAACAAGTTTGTTTGTGAAGACGCGTTTCAGTCCATTATAGACACCAAAGTCGGTTTATTACACACACTGATAAAAAACAATTAAACTCTCACCTGGGAATCCCGTGCCTCTCCTGAGACTCACGGTTACTCATGTAAGAAGGCACGCAATTCGTGAGCTCCGTCCAGTCCGCGTGCAGTCCGCAGGTCCAGCCGGTGGAGAAGCGGGAGAACAGCCAGGTGTCCCGTTTGCCCGGCCGGTAGCAGCTACACTTCTTCTGGCCCGCATGGCACTCGCACGGCCTCTCCAGCTGGATGTTGCGGACCAGGTGACGCCCGAACGTGGTCCCCCCGGTTTTCTGAATGTGGAGGAACACTATAACATCGTCCCCCTTGATGTTGAAATCTACAGCGCGATTAAGGTCTTTGGCGGTGAAATTAAAGCGAGGCACAAAGCGAACCAAAGCACCGTCTTCTGAGCTGTACGGATCTCCCGCACCGGCTCCGTTCATGCGATCCCCGGGCGCGCGACTCCCTAGTCTCGAGGACAATGACGCCAGGTGTAACAACTGGCAGTCGGACGTAGGACAGACGTATTGTAATACAATTACGCCGAAACACAGGACCATCAGCAGTGCGACGAGGAGCCGGCTGTAGTAGGATTTTTCATCCATCTTCTCGCTGGAAAAGTGAAAGCATTACTCAGTTGTGCGTTGCCGCGTCGCGTCGCGTCGGCCAGGAGGAATGTTGAACAAAACCTGTGACTCGAGCCTCAACACATCAAAACATGAACACGCCCAGCACGTTTTGTTGATGGTTATCTTCTGGTATCGAACGTAATTAATGTCTACATGTTTCCACGAGGTTTTCCCATCCGTAGTCACAACGTATCGCAGGATCTTCAGATAACTTCTGCTGTTTACCTCTGCCACAAATTCGTACTCGCTCTTCCCTGTTCCCACCGCCCGCGCCCACATATCTCTCTTCACAATAAAAGTCCCCATGAGGGAGGAGGGAGGGCAACTGAGATTTTACAAATTATTCTTTCTCTTTGATGTCTAGACATTTAATTAGCTAAAATGTCTCTTTTATTTAACAAAAACAAATCAAGAATAAAAGAACAGTTTTCATTCACATCACATTTCATTCACATCTTATACCACTGTGAACAATCAAAATACAACACAAAACAGTGGGCAGGTGAGCATCAGAACTGGACCACGAAGCAATGGAAGAAGGTGGCCTTGGTGTGTGTGCTTATCTTGATGCACTAGGAAGAAGGCAAGCCGGCGGAGGCAGTGATGCTTTGGGCAATGTTCTGCTGAAACCTTGGGTCCTGCCATCCATGTGGATGTTACTTTGACATGTACCACCTACCTAAGCATTGTTGCAGACCATGTACCATGTACGTGGCTGTGACCTCTTTCAGCAGGATCATGCGCCCTGCCACAAAGCAAAAATGGTTCAGGAATGGTTTGAGGAGCACAAGAAGTTTGAAATGTTGACTTTTGGCCTCCAAATTCCTCAGATCTCAATCTAATCGAGCATCTGTGGGATGTGCTGAACAAACAAGTCCGATCCATGGATGCCCCATCTCGCAATTAACAGGACTTAAAGGATCTGCTGCTAATAACTTGGTGCGATACCACAGCACACCTTCAGGAGTCTAGTGGAGTCCATGCCTCGACAGGTCAGGGCTGCAAAACGGAGACCAACACAATTAGGAAGGTGGTCGTAATGTTATGCCTAATCTGTGTGTGTATATACAGCTCTGGAAAAAATTAAGAGACCACTTAACATAGATGTGTGTGTGTGTATATATATATATATATATATATATATATATATATATATATATATATATATACACACACACACACACACACACAGGTGCTGGTCATATAATTAGAATATCATCAAAAAGTTGATTTATATCACTAATTCCATTCAAAAAGGGAAACTTGTATATTATATTAATACATTACACAAACAGATTGATATATTTTAAATGTTTAAAAAAAATATATTTTGATGATTATGACAACTAAGAAAAATCAGCATTTTTTTTCAACATTAATAATCGACATTCAACATTACAGTACATACATATAAACATAATAAATTGAAGGTTATGATTAAGACCATGTGGAGAATGGAACATTTGAAAGGAATCTTAGCTAACATTGATTAAGATTTGAGAATTTACCATTTCAGTTGTTGTGTAATAAACAAGCCTCTGAGGGTGTAGCTTTCTGCATATGGTCTCTATCCCATTTATTTTCTGTACAGTTGGAAGGAAACCTCAAGGGATGGTTATTTTTTTATATGCTAATGCAGATAAGGACATGGATAGCTTTATATTTACATCTAGCAGTCGTCATCTTATCTTAACAGTTTAATTGAATTAAACATTTCAATTTAAACACACATGAAGACCAAAGGGAGATTTAACACTTCAGCTTAGCTAATGGCTTTTATTAATCAATGTTCATGATTGTTTTAAGTCACCCTTTGTTTCATTAATGGGTCCCTCAAAGAGATTTTCAAAGCAATCATGCCATTCAGCATACTGGCAACAGAGCAGAAATGACACGACACATGTAAATATCTGCAGTCTTTATTTCAACAAGACTAAGAAATGTTTAATAACTTTTCTCTTACATTTTTAGCATCTATCTCTTTGTTTTGCCCATATTAAGCACATACTCTGAATGGGTAAAATCTGATGAACATCTCTCAGAGACCACTAAAACGACTGCTCATTATTTACATAGTTTTCCTTTTCTTTCTTCAGTCTCTCTCACTCCTCGTCATATAACTCCATTGATATACAGGGCTGCAAGCCCAGCAATCTGTCCACCTGAAGTTCAGCATTCAAACTAAAGATGACATTGCGCAGAGGTTCATTCAAGAGTTCATGTCATCTTCACACTGACTCGGAGTAGCTCGTCATACTAAGCACTTCCTTTCCTGGTCTTTACATCAGAGCCATCTTAACATATGACAGTGGGAAGCTTTGGGTCATAGGGAAGGATAGAAAGCACGTATTGCTTCCTATTCATGGCAGCACATCAGCCTAGAAAAAAATACATATCCAATCTGAGGTGCGGCGCATTACTGCTGTAGAGTTATTTGCTCATTTCAGGCTCCTGAAACCCTGATAAGATTCTTTTCATGTCTGAGGACTGGCCATTCATCCAGACATACTGAATAAATCTCCAAATGAATGAATAAAAACGAACGTAAAAAGTTGAAAATCAAATATGCATGCTGCAGATATGATTAAAAGCATCATTTAAACTCTCTTGCTGTGAGGTATCTGAATGCCAATTAAAAGTGCATGTGACATCAGGAACGATCAAGGACCGATGGCCAGCCCTGTCCTTGCATCAACTTGTACAATTTTCACAATCCCCGCCCTTACATAAAACTATAACGACAAAACGAATGCTTACGGTAGCTCGGTTTACAAAATCTAAATATTATGTATTATGAAATTTGAAGCCAATATAAAACCATCAAAGTGTGAAATCATTAGAATGCATTCATCTAGACATAAATATTTTGAATACTGAAATTAAGACACCTAGAAAAGCTACGCTTGTGAATGCCTTTCAAAGAGACACATGGTTAAATAACTTACTGTACAAGAGCGAGGGAAGATGGGGTTTTTTTCCCGAGAGAAAAAAAAAACTTTTCTTTTAAACCAACCAACAAGCACTTGTCAGACATCTGAATGGGAACTCGCAAAAAAAACAAAAACAAAACAAACAAAAAAAACCAATCAACTGGTGTTGGATCGTACCACACGCATACAGTCTATTGCTCTATATGAGGAATGGTTTTAAAATACCGTACCGACTTCTATAGATATCAAATCAGGAATAATAACCAAGAGAGGCCACCCAACCTCTCAAATCAGCACTGGCTGTCACTGTGCAGTCAAATCTGCAGTGCCTATATTATAGTTTTATACCTTACAATACTCTTCTAGCCAGATAAGCACCTCTACATAAAACCCTGTGTAAAATTCATCCAGACAGCTCAGTCTTAAGCCATCTTCAGCATACGCTTGTGTCCAGCTAGTCCTTCTGTAAGTTCATAACTTAACATCCAGTAAAAACAACTTTACTCAGGCCACGCAGTCTGCATCATGTCTCTGCATGATCATCTTCCACACAGACCATACCCAACCAGAGCTCCTTCTTCATATCACAATATTAAGGTATTACTGAAGACTATATTCTCAAGTTATATATTATACCGCTGAAAGTATTTGGGACGATGAGGAGGGGGTAGGTTGTTTGTGACAGTTGTTTGGAAACAAATACAGAAAAAAAG
Organism: Romanogobio albipinnatus; assembly: GCA_023566225.1. NCBI lineage: Eukaryota > Metazoa > Chordata > Actinopteri > Cypriniformes > Gobionidae > Romanogobio > Romanogobio albipinnatus. The sequence continues at coordinate 27,064,363 of CM042246.1, read as the reverse complement.
AAAAAAACGATTTTTTTCAGAATAACTGCATGTCTGGGATCCTGCAGTTTTGATTTCATTCATAAGGCAGCGTTGTATATATTATTGTCGATCACAGCCCTAATAAAGGGCCCATTTATGAACTATTTAAGGCATAGTTAAGTTTATCAACCTCAATAACATCCAGGGAACGTGTATGATCTGCAGCTAACCGAAGCCTCCATGTACACCAACACACACACACTCAAAATGGATTAAAATGTCAGTCTAATGAGTACTTCATACAGATTTGCTTAAATCATACGCGTGTTATATGGGTTGATTAATTGTTTACCTTTAGAAAAAGCACTTGGATGAAATATACAGCCAATCGTAAACACCATCCACCCAAACACGCACTCAGTCTGACCTACTTTCAAACAAACACCAGCACTTATTTAAACCATAACCGAAGATATCACTATGAGGAGTTGATGATTCTGGACTTTACAGACATGGAGGAATAAAACCCAGCTGACGTGAATTGCTGAGTGAAAACGTATATCTGTACATAAATGAAGTCCGTTCTTATAAACACACAAAAAAAAAAATACACTGAAGGGAAGTTATTTGAATATTAATAACTTGAGTGTCTTCCCTCGATGGCAGGCAGACGGAGATCCTGAAAGCCAGTGTCTTTAATGTCCTATGGCAGTTTTCTGCTTTCTTGTTCAAATTCCTACAAACACACATCCTCTTCCTTTCTTGGCCGGTCTTATCTTGTGTGACGGGTGAGCAGGGCGAGCAGGAGCACTGCCATTGCCAGACTGCAGGGTGCCAACCGTGTACCACTAGAGGGCTGGTTTCCACCTTGAGTCTTGAAGATGCGAGGATTAACAGGCTCTGTGGTGGGGAAGTACATGTCGTCACAAGGGGGCGAGTCACAGCCACTTCCACTTTCCTCTCCACTGCCGTCATCCTCTGAAGAACCAGGAAAGACAGATAAACGTTACAAACAGGGCATACTGAAGTTCAAATAAATTTAACCACAACCATTGTTACTCAAAGTGTGCAGAAGCAGATGCCTCATACCATTGACAAATGAGATGTCTGTGCCAGTGTAAGCAGCCTTAAGCCAGCTGGTTATTTCCTTTAACACTGCTATTTGCCGCCGAATCACCATGTCTGGTTTGGTGATGTCAACTTCCACATCAGGATTGGAAACCTGATTGGCTAAGCCGTTGCCCATGACGACAGATTCGTACCTGCACGTGAGCAAAAGAAGGAAAAGTTGAGTGGGCTGCCAAATGTTGCAATTTGAGTGAGGAAAGGAATGAAGGAATCTGGATCAATGACCAATTAGAGTGCCTTTTAAAAAAAATCGAGTTTAAATGTTCTCTGTGCATTCATGTTAGTTTCATATCCTCATGGGACCCAGGAATAGACTTTTGTTCACTGTAGTGGACATGATATTTTTGTGAATTTCTCTGACATCATACATGTCACATGTCTGTTAAAGAGCACATTCAGGGCTTTTGCAGAGATACCAAATGTTTGGAGGTTTCACCAGGACAACAACTTCTTCTTGGTCTTTAAAAACGGCTGACATTAATGTTTAGCACTTTTATGGAAATATATGATCATATTTTTTTATTATAATTTAAATCAGATTAATTTTCAAATTTTTTGTTATAAATCAACAGGAAAATGTTATAGGAATTCTAATCAAAATATGACTTTCTGTTGCAAAACAGGGCATTGATTTCATTAATGTCCACTGTAGAGGACACCAGAACTTAAATCATGTTTATCAGGCATTTTGGAGACATAAGTGAATAGGGAAAGAAATTACATATCAATATTCCTATGAAATATTAGATATTATTATGAAAATGTTGCCACTTATTACTCCCATTATTACACTTCATTTTCATTACATGTTGCTCCAAGAACACATTAATATGCAAATTAGATGTAGTGTATAGATAAATTGTATTGAATGGGAAAATCCAAGTATGGCCATTTTCCCCACATATTTCATAAAGTAAAATGGTATATCAATGCATTTCGTTATATATTTCAGTTATAACAGTTCAGAATAGGGCTGCACGTTTTCAAGTTTTTCATTAACCGTTAACCGAGGCCCTTAGCGGTTAATACTCGGTTAACCTAGCCGGATCTCACGAAAAATGCGTATAAATAGTACGAGTGTGCAATGTCGTGGAATGTATATGATACGCACTTTATGGCGTATTACCGTATTTCCTCAAATAAAAGCCTGTATTCAATTAAACGCCGGGCCTCTGAAAGTGGCCGGGGGCGTGGCCAGCACGAACAAATAAAGGCCGGTCTTAAATTAAGGCTGGGGAAAAAATATTTCCTTTCATTTCATGTGCATTCAAGTTCAGCGTAATGAGCGAAACCATCGTGACCATCGCCCCCCGCTGTAAGTCTTGCGAGTGCGACGCACAATCCTGGTCTCTTCTATACTTAACCTAAACACTTTGCAGGGATTGCTCTGTAAATTAAATAGAGAATATAACTGATGCATATCTGCTATTTTAAATACTGTAGTCTATGAGAGATGTGACGTGTGTTAGTCTGTGAAAGCTACACAAATGATCTTGACAATCTCTAAGTCTCTCGTCTTTTTACACATCTTACTCTGCATTTAACTTAAAATATTTTATTTTGTACAAGAAAACAGCATAGGCTTCAAAATAAATTATGTTATTGAAATATTGTAAAGAGGTCATTTGAACTACTCGAACGAACATTTAAAAAACAATATGCAAAATCAAAATGAAATAGCTCCATAACGGATTGAGAAAAGTGCGCGCATTAGTTGGGTTAGAAAATTAAAAAAAAAAAAAAATAAAGTAGAAAATAATATTTATGTAAAGAGATATATATTAAAATAAAAAGTGCTTAAAGGAACACAACTCTTCTTAAGTGGAAGGAAGCTTTTTTCCCTCACGTGGAATATAGAAAGCACATTAGTTGGGTTGAGTCTATAAAACACGAAAGAACAACAAATATATCACAAAAAAAACCTTTCTTTAAAATGAATTTCGTTTCGTATAAATTGTATCTTAATTTTAATCTATGTTTTATCAACCAAATTGCCCGGATTTAATAAATAACAAGCCATTAGCTATAACAGACAATGACATGAGGTGGATGCGCAGCGCGATCAACGGCTTAAATGAACAACTAGGCTACTAGAAAAGAAAAAAACTTTAGTTAGGGACAGCCCTTACTATTTATTTCAGATAGGCCTCTATTTTGTCCAGCATGTCACAAAGGGAGTTCTGGGTTGAACGGCGGTGCTGAGCGGAATGAGCTTCAGAAATGAGCGGAATCTCCAGAAAGACGCTCTCACTCTGGAGGAAATATTACCGCTCTTTCAACGCACATACCGCAGAAGTCACAATTTGACCTCATGTATGTTTTAAAAACACAATTCAACTTATAAATAATACTTTTTAATGGGCCACTTAAAATGTTTATTACAAATAAATTAGTAATTCTAAAAATGAACAAAAATTTGCATTGCATTTGCAATCCTTTGAAACCACCCCACTTCCCGCGCCCTTGATGATATCTGTCCTCTGGAACGCTATCGCTTTTCATTTAAAACGGGTTTATTTAAAACATTTATTTTTTCAAATAGATGGAATTCGAAATACAGGCCTGCCCCTAATAAAAGCCTGCTTCAAATAAAAGCCGGTGACCTTCTGCAGTTCAGGCAAATAAAGGCCCCGGCTTTTATTTGAGGAAATACGGTATACATACGAACCCCCCACCCCACTACCCTAAACCTACCCAAGAGAGCGTGTCATATATACGCCATAAAGTGCGTATCATATGCACGCCAAAATGAGTTTTGGCGTATACATTCCACGACATTGTGTGATCGGGGGGTTATTATTTTTAGTTTATTAAGTTGACGACCGCCATCTCCGTAGTGAACGCGCCTATAGAGAGAAATGCACATCATCGATTACATAATCAGAGAGTAGCCTATTTATTTTCGTTTTAAATTGTTAAAAGACATTTCAAGCTGAATTTTGCACACATAAGTTGAAAGGCATTTGTTTGTGCATGCATGTAAAACATCTGCAACATTTATAAAGTTCACTGATAATTATGCGTGCATTTATGAATTATTATCTAAATTAATAATGAAACAAGGACGAAGCATAAACTGCTTTGTTTAGAATGGAATGGATCGCATCGCAAATAGATCCGAATGAAGAAACGAACCATGGCCTAGTAGAAAATGTTTTTTCCGTCTATTTGAAAGTTAGGCTAATAAACATGTTGCATTCGGCGGCCTGATTATGTAATTTTTTAAGTTACATAGCCTGCCTCCAGTTTTCTTCAACTTTACTTATTGAGGCGATAGTTGACCGGCATAGCCTATCATCAAAATGTCTGGTAAACGAAATCTCTGCCGGTCACTTTGACCGGCACCCTTTTTTTCTAACTGAAACTCTGGTGTGCGCGCCGCAACCCCGAGATACAGACACACACAAAAAAAGGGTAGTTCATTTTTGCACTGCATTGCAATACTTGCATTTTGCCCCGTCACTCTCAATTTTAAAGTGCTCCCACGCTGTACTTTTCTTTGCCCGCTTCATGTTAGAAAACTCATGACTTCTTCTTGTGGATATTACAAATGTCTGGGAGCGTTCTGGCGGTCTCTAGTGGTGCAAAAATATATTACAACTAAATTCAAAGCACGCCATTGACGCCACTTAACCGAGCAAAATGTTTCACTCGGTTACGCAATTGGCTTTATGCACAGCTGCACTACTTCCTGAACTTCAGCCAGCTCCTTTGTTTCCTGTCTGCCATTATTGGACAAACTGATTAATCCAGGTGTGCCTGACCTCTGAAGTCACAACAACAATAATCAGACACACCTGGATTAATCAGTTTGTCCAATAATGGCAGACAGGAAACAAAGGAGCTGGCTGAAGTTCAGGAAGTAGTGCAACTGTGCATAAAGCCAATTTTTAACGGTTAATCGGTTAATCGGTTAACCATGGACACCCCTAGTTCAGAATCAAGTTTGTTTTAAAAAAAAGCCTGAAACCTAAAAATTGATTGGTGAATGAAAAATAAATCCCATTGTTTTTGACTATACATGCAATTTCATGTCATATTTTTTTTAAACAACTGAGTCCTGGTGTCCAGTACAGAGGACATATCATAACATATGAATAAAATATAATTTTTCAAAAAATTCCACTTGTTTCTTATGCTCTAAACAATGTAATGACATGAAAAAAATACTAAATTCAAAAACCTTTTTTTTTCTGGGTTCCAGGAGGATAAGGTTTTAAAAAACACTTGGTCAAACTTTATATTAGGGGTCTTTAATAATAATAATAATAATAATAATTTGTTACATTTATATTAGCACTTTTCTGGGCACTCAAAACGCTTTACCTAGAAGGGGGGAATCTCCTCAACCACTACCAATGTGTAGCATCCACCTGGATGATGCGACGGCAGCCATATTGCGCCAGTACGCCCACCACACACCAGCTGATTGGTGGAGAGGAGACAGTGTGATGATACCAATCGTACATATATGGGGATGATTACGAGGCCATGATGGACAGGGGCCTATGGGCAAATTTGGCCCGGGTTACAGCCCCTACTCTTTATCAATGGGCATCCTGGGATTTTTAATGACCACAGAGAGTCAGGACCTCAGTTTAATGTCTCATCCGAAGGAGGGTGCTTGTTACAGTATAGTGTCCCCATCACAATACTGGGGCGTTAGGACCCACACAGACCACAGGGTGAGCACCCCCTGCTGGCCTCACTAATACCTCTACCAGCAGCAACCAAGTTTTCCCACTTGGTCTCCCATCCAGGTACTAACCAGGGCTGCGTTTCCCAAAACCATCGTAAGCTTAAGTTGATCGTAGAACAATTGCCACCAATGGTCTCTACGATCAACTTAAGCTTACGATGGTTTTGGGAAATGCAGCTCAGGCTCAGCCCTGCTTAGCTTCAGTGGGAAACCAGTCTTGGGCTACCACTTACATAAAACAATGTTAGGTACAATGTATATTTGTGTTTATATAGTATTGCAAAACACGTTTGCTGCTATCGAGGTGGGGCCAGGTTTGTTGGTATGGTTAGGTTTAAGGATGAGTTAAGGTGTAAGGGAAGGGTCAACAGTCTGTAGTTACAGCTGTAATTACATGCAGGTATTTTCAAATGTACAAGTAAAATGTAAGGACATTTTACTTACTTACTTACTAATACCTAGTAGTTTTAGGCCCAGTATCACAGACAGGGCTTAGCCAGGATTAGGCCTTAGTTCAATTAGGACATTTAAGTAGCTTTTATAAATGTGCCTTAGAAAAAAAGACAACTGGTGTGCATATTGAGACAAAACAATGGCATATTTTAAGACATGTCAGTGCAAGTTGATTTCAGTTAAAACAGCTCAAACATGCATTTTAGACGGGGACTAGCTTTGTCTCTGAAACCGGGGAAAGACACTTAATATAAATTGATATCAAAAACTTTTCTTCTTTTTCTTTTTACTATTTTTAAGAAATGTTTCAACTTCAAAAAAATGTCATGTGGTTCAACAAGTGAAAATGAATACCATATAGTGTTATTTTCAAAAATGTTTTAAAGTAGATTTTTCATTGCAATTTTTTTTTATTTAAAAGTTGAGTTAAGTAAAGTAACAATTCATCATAGACACTAACCCTTGCATTTTAAAGTGCATTTTTTTATTTTTTTATTCACAGATCTCGACCAAAAAAAAAGATCTCATTGACCCACCTGCTTTTGGCTGTACCATTCCAGCAATCATCACCGTTGGCAATCCGGTCTCCAACACACACCGTGTCCGGCAGGGTGGACCAGAACTTTTTGGCGTGCTTCAGTTTCTTTTTGACATCCGTCAACTAGGAAACGAATTGTTTGATGTGGTAGAATTAATCAACATGTTTTTAAAGAAAGTGTCTATATGGGTGGTAATAAGGGAGACCCTTATCCTTACCAGTCGGTCCAGGCTGGTGCCAGCGGCAGTGGTGGGTCTGGCATCAGGGCTGTAGGGTCGGAAACGACCAGGGAAGCCTGAGTCTTTAGGAGAGCGTCGGGCGCGGGAAGCCATGTTGAGTTTGGGCTGCCCACAACCCTGAAACACCTGAAACAAACAAAAAAAACAGAAACATAAAATAAATAAATAAAAATTATATATATATATATATATATATATATATATATATATATATATATATATATATATATATATATATATATATATATATATATATATATATATATATATATATATATATATATATATATATGGGCTCTCAAAATAACCTGTTAGGGTTGACAAAATAACGCGTTAATTTCGATTAATTAATCTGAAGAAAAATAACGTGTTAAAAAAAATAATGCAGATTAATCCATTCTGTATTGGACTTTGACCCTGAGCTGTAAAATGAAGGAGGGAGACGAGAACGCCCTGCCTGGATTATTGATTGGAACATTTACGTAGCCTATATAAAAACGGCCTGATGGAAGTGCTGATGAAAATAAAGTCGTCTGCGATGTCCTGCAATGTCCACTATCCTACCCAAGAGCGTGTCATATACACAACATAAAGTGCATATCATATACACGCGAAAAACTGCGCAGTGTATACATTCCACGACACTGCACATTTGTACTATTGATACGCATTCTCAACAGGGAGCGCACACTCTTAAAGGGGCCACACTATATTCCTACGCGTAACAACGTCCATGCATTCAGCAGCCCAAATGAATACCTGTCTGTCATTAAAGCTACACTGTGTGATATTTTCCCCCATCTAGCGGTGAAAAGGTATATGACCATCAAGAAAATATTAGTTTCTGTTCCTCCCAATTCCGATTTCGTTTTAACTCCTACGGTGGCCGATTTAGTCCAAGATTAACATGGCTTCCAGTTCGACCTCGTCCATTGGTGTTGATTTGCCTGTTGTGTTGCCGTCTTAATTCTCTTTTTCGCTTCCTTGGCGACTCTGTTACATATTCTCGAGAATAAGAGTGATCCTCCATCAGCAACAGACTTTCAAAAAGGCTTTCAGGTTTTCATATAGCAGTCTCAAGCAATCCCCCTCTTCACATTCGACACGGTGCCATCGAGTGTTAAAACGCGAAAGGCGAAGCTTGAATTTACGGGTATGTCCCTCTTTGGCTAATGTACTTTCAAGATGGAGGGGCAACATGGCGACCCCCATTCGAACCCCTTACCCGTATGTATTTTCAATGGCATATTATAAACTTACGAGAATACTTTATTACTTGAAAGAAGTAAATATACATTAATGAGCACTTATATTTTTGAAAGAACTAAGTGTTTTTAGCTAAGAATAAACTAAAAAAGTTACACAGTGTAGCTTTAATGTTAATCAAACAACTACAGGTGTTAAATAAATGTATACATATTAAATAAACCTACTGTATCTGTATTTTTTTTAAAGAAATCTATTATTGTTTTTGTAATTTGCTTCTTTGTTCTTTTATTTAGCCTATATTCAATTTCTCATATTAGCCATATTGCCCACCTGCACATACCAGCTGATATACAATGTAGTCTTGATTTGGTGGTCACTCCAAAGTTTGAAAGGGTTTTAAATCTTCTAAATCAAGTAAAATTACTCAAAATAAAGTAATTTAAGCATGCCAAATTGAACTTTAATCATATAAAATGTAATTTCCAAGCAGCAAAATTGTGGCCAGTGAAAATGCTAAGTGGCTAGTAACTTTGGAAAACCACTAGCCACAGTGGCTGGTGAGCAAAAAAAGTTAATGTCAAGCCCTGTTTGTATGTACAGTGAAAATAATCAAAATAATTCTTCCTGAAGCCCTTTTTAATTTATTTCCTCAGCATATTAGGTCATATTGTTTATTGTTATGGCCAATATTTGAACAGTGAAAATAATAATAAAAGAGTTTTTGAACTTTAATGTCACTAATGCTGATTATTCATTGATTCATTTGAATTTAAATATTTAAAATACTTTCACAGCAAAAATTATGTATGCGATTAATTTAGATTAATTAATAACAGAGTATGTAATTAATTAGATTAAACATTTTAATCGATTGATGGCCCTAATATATATATATATATATATATATATATATATATATATATATATATATATATATATATATATACATATATAAAAATATGAGAGAGAGAGAGAGAGAGAGAGAGAGAGAGAGAGAGAGAGAGAGAGAGAGAGAGAGAGAGAGAGAGAGAGAGAGAGAGAGAGAGAGAGAGAGAGAGAGAGAGAGCAGTTATCAAGTAAAATTGAGATTTACATGTCAAAATGTATTTTTGAAAATAAATTAAAAACCACACCTTCTGCGAGACCTGCATGCTGTTCTCCTGCATGTTCATAATGGCATCTGAAATCTTGACGTCTATGGGGTCCATGACAGACTCAAAGTTAAAGGGTCCCTCTAGCCTCTCAGCGAGACCCAACATGGCATCTAAAAGGGAAAATAAATGCATTCATGAGACGAATACCCACAAAACAATCGGTTACACTTTAATTTTAGGTGACATAGGTACACATTGTACCTGCAAATAAGTAATGAGTAATATTAATTAACTACATGTACCTACTATTGAGTTATGGTCAAGGTTAGTTACTTGTATTTACTGTTATTACTATAGTAAGTGGGCAATTCCGCGGAAAACTGTCACATCCATAACACCAACACAATGCCATGGTATTTAGTTGGCGTTATGGATGTGACATTTTTGCGTGGAATTACCCAAGTACAACTACATGCATGTAACTATGTCACCTTAAAATAAAGTGTTACCAATTTCAATACCCCATTTTCAAATACCCATGGCCAAACAATTACGCTGCAAGTTATTTCCACCACTAGAGGACAGCATACAGCCATCGGTCCAGGATAAGCCCATAAGGAACTGAAGTCTGTTGCATGAACAGCTTGTTAAACAGACAGAGGTCTGAACAAGGCGCCCCACTTAAGGTTCCCCCAAAAGCTGACAGGCAAAGTGAGCAAAGCCAGTCCCGCAAGCCAGGAACGGTTTACGAGAGCGCATGAGAATGTGTGACAGGACCTGGGACCACACGGCCTTCAGAGCCACATGAGGCCCAAAACACTTCATGAAACACAGGCAAGGATAAAAACAGAGCAGTTCCCCGGTGTTCACTCCTAATTCAAGTCAGTTTCAATCCTTGTTTCAAAAAGAGGCTTCATGTGAATTGTTTTGGTCTTGAACAAGAGTAACAAGCAAGTGAACAAGCAAGTGAACAAGAGTAAACCATTTCAATGTGACCTGATAATTTTTATTCTGTGCTTATTGCACTCCTGTGCTTAGTGTGGAAATCTGGTTCCATTACACCTAATAATGGTTCAGTAATAAATCAATGACTTGAGTCATTTAACAGTCTCTTACCCAGGAAGTTATTCCACTCTGTGTCCAGATCGGCCTGATTGGCCAGGCAGCCTCGCATGACGTTGAGACAGTAGTTCATGCAGGGCTTCAGTGCCACCTGGCCGGTACAGTACGGGCAGTATAACATCTTCATAGCTGCACGCACACAGCTCGGAGACGCGCTTACCTGAGAGAGAGGGCGAACAAGAAGATAGTTATTGAGCGATGTCAGCAAAACAGACACCAGAGGAAAAGGTTAATGAGTCTATAACCTAATTTATATGCCTGATGCTGCTGATAAAACACTGAACAGAGAGCATTAGTGACCCTGCCACCTTTTATAAGGTCACTGCTGAACTTGTGTTTGCTCAATTTGTCATTGGAGTTTCAATTGTCTCTGCTAACTCACTACACACGCTGAGAAGCCTTGGCCTCTGATCTTTTAATGCTGGGCGATAAGCCCTGATGGGTCCATCCAGGTGTCCACCTTCACATACTGATAAACCCTAAAGAAAACCTGTACTTTCGATCTTCGTTGTCCCTGAGCTCTGACTCGCTTAATAAACACAAGTCACGACTTTCCATGCTAACCAAAGTCAATGCTAGGCCTGCCCTGGGTATTAATAAAGATTCAGTTTGATTTGATTCTAATTCACTGAGGTGTCAGTTTTGCATACATTATTTTGGTTACATAAAAAATTCTCTCTTTTCTAATGCTGTAACTTAAACAGGCCAGTGTTTAAGACTAAAAAGATTAAAACGGAAACTTTAAATTGATCTTTTTGAATTTGACATTAAAAAAAAAAAACTCATTCATGAACCATGTTCAAAAGCAGGGTTATCATTAACTAATAAAAAAATAAAAAAATAAAAAAATGAGTCAATTGAAATAAAGCTAAAATAAAATAATGATGAAATCGATTCATTAGATGGTTAATAGATGAAAAAACTAGATGAAAATTAGATGAAAAACATCTTATTTCAGTTTGATGTCAGGGCAACATTTTAAAACTGTAGTCCTAGAAATACTAACTGGGAATAAATAAAATTATATCAAATTAAACTGGAAATTTAATATTAAACCTAAATAGTAATATGAAAAACGAATAACAATGATAAAGCACATAAAATAACCCCCTAAAAATTAAACAAAAAGGCTAATTCAAGACATATAGAATATAAATATTGCTAAAATAACACTTCATAAGAGTCATCTATTTAATGAATGGGGCTACACTGATTGCGCTGCATGTTTTTAATTCACTAAAATAGCTGACTCTGTCATTTCATTATGAAATAAACTAACCAGTCATGTTGTATGTTTTTAATTCACTACAAGAACTGATCACTTGTTTATAAATCAGACCACAAACTCTGGTGAAATATCACTACTTTTGCTGTGGTGCCAAGTATTTATCAACAGCAGCATAGATTCAGTAACGAGGGCATTAACCCAAACGCATGCTTCTCACCGTGGAGACTTTGCCCACCACCTCAGGCATGAGGGCCAGGCCGCGGGTGAACGTGCGGACTGCAATGAAGGAACGGGTCAACTGCAGCCGGAGCTTGCGTGGAACGTCACCAAAAGGTTTGAGCTGCTCCATGTGCCTGCTGACGCACTCCATGTACGAGTCGCCGAACTCATACTGTACATTGACCAGTCGGAACATGCGCTCCAGAAGCTCCGTCCAGAAGTCAGCTAGCATGTCGTCCAGGTTAACAGCGCTGCTCCCGTGGCTGTAGTAGAGGCGTAGATCACGGAAGAATTTCTCGAAGAGCTCGGCATTCTTCACGTACATCAAGCCGTAGGTCCGCACGAACATGTCATTGAGAGATTTCTCTGCATTGTTCAACAGCTCTCTGAAGAACTCTGAGAAGAAAGAATGACATCAAGAGGTGGTTAGTTATAAAAGCGTCAAACTTGATGAAGGTTGTGCAAGCGTATCCTCTATTATGCGATTGAGGATGCGATGTGAATGTTCTGATGAGATCTGTGGGACAAGAAAATTGGATGCATTCCCAAAAATCTCTTCATAATATCCATATGCTTAATTGTATTGAATGTGCACTTGTACTGTATACAGCATACAGTATATTTGTACTTGAAGATACTATAATGTGTAATAAGGAAATAAAAGGTTACATAAGTGTACTTTTAGTTTACTATAAACTCTTGCCAATAGATTTGACAGTACACTAGAAGTGATTATGACATTACATATAAAGATGAACTTGTACTTATGAAAGATCAACTAATTGTATGTAATATAAACTTTTTTTTTCATTTAATTGTAAATAACAGCAACATCATCAAGTGTCTGAAAATATTCCTATATAATATATTTCTGCCTCTTTTTTTAAAAGTACGCTGTAGTGTACTTCATCACAAGGGTTAGTTACTATCATGTTGTTCCAAACTCATATGCTGTTATTTTGTTCCAAGAAACAATTTCTTTTTCCCAAGAATCATCACATCACACCACAGGCTGTCAAACTCCAAAAATAACAAATAAAAACACTAAAAAGCACCAAAAAGCACGCCATACAACTTGTGCACTACATTCATAGCTTATCTGAAGCAATTTGATAGATTTATAGGAGGAATAGATTGACAGTCATTTTTCACTCTTAATCTCCACTGCAACTCAAATAAAACATGGTGCAGGTTTGACATCATGATGTCAAAGGTTATGAGATGCTCAAAAACCAATAATGATTGATGAAGTCCAACCTGTCAGTTTATCACAAGTTATTGCATATCTTCAGAAGATCTGGAATACTGGCAAAGTCATTCAGGCTACATTTATAGTGCTTTCATTGTGTGTTTTTTTTTAGCCTTTTTTTAAACTTGACAGATATAAACTGTCAGAAAAGATCTCAATAAAGATTCATTAAGAATTCCATTTGGAACAACATGGCAGGGTGTAAATGAAGGCAATTTTCATTTTTGAGAGACCTACTGCTTTTAACATTCATTAGTTGTACATTAAGGAACTTTGGAAAATGAGTATTTTTGGCAAGCCCTCATCTTTAAAGTGTTCTTGCATAGGAAATAGGATCCAATAAGAATAAGAAACTAGATCTCTACATCCCATCTTTAAAGGAATGTACACTTACTGGCCCCGAACATGAATAGAACAGATAACATGGTAACATGGAAGTGTGCAAGCAGAAAGACTTCACTTTAGAAAAAGCACACAGACTGTCAACTTCCAGCACGTATAAAATGAATTGTTATTAACTTTGGACCTTCAGCTGGCAAGCTGTCCATGACTTTGTCATTACAATGACACTCGCGAGACAGCGATTTAGTGCTCCGCAGAGCCCTCTGCCTAACTCGCTTTCACTGACTGGAAAACCTACCAGAACTGCCAGGGAGGCCAGAAAAACATACACTTATTATCTAAACAGATTAATGCATATTCCATTTGACCCAATGCAAGGTTTTCACTCACTACGTTCCAGAAAAATAACTTTTTTGTTTAAGGAGAAAGAGCTGAGAGCGCAGAAAGGATGAAGGGCAGCTTGTGGTTCCAATAGGTAACGTCTCGCCCATCAAGCCGGCTGAGGCTGACTGCTATCAATGGCATTTTCCTGTTGTCACATTCCATTCGCTTTTCTTTCTCTCCGCACCGCTCCCGCTCCATCCTTCAGAAGGGTTTTCAATAGGATTACTGAATAATGCCGACCCCCCTCCCCGAAAACGGACCTGTACCCCCTGAAACCCCTCACTCTCGCTGACTCTCTCCTGCTTTCAGTTCATCAGTGGCTTCAGAAGGCTCTCTTCATTGGAGACGGTGAACAATGCCCTACTTCATCTTGTGGAATGCCAGGCCCCCCCTTCCCTCCCAGCCTCCCCAAATAATCCAGCCCTTCTCTCCCATGAAACTCTCTCTCCCAGCCGGCAAACCCTACTTTTTTAATCTGAACAAAATGAGAATTCCAAAGAAATGCTTCACCTCTCTTCCCGCGCTCACACACGCTCGCCCCGCAAAGCGCTCCATTTGTTTTTTTGCCTTTGTATCACCTCTCTTCTCGCTAAAAGCCTGCTGGCCCACAGCACAGATGCCCTGCGCATAATAGAGAGACTTTGAAGTGTTAAGTGGCCATGAATCTGAAAGCGTCATATGGGGTTCTCGTAAACCGTCTTTCACTACCCATGGGCTTCATCGACACAAACAAGACACCTCTGGTTTACAAACAAACAAAACGTACTGTGCTGCTGTCAATTCCACTTCGAGCTAACATAAAGTCAGCTGAATTATAAGAGGCGTGTGTTCATGTGAGAGACGGACAGGGGAATGCGAGTGTATTCAAGAGCTTTTCTAAATGCCCCCATCCTGCTGTGTAACCACGGAGACCGGAAACACTGCAGCCCTTGCATTTAGCTCCCCTCCCACGAGTGGCCCTCGGCCCCTGGCCCCACACAGGGAGAGAGATAGAAGGCACCCAGCTCCACGCTCCATTGACAGAGATTAAACCTTAAGGGCCACGCACCCGCCTTCTTCTAGATCCAGAGGAATGCCAGAGCTGTCACAAGTTTAAAGTCGGGGACGAGGAGGGAAACGGATGAGAAAGAGGTGAGGAGAATATTTTCCAGGTTTAAACAACAATGCATGCCATTGCTAAAGAAAAACTGTACACGAACCACTTGTCAAAAAAACACTTCAAGGAAACGCATGTTAAATCACCGTCAGTTGGAATAAATTTGTGTAGTTCTTGGATCATTTTTGTGCATATGCATCAAAGTACAACTAGAGACCGTAATTATACACCAACCAAATGCAAGAAACTTAAATGATTGCTAAACCGCATATGGGTCAATGGTGATGCCAGAATCTCAAAAACATGTTAAAAATGCAATTCATACAATGAAATGACTGCTGGTCAGTAGGTCTCATAAAATCAGATAATTTGATCTTTTTTAAGAGGACAAGGTTAGTTTAGGTTGTAAAATGTAAAGAAAAAAAAGGCACGTCTCCAAAAGAGTAAGGCAATTGATAAATTAACTTGTATTTGGAAAAAAATTTGTTATTAAAAAAAATAGATGTATTCAAGGTGCATTGAAAATTACTTTTTTAATGTGATTACACCATATTCATTAAGAGTCATTGAATAAAAAATGTCATACCATTTTTCAAGAAAAGAAAAGAAAAATCCCAAGAAACATACAAGCTAACATGAATGGAAAGATTACATTTCTGAAAACAGCACATTTTTTAAAAACTAGATTTTTAAAAAGACATTTATTTTTCTTTATCGTGGACACTCTTATTCTGTTGTCACTGACCCATCAACAGTTGAGCATGAAGCAAAGTAAGTCACTCAACATCCACCATCCCCCACCCCTCTTCCTCTTTACATCCTTCCCAATGTAACTGTTGAGATTTTGGGACCCAGTGTTGTAAGCATTACAGTTTGGACGGGCATTACTCAGGCGTCCTGCTTCGTCATTAAAAGAGACTTTATGATAACTCCCTTCTGATTTTTCCATTAAAACAACCTTTCTGCATTGGTGTAGAAATGTGTGTGAAAGGTTACGGGAGGATGCTTGCTACAGAACCATGTTACAATGGAGGAATGGAAAAGGGGAGTTTAGACTCACATTTCAACAAATAGGCCCCAAAACTATTGAGTGCCCAAACACGTTCCTCAGACGTCCCAGAGGAGGGAAAATTCCAGACTTATTCACTGTCCCACCCTCCACACTAGCTTACTCCTCTACTCATCGCCCTTTGATAACTCTTCTTTATCCCAGGCAGTAATTGTTCCCCATTTGTGCCAATTAGTTGCTCAGCTTCTTTCTTTCCTTGTGGGATTTCAAACCCCCCTGCAGAGGTGTCGAGGATGAGAATTTGGTAGGGGGTTAATCCTGAATCTTGCAGCGCAGTCGCAGCTCCGCCAGACAGGGTCACCTAGACCCAGACCAGACACACGGTGAGGAACAAACACATCAAGCTCTAGAGGGAAAACTATTTCTGGTAGGGCACTTAATTGCCCGTGACTCCATCCTCGAGGCTTTCAAAGCAGAGGCTGCTTCCAGTGGTTACCCCCCTCCAACCCACCCAAACTCAATTAAGAGTGTGCACGTAAATTCATTTAATCTTAATGACATCTAGCCACTATGTTGATAGCGAACATGTTCTACTGTATTTCCTGCTGAACAAGTTGTGTGCAACCACTTAAGTCTTCATTACCATCTCCAACTACTATAAATACATGCACCTCTGCATCCTGTAGGCCTATCCAGCTCAGAGGAAACGTCTGTTTGTGCATAAACAAAAGTAAAATGCACATTTTCCGTGATGAATGCCTCTTTTAAACTCTCAAAGAGACTCAAGCATCTCATTTACACCTTAGACATTTCCATAGTGAAGAAAATTCTTACGTTTCAATGAAAGAACACATTGAGAGTGTCTTTGTTTGCAAGCATAAAAGCTACTGGTATTTTAAGTCCGTTTAGCTCATTAAGTCACATGCCAGGGTCTAGTGCACATTTAACGCAGACTGGCGATTCAGAGCATATTCCCACGGTAAAAGTTCAAAAGACCTGAAAACCTGGAGATGGAGGAGAAATGAAAGGCATAACAGACTTATGGCAGAGAAAAAAGGGGGAGAACGGGGACAAAAGGCAGCAGAGAAAAAGAGCAGAGGAGGAGGGCGGGATCTGGCCATTGCCGCATTCCGACACGTCACATTCCTGCTCACATCTGGCTGCAATACACACGATCCCTGTAACCATTCACTCCCTGAAGTCTCACTTTCTTTTTACATTCACACAAACAGCCAATCTTGAGAGCCGACCAGGTCACCTTTCACTTCCATCAATGTTCCCTGCAAACATCCCCTCTCTTTTCTATTCCCTTCCTCCGCAATAGGGATGTTAAAAGATGTTACTTCACTACCGAGATGCTATGAATAAATAAATGCAGTTTATGTAAATATTAATAAATGAACCAGTATAATATGCCTAAAAGTCTTGTCTTTTTGTACTACCAATATTAAACATTAACAAGAACAAAATAAAATAAAAACTTATACATAGCAAAAATAAAATTGCCATTGAATACACTAATAGTAATAAATATATTTATATACATTTATAAAATATTATTAATAATAGTAATAATAATAATATATAATCATAATCTTATTTTATTATTAATAGTTATATTATTATTATTGATTATATTAATTATTATTTTATTATATTAATTGAACATCATTATTAACAATGCCACTTTTAATTTTTAAAACACTTTCAAATAAAATAAATGTGTAACCTGTTTCCGGGGGGCGCTACTATAAATAAGAACGTGGGTACAACTTCCGGTGAGGCGGCGTAAGTAGTATTCCAATGGTATTTTGTGTGCTAGTTAGTGGAGAGGCTAAGTGTTTTTCGGATAATTGGCAAGGTTTCAAAATGTTCATTTTTACTTTTTTTTTTTTTATCAGATGGTGCCACAAGGGTTAAGTGAAGGTTACTGTGAAGCAACATTTTCAGAATGACACACACTAACCATTTAATTTAGAACATTTATTAGTTAATTAATAATATCACAGTACAATTTTCGTGTCCTTAATTGTCCTTCCTTACTTTACTGACCTTCCACCAAAGTGCTGCTGCATGACTACAACAGAGTCCTGGCCCTAATTCATGAACAACGCGCTGTCTGTACTTCACCTGTCACTGATGCTAGCACCCATGCCTTGTGATGGGATACGTGTAGGCTCAGGCTCGGTTCAATGTCCGGTTTTAGATCGTTTCCAACAGATACTGATACTCCTCTGAGCTTTTCAAATTTCTCATCGCCTTACAATCACAGACTACTGAATCTAGAAAATAGCTTAAAATGCTACCGTATGTGATACGAGGCCACTTCTTCACGTCATCCTCCCAACCAACTACCGCGGAGGATAAAGGTACTGTTGTTTCACCCTTTTGAAAGTTTGTTGAGGTTGTGTTCCCACATCGTTGGCAAATTTGGAGAGCTTGAATGACTGTCAACTGTTGAATGTCAATAAGCTTTGTTTCCATCCACCTATTTTTATGCACATTTTGGGATAACGTTATTGCATATAAAAAAATGCTGAACGGAAATGCCAAGATGCGAATGAATTCTATAAATGCACATTAAAAAAATGTATGCAGTCGTTTGAGTCGGATACATTTTCTATCCGATACGAAAACGTGTGCATAAACTACGATGGAAATGCATAAAGTTCCGCTTGTTTTCTTCGAACCGGAAGACGCTCCCACTTTTGACGCAAGGCTTCATGGGGCGTAGGAAACTTGTGGAGAGTATATTTGCTTTTGCTGTGGTGTCGTAATTAATAGAGAATCATGAAATTGAATAGACTATTGACATGTTACTATTTTGACAACACTAGTCTATACAAACACTAACATTATCATCAGATGTTGTCACACATCATTCAATAGTACGCTACAAACAACCATGAACATCATAACACACCCCAGTTCTTGCAGAACTTGCCAGAAAACTGACTGTGTTGAGTCCATTAAAAACCGCTTGGCTGCTCTGCCAGAGTAACAGAGCTTTGGTAAAGCTGGATGGCCACATGTGAGTTAACATGGGTCTCATTTAGAAATAGCTGTGGCTCGGAGCGGATGGGTAACGAATCATGTATGAGTGGAGGGAGATGTGCCATCAGCACTTCATTAATCCTTTTTGACTATCCAGTTATTGGCCATCAATGCAAACACCATTTTCTTCTCAGAGGCCACAGCTTGTTATAATCCTGGTGCATTTGACCGTTTCAGATGTTTACCCTTAAAGTGTACCCAATGCAAGATACCAGGCCTTCGGTTTGTCTCACTTTTCCCCATTTGACACACACATTACGGCATGAAGAGAAGGGAACACATAACACATGCTTTATAAAGCAGGCAAGAGCGTGTGTGTGTGTGATAGCCAGCAGAGCGTCTGTGGGGTTTTCCCCTCCTCAATGAGTCAGCAGTGTCGATGCATGTTCCCATGCACCCCTCTGCCCTGCACTGGGGAAACCTGATCCCTCTCACTCAGCCTGATATGCACTGCAGAGAGGAAGCCAGGCCTCTACATGTGTGTGTGGTCTGGGAGGGGAGAGAGGGAGAGAGAGGGAGAGGGAGAGGGATAGAGAGATAGAGAGGGATAGAGATAGAGAGTGTGTGAGTGTGAGTGTGTGAGTGTGCGCGTGTGTGTGTGAGTGTGTGTGTGTGTGGCAGATGACTGTGGGATGTTGAGGGACAGGTGGAGAAATGAACATATAGACTGTGTGTCTGGCAGCCGGGGGTGTCTGTCAAACTAACTGTAGCAGTGTATGGAAGGGGATCAACAACTGATGAACCACCAATATTGCAGAACTCATTTTAAAACAAATGACAAGCTAAACATTCTGATTTGCGGTTAAATTTGCTGTGTGAATGTTGGTAAGAGCTGTACTGACGGTCAAAGTGACGGTGTCTCTGGGTGAAGGTGTTTTGAAGATTGGAGCTGAGCTGATGAACGGGGGCTTTCAGGTCCGTGCGGCTCTGCTGACTTAACTTCTCCTCCATCTCCAGAGTACAGCAGGAGAAACCTTGAGGACACACTTTCAGATGGTCCCCTGAAAAACACAGACAGAGAGAGAAGGAATGTAAAATTCTGCCATGACAAAAAGGCAACCAGAGAGACAAGAACATGAGCCGGAAGTTTATAAAAGTGTATTTAAGTGTTAATAGTATAACAAACTATTGTTTTTATTTTCACATTTATATAAAAATAACAACAACAATTATTATTATTATTATTATTATTATTATTTTTATAGTAGAATTTAAGTGTAAACCATATAAAAATAAATGTTGCCACTTCTAAAGTAATATTTTATTATCATTATTATTATTATTAAATTACATTTTATTTAACTTTATTTGATTACATTTCAAACATTGAGATAATGTAATTTGTAAATGAAAAATAAAGGGATTTTCAGTAGTTTTGGACCCTAGTGTATAATTCAATACAATGCTTTGACAACATAAAGCTATTTTAAAATTCCAATAAAACTCTTGAATCTCAAATGTTAGAGCAAGTCCTCTTATTGACTTATTCTTCATCAAATAAATTATCTAGACATTTGGTGACCCGAAATCTTAAAACCAAATATAATACAAATCGAAACAAAGGACAGAACCGAAAGCAATGTGCATACAGTACAAAGTAAGCTGACAAGCCACAGGCATCCAAGATGAAAAGCAAAAACTGAATATTCAAGACCCTGCAGACACAAGTTTCTGTAGTTCTGAGGGAACCCGGGCTTTCTTCGTAATTCACCAGAAAAATAGTCTGCACTGCAGTCGACAAGTGAACCGCACAGATGGACAGCGAACGGTTAGATTAAACAAGGCGTCACATTAACATGGGGAGTGTGAGCAGGGCGGACTGCGAAGTCGCAGCTGCAATAATGTTTTGTTTTTCTTTCTTTTTTTAATGTGGTTGTTGGAATTCAGGAGAACACAAGGGTCCTTTCAGTGGACTGGACTCCGACAGGCGGTTTGGCTTCCCCTGCTGCTGTTCAGCAAGACTGGCCACTCTGGATTGCATACTGCACACTGATGAGAGACCACTGCTCTCAGGACATTTCTCAATGTGCATATGCATTCATGCATTTCATTTTTATTCAGCGAAATTCAGACTATTTTGAAGGCCATCATGTTCCTGTGAGGGATGATCAGGGTACAAGAACAATCTGAAAAGATAATAAACCTTAGCATGTCTCATGAATATTAATTAGTAACAATGCTCACTCAATAGTTGTGAATGATGAAGTGAAAAACAGGTGAATGGGTGCAAGCCCTATTAGGATTACCGTTCAATTGATTGATCAATCTAATGCAACCAATTTCAAAGCTGCAACATTATGTAGACAGTTTTAATATAATAATAGCAAAATTGTTCGATTTTGCCAAAAAGTAGGGGGAAAATCAACAAAATTTCAAAAATACCCCCAAATTATAATGACACCTCTAGGGTTGACAAACTTGCTGCACGCTGCTCAGTGTCTGTGACGGGCCAAGTGCATTCTGTCATGTGCACAACAATATCTGTGCCACGACTCATATCGTAGCATCTGCTGAACACATTGGCGTTGGTGAAAAGCGAGTAGCTGTTGAGAGCTTACAAATAATCACCATCTCGCAAAATATCCAGGAAGAATTGTCACCGGCCACTGCCAGGGCTTGTTTTACACAGGCGGAGCAGGAATGTGCATGTCAATGGCCTGATTTGAACAAATATCAGTGTTCATGATAAGACTGGTATTGACTGGGGTGTCAGTACCAATTTATTAAATCAATCCTGCATTAAAGCACCCGTGCGAAAAAAACAGTTCATACATACATATAAAGAGTGTCTAACAACTAGTCTATAAAGCTGAGAAAGAGCAGCACCTTCACCCTGCTGAGGCCCCAGACCAGCTGTACCCCTCAACTCCACTGGGACCCCATCCAAATCACTCACTCACTTTCACACACTTGGCATCAGGTACATACAAGACCTGTACATCATATCTCAGCCCAACAGACAGCTCTTTGTATACGGGCATTTGGAGAAAGAGTACCTAACCTGAAAAAGCAAAGCAAATATTCTAGTAAAAACATTGAAAATGGAACCAAATTTAAAGGTCTTACAAATTACTGAATAGGGAAAACAATTCTGAACCTTTGACCATTTCAATACAGCCCATTAACTAATCAAAAATCAACGAAGGGAAAAGGGTGATTTTAGTAACGTTTTTTAAGCTACTCTTACTCTAAAATAATTATTAATAATAATAATGAAAATACAGCATTCTTCAGTTTATATGTACTATAAAAGAATTCTGTAATTTTTGCAACACTAAAAGACATATTGGCCCAAACAAACAAAATGTAGTAAGTGGCACAGTATTTGCATGCTTTATTTAATAGGTTTATAATCAATACTTCTATCTTTTAAGAGGCCAAGTCAATATGCTTGCAAAAGCTAATCTGGCCAGAAATCTGTCACACATACATAAAGGGAGGCTTTTACGATTTCATGTTTCTTTAACACAAGGCCAAACTTTTTGACAGAAATAAGATCCAATTCCATTCATATGTGATCCTTAAGAGTAAACCACCTGACTATAAATCTGAAAAAGGGATTTGTTATTGCTGTCTCCAATAAGTCACTTCCTGTTGCTGTTCTGGAGGCCCAAGAACATTCTGTTTTGCTGACGAATGAGGGGATGGAAATTGCCCTGTGGACAAAACCCAGATTAGTCTTGACACCCCCCATTCCGCTCTCTCCTTCTTCCTAGGCCATGATGGGCCTTCAGCCCCAGACAGACTTCTGCCTCCATAACCCCTTGCTGCTAGCCAGCAGGCTTAACCACCAGGGTTAAAGGTTAACAGCCACTCCTCTGAGAGAGGCCATGCACTGTGACCCAGCTAGGGGTTTGACCAGCAGACCCACCACCCACACATATTACACACACACATATACACACTCAATCACAGGTCGGACCCACTGAGTTAGAAGTCATAAATTCTCCGGGGGATTATTTCAGGCCGCTCGGCACTATAAATCGCTCTGGCCACCACATCAACATGCCATTGCCAAAAGAAACAGAGTAATGGGCTTCTCTTGTCTGCCTAATAAGACACATGCGGCAACTTCCACATGCCAGCACGAGTGTCATCAACACCATCGCTTTTATGTACAACCATCATTTCAGGTGGATATGAGCCATGGAGAATCCTCATTCAGCTTCTTATTTGAAAAAAAAATAAATACAAAAATCTTCAAAAGCCATTCAAAAGGGGGGAAGAGTTATTTTAGTATCATTTATACACTATATTATGTTTTAGTGATTTTGAAATCTGCTTTTGTAATATTCTATATAGCTTTCATTTATTTTTATTTATCTTATTTATATTTATTTTTTAGTAATTGCAGTACTTCAGTTAAAAACACATTTCAGTTAGTTGACAAGGCAAAACATTTGTTTTGTTTACGTTTTTCCAATATTGTTTATTAAAATTACCAAATGCGATTTTTAAAATATTTTTAGTTCTATAACAACTGTCCTAACCTCAGGTCAACTGTCAAGATAGATAATTCAGTATGCAAATAAATGAAAGAAGAAAAAAAACCCAATCACAATAAAATATGTAAACATTTTAAAGATCACTGTCAGTAATATTTTGCTTAGTTAACATGAACAATGCTATTCCAAGATTTTCACATTTCAATCTTGAAATTGTCGAACCAAAAACTAAATCACGTGTTGTTTTGGCTAGTTTTCATGAGAGATAACCACATCTTTCAGATAAAACATCAAACCTTGAGGGGAAATGCTCCAAATGAGTATTGCTTGAAACCTTTGTGGAATGAGCATTTAATGAGTACACTCCCTCCCTTTTGGCATAAGACGTTTGTGCATTGCTATTACCTTTGAGATGAGAGTGGTTTATTGAGATAAAAGGCAGAGCGAAATTAAGCACAGGCATTTCAGACAGATAAAAGTTAATTATTTGATTTCCAAATCATAGCCTTTCTATTATAGGGTTGTCTCCTCCAAAATGTGCCTTGCATGTTCAGACCTGTCCCTGCTCATGCACTCTCCTGCCATCACACCATCTGCATGAAGAAAGATCTCAGCCCTCCTCTCTCTGTGTGGCCCGAGGCTATCTTTGGACTGTCCATCCTTCATTTACAGACTCATGAATACAGGGTGGAGGAAGGAGAGCTCTCACAATGACTCCCAACAATCGACCATCTCTCAGTTCTGTCTAATAGCCTGAATGGACAAGGGCCTTGATATAAACAAGACAGACATCATGCAACACTTCTGAAGCACACACAACTTTGAGTTAGAATGCTTTACAAGAATCCAGAAAATAATGTACATTTATATTTTTAAAGGCGCTCTTGTTAAATCACTATAGGGCTAAGGCAGGGGTGTCCAAACTTTTTTTAAAGGGGGCCAGATTTGATGTTGTGGACATACCCGGGGGCCGGTCCCTTTTCTATATATATATATATATATATATATATATATATATATATATATATATATATATATATATATATATATATATATATATATATATCACATGTTTTGTTTCTTGGAAACATGACAGATTTTACAAAAGCTTGAGCTGACAGTAGCTTGAGATAGGACACATGAAATGTATAGATATTTAACAATACTTTCATTAACCAAAAAGTTTTAATGGGTGGAATTTAAATATTATTACTGAGTTAGAACTCTATTCTTATTTAAATGTAATAAGTGCTCTATTTAGTTCACCACAGGTAAAAACACACTACAAAAAAATACTTTTCTTACTTGGTATTTCTGTCTTTTTCCAGTCCAAATATCTAAAAATTCTTAAATCAAGATGCTTTTACTAAGGAAAATTACAAAAAATTAATTGAGTTTTTGCTTGAAACAAACAAAATTATCTGCCAATGGATTAGAAAAATAATCTTGTTTCTGTTTGGGACAGAAACATTATATTTATTACCCCATTGGCAGATATATTTGCTTGTTTTAAGCAAAAACTCACTTCAATTTCATTTTATTTTTCCAGAAAATAAGAAAAAATATCTAATGTCATTTAACTTATCTAGTAAATGCATCTTGATTTAAGAATTATTCGATATATTTATACTAGAAACAAGACAAAAATACTAAAATGACAACATTTTTTGCAGTGCACACAAGGCAATAAGTAAAAAAAAAAAAAAAAAAAAAACATCTATATCTAGAATGGCTTCAAGGTATTTAGTCTATAAACAAATACATACAAATGTACAAAACTGCAAGTTTATGACAAAGTCTGAAATTTGGCCTTTATTACTCATTTAATGTCTACATTACAAATTAAATAAAATTAGATATTAACCTACATTTCTGACAAATTAACACGGTTAGAGTTCATGATACCAGTAAACCCATGATAAATGTTGGTGAATTGTTGTTTGAAAAGTATTTGAACTGAATCGGCTCAGCTGATTTGCACGTTAGTGTTGTTGATTAAGTCAGCGCTGTTTAACTGGATTTAAACTAAATCAAATCACAGTTTCGCAGCTCGTACCGGAGAACTCGAACACTTCTCACTGGCTGTTTAGTGGGCGCGTGATCGAGACACACAGCAGGTAAACACATTTGTTCAGAGTCAGAGCTCGCGAGTTGCGCAGAGCACAAGTAGCGCTGTTTCGTTCCGCTTTGGGCGCCGTTTCCCTGGCCTAAAGTCTAGTACTGCCACCTTGCGTTGACATCGTGAAACTGCACGATTTGTAAATTGTCCGTGGCGGGCCACATATGATATATTTTAATAGACAAGCTGCGGGCCGTTTGAAATTCATCCCCGGGTCGCATTTGGCCCGCGGGGCTAAGGGATATTGAATATTCACAATACATTTGCAATGATTTCGTTGACAATATAAAATTAAAGCAACATTGTGGATGTCATTGGATATCATCATGACTTTTGGAAGGTTTTTTGACTTAAATTTTAATAGCCAAAATGAGACCGTAAACTCAAAGGACCCATTTCAATACTCAACAACTTGTTAGCATCAAACTAATTTTTTTACAGAAGTGCCTGAGAGGCATTTTACATATTAAAGTGACCCCTAAAATTAATATAAAGCTTAAATCAGATTTTATATATCGCCCAGACTTAAGAGTCACCTTTAGCACTACATTTTTATTTAATTCAAAAGTCTAAATACTTGGTTCATTCCACGAGTATGAGAGACCACAACTGGCGTCTTGTCCACGAGGAAACAGCTGGTGCTCTCTATTAATAGAGTTGTACAGAAGGTAAAGATACAACTCCTCAGGTTTTCATTGTGCGGTTCCCACCGCAATGGGAGCGTATTCAAACAGGAAAACTGTAACAGGAACCCATTATTAGAGCAACTGCTCATATGGCGGTAATAAAGAGGGGAATTACTTTCTCTTTCTCTCCAAATCCAATCCAGCATCTCTCAAACACTGCCATGACAAGTTTACAACACTATTGCCAACACAATGATGCCTTTCAGAGACTTGCAATAAATGTAAGATGGCTAAATGGAAATGACAGCAGAGCTGGCCGGTGCATACGATCACTAAACAAAATGGTGGATGATGTCAAATGGGTCATTTTATGGCACTTGGAGTGAAGCACTGAGAAAAACAGGCCTTGGTAAGGAGGCACTTAACGCTTACATGTAGGCTATATTGTCCTGTAACCTTCATCTTGTAACCAACTTTTACTTGCTCAGTGTCAGACTATATATGACACATTCTTAACACATTCTACATTATTTTTGCATTTTAGTGCACTTATAATGTTAGTCAAGGTTTCTTTTTGTGTGGCATCATAAAGTCACTAAACCTCAAAATTACACTACGTTTTTGCTATTGTACCTGTATTGTAGCTGAAGTGTATCATTATTTTTGGAAAAACTCAAATGTAGCCAAATGCTAATGTAAGTAAGCTATTCATTGGCCGATTCCCTGGAAAGATTCCCGCAAACACTGTGGCATGATAAAACATTGCTATGTTTGTTGGTGTTTTAAGACCAGGCCAATGTTGTGCATTTGGTGCAAGGCTATGTTTGCTGATGAAATGCTGTTCAGGAAACCATAAAATGGTAAATTCCTGTAATGATTAGCTAACAGAGATAAATTGGAGCAAGGGCACCTAAAAAAAATGTTTGTCGGCCCCCTGAGATAGAGTTAATATTTCATAGGGTTGGGTACCGTTCACATTTGAACCGGTACCGGTACCTGAAATTCGGTACCGGTACCCAACAGTACCGGTACCCTGTACCCTGGTCGCTGTCGGCCATTGTCTGTGATGTTTGTACACTGTAATATTTACTAGTACATAGTAAGCTACTAGGTACTTAATTCATAAAAACAACCATATTATTATTTTTTATTTTATATATTTATTATTATAACATTAGTAATTATTACAAATTTTGCTGGACGATAAATTGGCCAAGAAATTATTGCAATAAACGATAATATTGTCATTCTGAGACCATTTTCATCTAAAATTATGATAATGGCATAATAATGCGGGTACACCTTTTCAAAGATCAATAAACTTTTATTTCTAAAGACTATTTAACACTGAAAACGGAAACCATTTTAAATATCCACAATAAATGAACAAAACAACCAAAAACAATAAAAGCAATGGACTCTCAGTCTGTTAACAAAAAATGCACTTGAATAAATACCAAAACCAATAAATAAAATGGATGAAAACTGCAACGGATGATTGTGTTTTAGGTCCATATTAGGGGTGGCATGGTTCACAAAACCCAGAGAGAGAGAGAGAGAGAGACAGAGACAGAGACAGAGACAGAGAGAGAGAGAGAGAGAGAGAGAGGAGAGAGAGAGAGAGAGAGAGAGAGAGAGAGAGAGAGAGAGAGAGAGAGAGAGAGAGAGAGAGAGAGAGAGAGAGAGAGAGAGAGAGAGAGAGAGAGAGAGAGAGAGAGAGAGAGAGAGAGAGAGAGAGAGAGAGAGAGAGAGAGAGAGAGAGAGAGAGAGAGAGAGAGAGAGAGGGGTCAGCCAGGAGATGACATTTGTGCGTTCATGTCCTCATATGAGACGGCAGAGATGGAAACGTGCGACTGTTATGCGCGATTCTGAGTGTGTAAGTGTGTGTGTGTGTGTGTGTGTGTGTGTGTGTGTGGTAAACAGCGCGTATACGACATTCATTCGCACAGAGACATGCGTGATTCGTATTTAAAAAGTCTTTTTGCGGTTTAATATTCACAGACCCTACTCTATAATCACCAGATGTGTTCTCAGGTACCGACATTTGGTACCGATTGATTTAATGTGAATCGGTACTCGGTAGTACCGACGTAATTCGGTCAGTGCCCTTAAAAGTAGGGATACCACTTTTTTTCAGACCAAGTACAAGTACTTACATTTGGGTACTTGCCGATACCAAGTACTGATACGAGTACTTAATAATACCATTACAGTTCTTCTAACAATGTTTCATTTTCATCAGTTGTTTTTCACTTTCTGACTAAGTAAATACACAAATTGATGCTGTTGCTGACATTTTAACATTAATTTGGTGTTTTCCTAAACAAACATGGCACTGCTGCCACGAGTGCCAGAGAAAACCATTGACCACTTTCACATAAATGTAACCTGTAACATTCAGTGGATTCCAGTACCACACAACATAGTAGCAGAACAACTGAATTCAATTACTATATGTTGTTATCATAGCCATACAGACCTTTTCGAAAAAGTGAGAGGCTGGTTCTTTTTGATGAAAAGAAAATTCTCTGCATTATCAGCTATGAGCCTGTTTCTGTTTTCATCTACAATGAGTGACACTGAGCTAGGGATGTGCAAGACTAGTCGATTAAACTTTAGCGCTGCTGCTAGGTGACTTGGAAAATACTAGTCGTTTGCATTTTTTTGGCACATTTAAGGTTTTGCTTTGAATATATATTTTTTTACAAAGGCTATGTTTAAATTACTGTCATGTTAATGATATATCTTAAAATTAATATATTATTTTGAAAAGTGTATATCTGCAGCAAAACAAAATCATTTAATTTTAATTTTACCTCAGGTTTTGCATGCGTTGGTTTTCTCTGATAAATAAGATAAATCTCTACTCGGGTGAAGGAGGGATTTCGAAAGCTTACACAAACTTTTCCATTTTCTTTCATGTCATGTCACACTAGTATAACAATTAAGCTTGCTTAGGCTTGTTATACTACCGGGGTTAGGCTAGTCATTGCGCAAATCCCTACTAAACTGCCTTTCACTTTCAGCACTCACTACCGAGAGGTATCTGCCTCACGAGCGGTTAAGCTTGGTTTATACTCGCCGCGTCCGCACTAGCGCTTGGGTGCTCGCGGCAAAAATGAAGCCATACTATGACAGTCGTGCGCTTTGAGAGTGCGAGACCCCTTTGCGCCGTGGTGTGCACGCCGAATTATGTAACTTTCCGCGCAGCTCCGCATCCGAAGATGCGTTGCCATAAAGTGGTATCAGGTGCGGTTGTATCGGGGTAGTTTTACGAGTACTTGACAACAGTATACACCCGAGTACTGGTATCGGTACATCCCTACTTAAAAGTACCGAGTTCGGTACCCAACCCTAATATTTCAATCATTTGTCACAATCCAAATGCTCACGGCTCTCTGATGTTGATGATAATAATGATCATTATTATTAGTAGTAGCAGTAGCGTGTTAACGTTTTAAAAATAAAGACAGAAATATATTACTGTAGTAAATAACATCACAAATAAAATCAATAATAATTAGTATTTGATAATTATAATAATGAAATGCATTGCATGATTCACTCTAGAACATTGTTTGTTTGTTTATAGCTTGATGCCATGCCAGCTACCCCAGCTATTAATGGCAAGAAAAAGATTTTTTAAAAATGATTAAAATATGTTTTTTAATTTATCTTAGATCAAAATTCTAAAACTATATCTGGTCTTACTTCATTAAAAATATTTTCATGAGAATCAACTGATAAAATAAAGAATTCTAACAGAGTTCAATCTATCAAAGTCCATCAAAATATGCTTCAGTGATAGTAGACTCTGGCACAAGGGGCATAAAGGAGGATCTTCACACGTTAACAGAAACATTAGTTATAGCGCTTTTCCACTGCATAGTATGGCTCAGCACAGCTCACTTTTTTGGGGGGGGTGGGGGTGTCACTGTGTTCACTACCTAGTACCTGGTACTTTTTTTAGTACCACCTCGGTTCCAAGCAAGCAATACTTTAGCAATACTAAAGTGTGAAGTGTAAACACTGCAGATCAATGATTGGTCAGAGAGAATCCTCACTACCAGAGTCATTCGTTCAGTCAGGACCACTTCGTCAAGTATATGTTTATTATCGTTATTGACAATGAAAGCATACAGTTAGTGTTGGCGGTATGGTTCTGAATGGAACCAGAATATGCAATAACAATTTCACATTATGCGAATGTAGACAATACATGAGAAAAAGCTTGCCATGTAGAGACCTACAGAAAGAAACAAAGCAAGTTAAACACAGGTAAAGGTGGAGTTGGGGATAAACAATGCATAAAGGCGAGCGGCCATATGTTAATACACTGATAGTTCTGACATAAACATGATGCATTTAGAATGACACTTTTTCCACTAAGTTTCCATAAATGAGCTTGACGAACCTTAGAGTTTGTCTATATAGGAGATCAAATTCATTTCAAAAGAGCAAAGAAAATCCAATTTTCCACGAACAGGCCAATGTGCTCATGCGTGTTCTGTGGATGCTGTTAATGTGCTAACAGGCTTGATCGCAGAGGAACTGTGAAGGGGGCGATTCAAAAAGCTCTGAGACCGTGCTCAAGGACACATTCCTCAGGTCTAACACTATAAAAACATTAGCAAAAAAACTCACTTCACAGATCTGTTGACCTACAATTAGAGCGATGTTTTCCTAATCCAGCCCCCCTTTCCATTCCTGATATATCCTCCTTCTGCTCTACGGAGAAAACCTACTACTCCCTGATCCTCTGAGGCCACATTTACAGGTTACGCTACTGATCCTGAGCTGAGCATTTTCCATTGTAGGTTGTTTACTTGCTCCATCTGGTTGATCCTTCAGCAGAGGTCACGTATCATACCGTGTCTGGAATGAGCGCTGCTAATCCCTTTCGCCATTTAATCTGAAGATATGAGCGATATCCTCTGAGAGACTGTGGGGCAGGTGTCATATTAATGAGGAACTGAGTTAACAAGCAGGATATCCCATGCCAACTGGCCCAACTGACACTCGCGCAAGGCAGGAAACCCTATAACAATGCAGTACAGTCCAGCCAAGGGCTCATTCAGCAAGCTACGGCCCTTGTGTGCCGTAAAGCCGAAATAAAGGAAGAAACACACTGTGATTAGACAAAACATGACAACTGCCAGATGACGGTTTGCCCAAAATACTCATATTCATAATAGGACAACAGGTTTAGTCTAGAGAGACTTTTTGTCACCTTGACATTGTTAATGGTTAATGATTTCACCGAGGTAACTGTACCGTCACATACGTGCCAAAGATTCAACAAACGGTCCATTAATTTTTTTGGTTCACATTTACGTTGGTTTAAATGCGTATTTTAAGTACTGTGGTTATTCACTTTTCACCATTCTACCTTCCTTTAAAATGGTCTTGCAGTGTGACAAATACATTTTTAAAGTCAGTATGAAATGACCGATCCATCGCTGTTTCTCATATTTTCACATTTTTGGACTCGTAACTTTGAATTCCAGTAATGTATGCCAGACTTCTCCAAAATTGTAATTCGTTTTTTTTTACATTTTCTATAATCTTTCATTTGGACGTGCTGACCTACCAAAAGTGTTTAATGTCAACTACCTTTGTTTCAGCAGAAACATCTTAGAGCAAGAGTTACAGTCAGTGCTACATACATCTGGTTATACTCAGAACCCACATAAATCACAAGCAAAAAAGATTTAGACCCACAGAAATGTTTAAATCCAATTCTTGCTGAGCTCTTTATTCAAATCATATAAAATAAGCACTCACGGTTCGCCTTGAAACGGTTCAGATATTAGGAATTTCAGCTGAAGAGATTTAGAGTTGAAGAGACATGGCAGTCTGCCACAAGGCCAAGAAAAGCATGTGTGCGAAATGATGCTTCCTTAAATTAATCAGGGATTAAAATCTCTCTCACAGCTGTCAAAACACCAACCCACCAACATTTTCTTTTCAGGTGGCATGTTAATGAAGAGGAAATAAATGTGCAAAAGACAAAGCAATATGGTTGTTTTCATCAAAAGTCAAGTTCCTGATCCTATACTACCAAGCCGTAACACTTGACTCTTAATAACAGGCTTATGAGTCTAGACAGTTGTGTGATCATTAACCAGGGTAAGAGCACAGCAGTTAAACCATCTCCTGCTCTTCTGTGGTGCACTGAGGCATAAAGCAACATGTAAAACACAAAACAGATGTAAAGTATGATGCTGGGCAGGGAGCCTTAATACCACGTAAATCCTCAAACTCTGAATCAGTGCGGTGAGACACACATGTTAGATTGATGCCTGTGTGTGTGTGTGTGTGTGTGTGTGTGTGTGTGTGTGTGTGTGTGTACACACTTGAGCGATCACCCACAAGCTCTCATCCTTTTGTACCAGTCAATCTCTGATTGCTAAACCAGAGCAGGGCCTCTGGCCAATTAAAACTCCCCACTGGTAAGCATTCCAAAAGGCTGCCATCCATGAACATTTACCCAGAAGTCCTTGGGGAGATTCCACAACATCGCTCCACAGTCTCTCACTCCATGTCTGTCTCCCTCTCCCGCCCCAGCGTGCCTTCTCTGGCTTTGTCTCCGCTCACAAAAGCTCCCTGCCTACACCACTTCCCAGGTCACCTCATTGTGAATCATTTAACTCGGGCTGCCTCTTTCACAGACACATTAAAAGTCAGGACACTGCATGTTTAGAGTTTAACAGAGGAATCGACAGATCTCTGTTGTTCATTGCTTTCATGAAAGCTGGAGTGTGAAGCTTCTCAATCAAACTACATGGAAGTCAGTTAATGACTGAGCAGGGTCGGATATCATGGGCAAAAGTTGACATGCACAACATGGCGGTGAATATCAAGTAGTGCTTTATAATCAATCCTAACAATAGACAATATTATCCATAATTATACACTCTCAAATTGATGTGTTAATTCTGATGTGTTTTATTGCATACTAGTTTTGTTCAATATTTGACACAAATTTAGGGTTGGGAGCTGTAAGTATTTTTCTTTAGTTCCGATTCTGGTTCCGAGACATTAAAGAATTTTAACAAAAGATACATATTAAAACAATACATTTGTGTTTATTACTGTCAAATGATTTTAACAGAACCATAACATCAACCAAAAAAAACAAACAATGTATCTAACCCTTGTATGAATTCCTACCTGCTGATGGGGACATGCAAGGTTTTTAATTATTTAGGATTCTGATTTATGATTTAATAAAAATGTATAATAAAGAACAGTGGTAGCCTATTCAATTAATAAACCTTTAACAATTTAATCAATCTTTTCAAATGTATTCACATTAAAAAAAAAATATTTACAACAGAACATTGCAACAGAGGTTTACTGTATAACAAGAAAAAAAACAACAAAAAAAACACAGATTTACCAATTCCCGATTACCAAACGTAACCTTTCAAAATAAAGTAACATTTTCAAAATTTTCTGTTAAGAGGAATAACACAATGGTTAAGTTAAAAGTAACACAAAATATGTTAACTAGACACAAAGGTGTGTTATGAACATAGACTGTAAGAAAATATGGACGTAGTGTCCGTAACGTCACCCATAGGACGACCTGGCCATTGCCATCTTGGCAGCGCGTCATCACGCGTCACTCCCGGATAATAGAAAATGTGCAAAGAGGCGGGATGTGGGTGGAGCTGAGGTGACTTGATGACTAACAGAGAGCAGATAAATGGTAATCCACCTGTCACTCAAAGTGGCCACGCTCTTAATTATGCAGAACTTTGAGGCTTTATATAATGTAAACAAATGAGTTATAAAAAAATTCATCCCCCTCACAGCTGTCATGAAGGGCAAAATTAGCCGTATAGACCAAAACCACAATTTGTAACCAGCTGTAAACATGTTTTTTCTGCTGTAAAGTCCCTAGCGGCCAGTCGATGAATTGCAGTTTAAGTCACTTCCGTATTGGCTTCAAGAGAAACTGCGGGAGGTTGCCGCTTGGTTATGTTATTTTCAGCATCATATATATAGAGAAAGAGGAGAAAATAACACAAGAAAGCTGATGACAAAGCTCACTCTGATGCTACAATAAAGAAATTCTCAATCCCTGTCCAGAAATGAATATCTGTGTGCATGTTTGCATGAAGACACACACAGATGGATGACAGTGGAGAGGTTAGCAGGGGGTGAGAAGATCCAACGTGAGAAACTGCAGGCCTGACTGAGCAGTGACAATACATACATCACCTAAAATAATCAGTCAAATGGTAACAAACATTCTGGGGGAACCACACAAAACTTTCCCTCAAACATCAACAAGCTCAAACCAAAGCTGCTTTAACGCAAAGTAACAGTTATGCTAAGAGGTAACACACTATGATGCAAAATGTAAAATGACACCTACTGCCCATCCCAAACTCATCTTTCCTTGTTATACTTCAATACAAAATGGAATAAATGAAAGTTGAAGCTTCAGATTAGTTGCTATGTAACAAAAACAAAGCAATAGCGTGCTTTCACTGAAAGATGTGATCAAGACTCCATTGTGAGAGGATAAAGCTTAACTGAACATTTTAGCACAGGACAGAAATATTTCTGCTTGGATGGAGCGGTGACTGGCTGTTTATAAACAATTGATTATGACTGCTCTGAATATACCTATTAGTCACTGCTTATACAAAACCTACTTTCATTAGAACATTTCCCACACAACTCAACTGTCTATCTTTCTATCTGTGTTAGAGTCTCCAACAGTACAGATCTGAGCTCTTTAACTTCAAACAGCCGTAGAAGATCCACACAAACAACCTGAGGTTCAAAAGGGGGGGATTTCTAGGTCAAAGCATGTCCTGTTTGGAAATTTGCAAGCCCACCATAAGCCGCATATGACTGAAACCACAAACACGCTCACTGTACGGCTCTTCAAGTCTAGATCCCCTTTATTTATACACTTGTATTCTTCCTTAAGCTCAAAATCCTCTTTTTAAAAACAAAACATCTCCTTAACTTTCAGCATATGAAAGGTTTTAACGCAGGAGCGCTATATTTTATCCCCTTGGCAAAGCAAACCAGCGGAAGACCGAGCCATTCTTTGACACTGTTTATAACCAACATCTAAGGGTGGCTGAAATCCACCAGATGTCGAAATTGACGGACAAGCATCGAGGTAATGTGTAAGCTGTGTGTTAGAAAGAGAGAAGAGGGGATGGGGATGGGGAAAGAGAAAGAGAGGGGCCCACGGGCAGGATGAGGTCAGGCCAAAGATCATATTTCCAAGTCCTCAAATCTACAACACTGCAACAATGATTCTGATATACCTGTTGGGCTTAGGAAACTGGATAGCCGTGAAGTTGGTGGGCAGAGCGGCAGCAATAAGTGATTGTAGCGGGAGTAAACCTACACCGGGATAAACTTGCTATGCTTTTGACTGACATCTCACCCATGTAGGATAATATATATGGACAGGTATGTCAATAAATCAACCAATAAAAGGATCTTCTGAGCTCAAAGACCGAAAGGAGATTAAATGTGGCCATTTTGGGTTTTCAGGCCGGGTCTCCATTTTGTTTTCGGAGAAATCATTGCTACGACTTTGCCCCACCTCAAAAACATTCATCCAGGGTCTGCATGAGTGACTTGTGGCAAGCCGAACAGTCATACTAGAGTAGAAAAAAAGTCACTTAAATGTCGGAGCCAGAGGTTGGACCGGAGCCGAGGCATTTGGTTTCGATGACCGTTTTAAGAGTTCCATCACCTCGTCAGTTAAATTGACGGAGGTCTGTGAGGGAGCTCTTCAACCGCCTCCACGAACACACACCAGCTCAATCCTCCACTCTCTCCAAAGGCTTTTTACATGTGTATGAGGTGCAGAATTAGGTAATCGAATGGGTCATATATAAGCGGGCTGAAACAAGTCCTGGTCTGAGGCTCATCAGGGGGAGTCTTGATGTTGGCCGTGGGAGTAATTAGCAGGGATTACAGGAAATCTGGAACATTCCCAGAGCAGAGGGCTTCTGCCCAAAACCCAGATGAGCCCCTGGCCTACATCTCTCAGCTCTCAAAACAGCCTCAAATGATTGTGAGAGGCAGGGGGGAAAAAACACAGACATAATATAATCATGATTATCGTTATTGCTTTACATTAAGTTTGTTATGATACAAATCATGTTTTGGTAACACTTTACAATGAGATTCAATTTGCTAGCATTAGTTAATGCATTAGGTATATTGTTAGTTATACTTTTAAAGCATTTATTAATCTCATTTGTTATTTCTACATATTCAAATAAATTTTTAACATTAAGTAAAAAAAAATAAAAAATTCACATTAGTAAATTAATTATGAACAAACATGAAATGCACAAAATTATAAATGCTGTAAAAATTGTTCATGACTATAGTTCACAACACAATGCATCAACTAGTGTTAAAATGCAGTAAAACAGTAATATGAAGTATTACTACAATTGAAAACAACTGCTTTCTATTTGAATATATTTTAAAATGTAATATATATTAATGTGATGGCAAAGCTAGTCACCAGTGTTCACGGTCACATGATCCTTCCTAAATCATTCTAATAAGTTGATTTGCTGCTCAAGAATCATTTCTTAATCAATGGTTATGAAAATGGTTGTGCTGCTTAATATTTTTGTGGAAACCCTGATACATTTTTTAAAAAAGATCATTATAAATGTCTTGTACTGTTAATTTTGATTTCAAATGTAATGCATCCGTGTGGAATAATTTATTTTTAAAACATCTTCCAGATCATAAACTTTTGAACAGTAGTGTACACATAGTGATGGGCACCATTGTTGAACCTTTACATGCCATACATTTGCACTACAATTTGTTAAACCTCCACCATATAACATTTGGTTGATTTTATGCAGCTTTTGGAGGTGTAAACAATTTATGATGTGAAGAGCCTTGGGATAAGATCTCCGAGCACTGCTCACAGCTGGAGGACCAACACCAACCTGACTGAAACCAGCACACACAAAAAAAAAAAGACACCACCTCTCAAATAACACACAGGGAGCTTTTGCAGAAGAATGAGGGCAGGGGAATGTCCCTGTGGAGACCTGTATCCAAAGCTCCAGACTCTAGTCAGTCTTGAATACTCCACCACATAGCAGCCATGCTAATGCCTGATAAAACAACGGGAGGAAGGGTTTGAGCAAACAGCACTCGTCGCTGTAGCAGTCTGATTTGGTATTAAAATCATCTGGAAAGCTTCCCACACAGAGCAGATAGGTAGGTGAAAAGAGTGGGACAAATGAAAAAAACACTTGGACAAGACGAGCGAGCGAGAGTGAGAAAGAGAAACACTTCCTACAAAGCTGTCCCAATCCAGCGGGATGCAAGAGAACAGGAACAGACCCACCGGCCAAGTTTGGGGGCCCAGGGAGTGTCGATTTAACAGCATGCAAATGGGAAGTGTTAACAAGGAACTTCAGTGGCAGCCTGTATCTGCCTTTATGTGTGGAAAGCCACAAACACAGGGCCAGATTTTATACAGCACCCATCCGACATCACTCTGTACTGTGCCAGATTTACTCAGGAAAACCACAAACTACACTAACAATGTCACAAGAGACACAAGTCTTGGGCAGAGGAAGCGTGGGGCTTTTTTCTTCATGTCTGTGCACATCTGCCTCATTCAGAGCACACAGACGACTCAGGGTGAGTCAGAGCTCATGAATCCCACCCCGGGCAAAGTTTCGGAGCGTTGCTCGCATTCCCAGTGATGGGTCACTTGCTCTTGCTCATATGTGGTGGCAGCTCCTCTTAGTAACATGTTAAGTTGCCTCTCACTGCCACCCTTCTTCTGTCAGTCAAAACTCCCTCCTTTATTCAACAGTCAGTCAATCCTCTGTTGAAGATCCTCCAGCTGAGTCTTTGTTGCCGCTCCTGGCTCTGAGGTTCCAGTGAGGAGGTCTTGGTGGTCCCATGTGGAATGTGATAAGGAGGGGGCAGACTTGGGCTAAAAGGGGTGCCCCATTGTTCCCACACACTGCACTTACCCCCCACCAGGCCGTCATTTTGGGGAGCATGGGGGCATAGAGAGAAAGCTTTATAAAAAAATTTTTTTAAAAACCTTTCTCCACACATCATCTTGGTAAAAGTCATAAACCACGAATATTTTGAACAGAACTTGGATTTAACCCAGAATCAAGACAAAAGTACCACATCTACAATCAGCTGGTACAACCTGATCTCATAAAAAAAACTATTTGTATAGCAATTATGCAAATGAATATGAATTAGCCCCCAATTCACCAAAACATAAAATAGTTATAAATTAAGGCCAATTTATACTTCTGCGTCTGACCTACGCCGCATCCTGTGCGGCGCAAGTTACGCGTTGGTTTTAATTTATACATCTGCGTTGTTGTCTGCGTCAATGTGCAATTCCACATGCAGACCGCTAGGAGGCAGTGTCCACGGGCATGTTGATGGTAACCCACAGTATCAAGGCAAAAGCCGAAGAAGAAGCGGCTTGTTTAGTGTTTACATTGTCGGAGATCAGCAGCCGTCAGACAGTGGCTTTTCTTGCAGCTTGAGTTGTTGTATGTAATACAAATTAAGCATCTCTAGTTGATTAGTAGAGTTACATAAGAGGCGATCTGGCGCTGGAATGCGTTTTTGAAATCACGCAGAGTGCTCGTCGCGCTGTTTTCAGTATCGGTGGCTCGTGGACGAGTGCTTCAATCGATTGCTGTTGCGGAGACTATTCATTTAGATGAAATCACAAAACGAAATGCACCCTAATGTGTCCCTGTTCTTGATATTCAATCACTGATAAACATCTTTGGTTTTAATGAGAAAATAAATAAACTATACACAGCGGATCTATGTATATATTCACTAACATAAACAATCTCTGGACTACAAAATATTGTGTTATATAGCAGATATAAGGATGAAACTATCACCCCATTTCTGGACACACACTCCTATCGCAGATTTTTTTTAATTTATTGACCTGAGGGAGGGGTTCTGGCAGACCAATCACTGCGCTTGCGTCCGCGTAGAATTGACGCGTCGTTACATTTTTGGAGAGGTGCGCGTCAGGGTACGGCGTAGGGTACGCGCACATCAC
The DNA here is from genome assembly GCA_023566225.1 of Romanogobio albipinnatus. Lineage (NCBI taxonomy): Eukaryota > Metazoa > Chordata > Actinopteri > Cypriniformes > Gobionidae > Romanogobio > Romanogobio albipinnatus. The sequence continues at coordinate 27,025,059 of CM042246.1, read as the reverse complement.
ACAGCCTACAGCGTACACTCGACGCAGAAGTATAAATTGGCCTTTAGAGTGGGTGGCCCAGTTGCACTGCACTACCACTTCTCCTCCTTCCTGCTTATTACCAAACATTCACAAGACCACTTCCTTCTGATATCCAAACTCAATTACAGGCAGCTATCCACTGGGCCCAGGTCACTAGCAGGTTTTCACTGTCACTTCCGCGGCTTGATCGGGTTTCCTCAGGGTCAATGGCCAGAGTTTTTTGGCCAGCCGAATACCTTGGTCTAAAGCGGGCCACCTCGGGCAAGAGGAGTGGTAATGAACAAAGGGCAGAGTTTACATAAGTTTTTTTTACTGGTGCCGTGGATGATTTCATAAACCAGCTAACATCAGCATTACAGACTTTTTAAATCATTTAAGCTCAAAACTTACTTTCAGACAGCAGCAAGTGTTTGAAATAACTTCTGTTTGTGATCTGATGTGGATTCTGATCACTTTATAAGGCAGAAATAGTGATGCAAAAGACTATTTGCGCTAACCATTACCATAGTAACCATGGTAAATACGACTGCTTGAAGAAATCAGACAAATCATATAGACTATCACAATCATCTATTTATTTTATCTGTCAGTAGGTCTCGTCTCTTTATACCAGACTGTGTGAGATCCATATTTAGCGCCGTATACTAGGGTGACGTTGCTCCAGAGAGGCATGTTATTATGGGCAGGTTTTAGTGATTGTTTTGGATCGGTGCTACAGGTCTGAGGCTATTAGCCCAGCCCGTAGAAAGCCCTGGCTCGCACTGGCCCGACAGTGGCTACTGAGAGCGCTCCGTTTCAGTCTCTCCCACAGCAGGAAAAAAAAACTGTTGCAAAACCATTTGACCATCTACAAACAATTCAATATTTCATTAAGTGTAGTGACAGTAAAGACATTATCATGTTTCAGAATATTTGTATTTAATAAATGCTGTTCTATTGAACTCCATTGCATTCTTCTAAGAATCCTAAGAAATATACTACGGTTTCCACAAAAATATTAAATCAGCATAACTGTTGTCAACAATGACAATAATATATTCTAGAGCAGCAAATCAGCCCATTAGAATGATTTCTGAAGGATCATGTGACACTGAAGACTGGAGTAATGATGCTGAAAATTCAGCTTTGCCATCACAGAAATTAATTACATTTTAAATATATTACAATAGAAAACAGGTATTTAAATTGTAATTCACAATTGTACAGTTTTACTGCATTTTTAATCAAATAAATACATTCTTGGTAAGCATTAGAGACTAACACACACACACACACACAAACACACACACACACACACACAAAGACTTACGGTAGGTAGTGTACATTAACATTAAAATCTAATTGGAATGTTCATGGACATGTTACTGTGCATAATCACTGTTAAACTAATAATTCACAAAATATTAAAGTTTTGTACTTTAATATTACATTAACCTCTAATTGAATGAGCGACATCTGCCCTGATAATAGTACACACGGCATGACATTAATGACAACTAATGTGATTTGTTCTTTAATTATCTCACTTGAGTGATTTTCCTCTGATTAGCTGGAACAGAATACAAGTGTGTGTGTGTGTTAAACACCTGAATTCAATCTACTTTATATCCTTATTCTGTAATGCACTGACTGCATGAATTCCCATTCATTATTATGTATTTTTCAAATAAGGAAGTGGAATAAATCTGCTGTTCTGCATTTTTAGAGGATGCAAGGCTATACAGCAAATGAGCTCATATCTTATTGCTATATCTAATTGCCATCTCTGGATTTAGACTGCAAAACACAAGATGTGAGAGTTCTGCAATCACATCAGTAGCTGATGGGGATGCTAGGATCAGGAATCAATGATTTTTTTTGTCATCATGATCGGCCAATATAGATCCCGATCATTCTAGATTTATAAGTGATAAGTAAGCTCTCTGTAGGTTGTCATTTTAACCCCTTACACCCTGAGACATTTTAAATAATTTCACATGGTTTCAAGTGGCATACTTAAAAGTGATGATTTACTTTTAGTAACTCTACAAAAAAAGACAACGCATCATCAAGTGCATGGTCTCATTTGATAGCAAATAGATTTTGATCATGTTTGGAGGTGCTTATGTTACAACAGTAACAGTTGCTGAGTGAACCCCAGAAAAAAGTGATGCAATTTATTTATTTATTTTGCTATTATTCATACTTGACCTGATGACTACTAGAAAGTATATGGCAGGTCATAAAATAAAGTTTAGTTTAGTTTTTGAGGATCTTCCAGCACTGTGTGTTCCTATTCTGTGGTAAATAAAGACCTGTCAATCAGAGCAACCAATCCAATACAAGTTTGCTCCAGCTGTAAAACAATGTCCGATTGGTCTCAAAACATCATCCCTACTCCCCATGACCAAAATCCAGTTTCCATTGGTTGAACTTTCAAATGATGTTGGAAAACACTGCGTCATGATCGATGCCACAAGTCCTATAGCTTTAGCCACGCAGAATGTCACGTCACTCAGTGAGGATTTTCTCAAGATCTACGCAACATTTTATGCTGTGTGTGGGCTCTGTTGAATCGAGACAACCTGCTCTAAATAAAGATGATTTACTATGATTCATTAATGTTTCACAAAGTTACAAAGAAGAATGTGGCGCAAAAGTCTCATTATATATATACTGTTCACATGCATGTCGGGGCTGCTTACGGTTTTACCTCATCAATTTGCGATCAGTTCGTGCGATTTTAGTGACTACCGATCAAATCATAGAATTTGATTATTGCCCAACTATCGCTTTGCGGCCAATCGATCAGAGCATCCTTAATAGCTGAAAAAACATAAACACACAAAGGACAGGAAAAGGGTAGAACTTCTTGCAAAGTTGTGCTCACAGATTTAGTGTGGACCTGCTTATCTCAGATGTGACACAATGTGTCAATTATTTATCAAAGCAAAAAGGCAAAGCAAGCAATAATAATAAAAAAGACTATCTATATCTTGACGCATCTAAGCGACAGGCCAAAGATTAAGTGCATCCAATTCAGATTTGATCTGTACAATATCAAGAGGCCAGTGAGAGTTGAAGTCATCGCCTTTGCAGAGTCTCAATGTACTGAAATAATTACGAGTATGATGAATCTTTCAGGAGAAAGGGGAGGAAACATGTTTGATCTTTGCCATTGTCCATACCTGAGGCATGACATAAGAGCAAACTGCCAACCATAAAGCAAAGCAGATTTCTCCAGATCAGGGAAAAGCATTCTGCTGGATTCTCTATGAGGAGCTGCTGACAAGGTGTGATACCAATCTGGTCGGTATTAACCACCCCTCCTGTGAAACTTTTGAAGATAGGCCGCCTGCCACTGGGCGGGAGGCACTTGACACGTGTTTTACGACATCTAGGCCAATCAAACCATCACAAGCAGTGAGGCTTTTTATAAGAATGCCAGACAGTGCTTTCGGTTTAGCTGAGGATTGGAAGACATGGGCAGTTTAGTCCTCAGCAGGGATCCATGTACTTCAGGGCTTAAAGAACTATGAAGCTTCCTAAAGTGCAATAATCCACAGTCCACTCAAACTGAGAGGATCTAGAGAGGCACTCTGACCATGAAGAAAGATCGCACCTCTGCTTACCCCGAAACACACACAAACTTTTGAACACCAATTTCACACCACAACCTTCACACGGGTAACGTCGTAGTTGAGTTGTTAGCCTGAAGTGCTAAATGTAGGTCTCAGCAAACTTATTCGCTAGGTCTCCTAAACATTATATGACTATAAAACTTGCCTTAAAAAACACAATTCGTCACCTTCGAATTATAAGATTCTCTCTGACATTTTGTCAAAATGTTGTTATTAACATATTCTTATTGTGACAACTTATAAACATAATGTGTCTTTTTATGTGGTGTACATTTTGTGTCTAGTTATTTAGAAAACAACTGCTCAGAATGCAGACAGAACTTATAATTCCACGGTGGCGAAATAGCTTTTAAAATATGTATGCTTCAAGGGTTGTGAAGTATTTACGTAATTAATCTACATTAACCACATTTGTTAGAAAAACAGCTAGAGGTTAAAAGAGGCTAAACTTAAAGGAGTAGTTCAGCCAAACAAGAATATGAATATACAGGCCTGGTTTTACAGTCAGGGCCTTAGTTTAATAGGGACATTTAATCTGGTGTGCATCTTGAGACAAAACAATGAATCTGACATATTTTAAGATGAGTCAGAGCAAGTTGCTTTCGGTTAAAGTCCCTGTAAAGGCAATTCTGAGATTTGTTTCTAAACACATTATAAATGTTAGAAATGTATTGCTGAAACACATTACAAAGACTGTGAACTATGAAGTACTGAATTCAGAAGTTAGACCGTTAACCCCTTAAACCCGAAGTGTCCCAGCCCCGGGACACCCCCCGCGAAAAAAATTTGCGGTGGGGTTACTAAGCAACTACTGAATGTAATAACATAAAATAGGTATCATTTTAAAGCTTAGAATCTCAGCTTTTCAATGCATCTATCCATTTTGGGATACTCTAAACAAGCGCTGAGTTATTCATCTAAATCGGAGTGTACCGCCCGCGGGCGCCACCTAGCTGTGAAAAAATTAATTGTCATATATTTCAAAACTACTGCATTGATCAACACAAAATAGGTGTCATTTGAAAGCTGAGAGTCTAAACTTTAAAATGAATGTAGCCATTATGATTATCTCCAAAGTAGTGTTGAGTTATTTGCTGATAAAATGAAAAAAAAAAAAATCATAATTTATGGGGGGGGGGGGGGAATTATTATGTACTTCAATGTGTCAAAAAATTCATACAGCTCAGATAGTCATGTGTCATATGTCATTTGAAAGGTCTCACTGAGTAGAACACAACACGCCTAATTGTTTTGGGCTTTGACTGAATTTTCAGCGAGTTTTTGTCAGTTAAGTCCTGCAAGACCCATATGTAAATAATATACTGATGCGGCATTCACGTGGCGTTTTTCACTCGTCTCTTCATGAAACGTGGAAAATGGCACATCGTTATTTACAGCAGACTCTCACGATTAAAAAGAGACCAATGACACCATAATCCATCTCTTAGATCTTAAAATATCCCTCGTTAAAGTAGAACACAAACAAAACAGCACCAAGCCAATGAGCGGAGTAAAAGAAAGCAGTTGCTAACACTTGGTGTTTTCACTCATAACTTCATGAAACATGACCCGATCGTTAAAAATGACACATCCCTATTTACAGCAGACTCTCACGATTAAAAAGAGACCAATGATACCATAATCCGTCTTTTAGAATCCCTCTTTAAATCTGTGTATGTCATTCAGACAAAAAATCTCTAAAAATGCCTTCAGGGCTTAAGGGGTTAAACAGTTTTTCACCGTTGCTGTGTTCAGGATTTTCTGGGCGGGGCTAAAACGGTGGCTCGATGACGCACTGGAGCCACCGAGCCTGGCTCCTCCCCTAACACGATCATAACTAGAGCACATTCGCATCAGTTCGATCGCGAGTTACTGTTAGTACTGTTAGTTACTATAGTCAACAACTTGCATAACAGCTTACAAAACAAAAACGATGAAGAGGTGGATTAATTTTGTGAACAGCACCCTTGATGGAGAGAGCTGAGGATCATCACCGACACCTACCTCTGCAGTGACTTTACACCGGATCGTTTTACAAACTTTCACCGGAGACAACTGGGATTCACTGATAATCCGCTGCAGAACCGACTATCCCCCGCCCAGGCCGTCATCCTCCCGTCCCACCGACATCTGGTGCGTCGTGATCATAGACGCTCGTGATCAGTGAGTGTTGTCTTGTGTGCTACTGCCGCTTTCCCGCGAGTGGGCGTGGTTTCGGCGCCGACAGCGGACACACCCCCAGCGTTTGAGAGCAGAGAATGCTGCTCATTTTTTCAAGTTTTAGATAAGCTATTTTTATGTACTTCCCGGATTTTTTTATGATTCAAATTTGGCTGGGTGGTTAATAACAAATTTATCTGTGGTGTGAGAAACTCAGAACACATGTTTAGTTTTGACTTTACAGGGACTTTAAGACCACTCAAATATGCCTTTTAGTTTGAGACTGTCTGTGAAACAGGGGCACAGTGTTTTAAGATTCTAATGAGCTTCTGACTAACATTTAAAAGACACAAATAGCATTAAATGAAGGACATTGTGACTCATCATATATTGTCTCTTGCTTTTTTAACAGATGTGTTGTAACCACATAATTTCCTTATTTTTGATTTACTTCCAAATCGTGAGCTCTATGGTTAAAAGGCATTTGGTACAAGAAGCAAAATTAAAATTTAATCTCATCCTTTCGCTGCAAATCAAAAGCTGCTCCATGAAATATTGCCGTGTGGGATGCAGTGCCAGCAAAAGAAGTAATATTCTATACTTCTGATTTACAACTCTTACAAAATCATAACGACATTCAAAAGAACAGCGGTCTTCAATGAAACGAACAGTCTTTCTTGACTAGTCACATGAAAACTATTCTGTGAATAAATAATAATGCACTTGCTAATAAATTGCTGGAACACAGAATAATCGTTATGCATGGAGTGTAATTTTGACCATTTGCCTGATTAGTGCTCAGACTGGCTCAAACCATGAGGACGGAACTGTGCTTCTGGACTACAGAAGAATAAAGAAGACATGTTTTGACTACAAGGTGAAGAGGGCCAGCTATGAAAGCCAGAACCAGGGGCCACTGCCAGTTCAATTAGGTTCTCCTGTGGACCATTTTTTCCCAAGCAACAGGAGACATTGTTAAGCCAAAGCAGGGCTTTTTGTGCTTCCTCTTTTTTCTTTCTAAGAAACTCCACCACTCAGCAAGAGCAGACCATGTTACTTTCTCTGTATCAATTATCTCAGTCTCTTATTGACAAAGGCATGCTAACTGAGGTTAGCCTTGCACAGGGTCCCGACACACATTGTGCACCGTTGTGAGAGACACACACACGGCACCCAAACCTACCATCTAAACAAGCCTTTATAATTCATCCTCTTAAGCAATCACAACAAAACTGGAGATTTGACACAATAAAACATGACAAATGCAGACATTTTGGGGAACACTCAAAGTTTGCATTACAATGACAGCCCAGGGAAGACAATGGACCTGTTGGACTAGTGTAATGTACAGGGGAAATTAAGGCTCAATTGTTCCCCTTCACCTAGCTGCAGTCATGCATGCACTTGGTTTAATCTTCAAAAAAAATTAAATAAATACATTAGATAAAACACATTAAACAAAAGCTCATTCAGGTCCTCAAATTTGACTGATTTCAAATGCTTTTAGCAGTGACTAGGGTGTAACACTACATTGATATAGATGCATCGATCAAATGACCAATGATGCAACAAACTTGATCATCTTAAGATTTACTTTTTTTTCATTGTGGATGTCCAAATTGGGATACAAGATTTGAAATTTCCAGAAAGATCAAGTAAATTGTTATATCATATTTTGGCTGCATTTGTAAATTCATTAAAAAAAACCTCACTGCTTTTGTAAAACGTAGTTTTGGCATACCGATTGCAGGCTCCTGAATCTAATCTAATTGTAATTGTATGTGTTTGAGGTATTTGCAAAGATTGTATTGCTGGCTAATAGAATCGATGTCAGATGATATTGTGATGAAATGTCCAATTTACACCCCTAGTGAGGAGAAAGCTGTCACTCTTTCCACACACTGATCAAAACCTAATTTGCTTAATGACACTCAAAGAAGAAATATACAAACAAATTGGGTTTTTTGTTGTTGTCTGAAGCACAAGTTAAAAATTACTTGTATAGCTACTGTAAAAACGTGTAAACGGAAATGGCAATATCATACTCCCAATCAGCATGGCTATGAATACCTCCCACCTCGTGAAAAACAGCACTCTTGCTCTTGAGAAAGTGCTTAAAACTTCATAAATGCATACTTGGAGTGTGTCAAGCCAATTTCAGATTTCAGACGAGAGTTATCTAGTGAGTTTCCTTCATGTCTTCATGTCTCGGTTTTTGATTAGATGAATTGCCCTAACGCAGAGTACAGGAGAAGGCCTCCTTGGACGAAGCAAAGTCAGGAAAACTTTCTCTTTTACTTAAGGGGAAATAAGTCAGTGATTATATCCAAACTGTGTCCCGAGGCTAGTTTCTCCACCTCATTCAAACCTTAAGAGGAGCTAAAAAACTGCAACTTGTTACACCCCCTGCCCCCATTCCCGCTCCAGATAAAATCAGCGCATTTACATGAGCATTAGCGCTTCTGAATGACAATCACTGTCCGATGACTGACTCTCGCTTACAATGACAAAGTACACCACTTTGAAACAAAGACAGCAGCTGGGGGTGCGGAGGGGAAGAACGACGGAACACTTGTAACTATAGAAATGTAATCACGAGCTGCATCCAGTTTAAAAGATGCAGTAACTGCCTACTTACAATCCGAAGTGCGGTTACGTACATGTTAGATGGAGAAAGCTCCTTAAAGGGACAGTTCACCCTAAATTAAAAATTCGGTCATGTACTCAAAACTCACTTGTTTTCCCCACCAAAACCCTTTGGCTTTCTACTAACACGAAATGTTAGGTAGAATGACAGTCTCACCATTCACTTCGCTTGCAACCCTTCTTTTTTTCTTTTATATAATGCAAGTGAATGGTGACTGGGGCTGTCATTCTGCCCAACATCATAAAATAAGGCATGGAACAAAATGAGAACGTGTAGACAGTATTTATTTTAGCGAACTATCCCATACTGTACTAAGTCATAATTGCACTGTCATAAAAGTACTGTGTTAGTCACCGTAATGCTAAGGCCGACATGAGTGAACAAGTATCTTTTTTTCTTTTTTAACTAAAAAAGAAACTCAATGTGAACAGAGAAACCCGTGTTGTAAACTTTAGCTATACACTTTCTTAGAAAATACAAAACAGACATTTGCAGGCTCTCTTTTCGAACTGGGTGTCCGATTGTGTACAACTTACTGCGATTAGTAGCTACCTATAAAGCCTTGAGAATCAAAACTTTCTTGAAAAAATGTCACAAACTATTTTAGGTAAATAAAACCAGTGTAACTCACCATGCACTCCTTTGTTGGGAACATCGTTGACGTTGAAACCTTTGGAACTGTAGGCAGTTCTGACTTCATTGCAGTTCTTTAACTTCTGATCCGCCTGAGCCGACGCCAAAACCACAACCGACACACATACAGTAAAAACAACGAACATCTTCATCGCTGACTGCTTGAGCAATGGAGCCACAACACCAAAAAGTAATAGAAAACAAAACAAAAAGTTCAGTCACGAAATCTTTTCGATTCGCACTTCAGCTTTCCTCATGGGGACGCGGCGTCTGGGTTTAGCCGCTCGGATCTCGCGAACTGGATTTTCTTCAGCAATAAAAACCGGGCCTCGGAACAGAACAACGAGCGAAACAATCCCGCAGTGTGTAAAGAATAAATAACGAACAAAAGTAACAACCAACAGTAAAGTAGTCAAGACTTTGCGTTCTTCGTTGCGACTTTTTTTAAAAAGAAAAGAAAAAAAAAACAAAAGCCAATCTGCACTATGTCCAGCGCTATGCGCGCGCACACATGTTCACTGCTGTAAAGGCAAGGTACTTCTTAAACAGTTTCTTCTGTTGAAACGGTCCGCAAAGCACTTTGCTCTGTCGAAGAAGAGGCGAGAAAATTGAGATACAAAGTTTTAGGAAAGTTTCCCCACTCTCGCGCTGGTGTGCAGTCGGGACGCAGATTGGGAATCGTGGAATTGCTTGTGCGCGCGGCGAGATCTCAGCACAGAGTCAGGAGGACTGCGCGAGCACGCAACTGAGTTCCGGACAAAGAGAGCTGGCCACGCGAAACACACGGGGTGGAGCATGGCGCGCGCAGGAGGATACATTGACTTCTTAGAATATTAACAATTACAGTCTGCCAGTAGCCTACTCATGTACATATTGGTTAAATCATTCCTGTACTGAGTAGCTATATTGTTGACATTTGACAAGAGTTTTTGCCATTTAAATTGAAATAGATGGTTAGAGAGAGAGAGAGAGAGAGAGAGAGAGAGAGAGAGAGAGAGAGAGAGAGAGAGAGAGAGAGAGAGAGAGAGAGAGAGAGAGAGAGAGAGAGAGAGAGAGAGAGAGAGAGAGAGAGAGAGAGAGAGAGAGAGAGAGAGAGAGAGACTTTGTGAAATCTCAGCCCATGATGAGCAACCTAAGTAAAACATCTCACTTAGATTATGACAGTCCTCAGGGACAGCGGCCCGTCTACAACGGCATGGTCCATAATTAGAGCAGTTTTGAACTATGCATATAAGTGTGGTTGTTGTGAAACTCCTGAGACTTGAGCTTTTTTGGAAAGTAAGGAAGTTAAACCACATATATTTTGCTGAATAGGATATCCTCCTGGGACCCAGAAAAAATTGTTTTGACTTTAATATTTTTTCATGTCATTACATTGTTTAGAGCATAAGAAACAAATGGGAAAAAAAAAAACATTTTTGAAAAATGATATTTTATTCATGTTATGATATGTCCTCTGTAGTTGACACCAGGACTCAGTTGTTTAAAACATAAAATGACATGAAATTGCATGTATAGGCAAAAACAATGGGATTTATTTTTCATTCACCGATACATTTTTAGGTTTTAGAATTTTTTTAAAAACAAACTTTGTTTAAATATGATTCTGAACTATGTTATGAAAGACATAACGGAATGCATTGATATACCATTTTACTTTATGTAATATGTGGGTAAAATGGCCATACTTGGTTTTTTCCATTCAATACAATTTATCTATACACTGCATCTAATTTGATTTACATGATTTACAGTGAGGAAAATAAGTATTTGAACACCCTGCTATTTTGCAAGTTCTCCCACTTAGAAATCATGGAGGGGTCTGAAATTGTCATCGTAGGTGCATGTCCACTGTGAGAGACACAATCTAAAAAAAAAATCCAGAAATCACAATGTATGATTTTTTTAACTATTTATTTGTATGATACAGCTGCAAATAAGTATTTGAAAACCTGAGAAAATCAATGTTAATATTTGGTACAGTAGTCTTTGTTTGCAATTACAGAGGTCAAACGTTTCCTGTAGTTTTTCACCAGGTTTGCACACACTGCAGGAGGGATTTTGGCCCACTCCTCCACACAGATCTTCTCTAGATCAGTCAGGTTTCTGGCCTGTCGCTGAAAAACACGGAGTTTGAGCTCTCTCCAAAGATTCTCTATTGGGTTTAGGTCTGGAGACTGGCTAGGCCACGCCAGAACCTTGATATGCTTCTTACAGAGCCACTCCTTGGTTATCCTGGCTGTGTGCTTCGGGTCATTGTCATGTTGGAAGACCCAGCCTCGACCCATCTTCAATGCTCTAACTGAGGGAAGGAGGTTGTTCCCCAAAATCTCGCAATACATGGCCCCGGTCATCCTCTCCTTAATACAGTGCAGTCGCCTTGTCCCATGTGCAGAAAAACACCCCCAAAGCATGATGCTACCACCCCCATGCTTCACAGTAGGGATGGTGTTCTTGGGATGGTACTCATCATTCTTCTTCCTCCAAACACATTTAGTGGAATTATGACCAAAAAAGTTCTATTTTGGTCTCATCTGACCACATGACTTTCTCCCATGACTCCTCTGGATCATCCAAATGTTCATTGGCAAACTTAAGACGGGCCTTGACATGTGCTGGTTTAAGCAGGGGAACCTTCCGTGCCGTGCATGATTTCAAACCATGACGTCTTAGTGTATTACCAACAGTAACCTTGGAAACGGTGGTCCCAGCTCTTTTCAGGTCATTGACCAGCTCCTCCCGTGTAGTTCTGGGCTGATTTCTCACCTTTCTTAGGATCATTGAGACCCCACGAGGTGAGATCTTGCATGGAGCCCCAGTCTGAGGGAGATTGACAGTCATGTTTAGCTTCTTCCATTTTCTAATGATTGCTCCAACAGTGGACCTTTTTTCACCAAGCTGCTTGGCAATTTCCCCATAGCCCTTTCCAGCCTTGTGGAGGTGCACAATTTTGTCTCTAGTGTCTTTGGACAGCTCTTTGGTCTTGGCCATGTTAGTAGTTGAATTCTTACTGATTGTATAGGGTGGACAGGTGTCTTTATGCAGCTAACGACCTCAAACAGGTGCATCTAATTTAGGATAATAAATGGAGTGGAGGTGGACATTTTAAAGGCAGACTAACAGGTCTTTGAGGGTCAGAATTCCAGCTGATAGACAGGTGTTCAAATACTTATTTGCAGCTGTATCATAAAAATAAATAGTAAAAAAATCATATATTGTGATTTCTGGATTTATTTTTTAGATTATGTCTCTCACAGTGGACATGCATCTACGATGACAATTTCAGACCCCTCCATCAAATCAAATCAAATCACTTTATTGTCACACAACCATATACACAAGTGCAACAGTAAGTTAAATTCTTAGGTGCAGTTCCGAGCAACATAGCAGTCATGATATGACATGTACAACATTTAAAGCAACATCAGATTACACATCTGATGCGCCCACAATTACTCACAGCACAGTAAACTCTACAATAAACAATAAATAATTTACACAATGTGAGTGTAGTTCTCACAGCTTAAAACAATATACACATACTTACAATATACATATACTTTAAACAATGTACACTAAACATACATTAAACAATATACATTAAGCTAATAATAATATACAATGTACAGTATACAATATTAATCACAATAGAGATCCAATGTACAATAGATGCTATATGATAAATAAATGTGTATATAATGTGTGTGTATCTACAGTGGGTTGTGCTGAGTGATATTCTGTCAGTGTGTGTTATGAACTGATGGATCAAGAGTTAAGGAGTCTAATTGCTTGTGGGAAGAAGCTGTTCTGGAGTCGGCTGGTGCGTGTTCTGATGCTACGGTACCGCCTGCCTGATGGCAGCAGTGAGAGCAGCCCATGGTTCGGGTGGCTAGAGTCTCTGATGATCCTCTGAGCTCTCTTCACACACCGCCTGACATAAATGTCCTGGAGGGAGGGAAGCTCACCTCCGATGATGCAGCTGGCCGTGCGCACTACCCTTTGCAGGGCTTTGCGGCTGCGGGCGGTACTGTTGCCGTACCAGGTGGTGATGCAGCCAGTCAGCAGGCTCTCTATGGTGCTGGTGTAGAAGCGTGTGAGGATGTGGCGGTTCATTCCAAACCTCCTCAGCCGTCGCAGGAAGAAAAGGCGCTGATGAGCCTTCTTCACAACGGCCTCGGTGTGGACGGACCATGAGAGTTCCTCTGTGATGTGGACACCGAGGAACTTGAAGCTGCTGACTCTCTCCACCGGTGCTCCATTGATGGTGATGGGGCGGTGTTCTCTCTCATTCCTCCTGAAGTCGACCACCAGCTCCTTGGTCTTGCTGACGTTGAGGGAGAGGTTGTGCTCCTGACACCATCGTGTCAGAGTATGCACCTCCTCTCTGTAGGCCGTTTCATCATTGTCAGTGATGAGACCTACCACCGTCGTATCGTCAGCAAACTTGATGATGGTATTGGAGCTGTGGGTTGCCACACAGTCATGTGTGTACAATGAGTACAGGAGTGGGCTGAGAACACAGCCCTGAGGGGCTCCAGTGATGAGAGTCAGTGATGAGGAGATGTTACTGCCCATTCTGACCACCTGGCGTCTGTTTGACAGGAAGTCCAGGATCCAGCTGCATAACAGACTGTTTAAGCCTAGAGCCCGGAGTTTCATGTCAAGTATGGAGGGATTTGTATGGAGTATGGAGGGATGTCAGGGATGGAGGGATGTCAAGTATGAACCATGATTTCCAAGTGGGAGAACTTGCAAAATAGCAGGGTGTTCAAATACTTATTTTCCTCACTTGTAAGTCCTGGTGTCCTCTACAGTGGACATTAATGAAATCAATGCCCTGTTTTGTAACAGAAAGTCATATTTTGATCAGAAACCCATGACATTTTCCTGAGATGTTGATTTATAACAAACAATTTGAAAATTAATCCGATTTAAATTATAATAAAAAAATATGATCATATATTTCCATAAAAGTGCTAAACATTAATGTCAGCCATTTTTAAAGACCAAGAAGAAGTTGTTGTCCTGGTGAAACTCCAAACATTTGGTATCCCTGCAAAGCCCCGAATGTGCTCTTTACAGGATATCCAGACTGTGACATGTGACATGTATGATGTCAGAGAAATTCCCTAAAATATAACGTCCACTACAGTGGACAAAAGTCTATTCGTGGGTCCCAGGAGGATATAGTGCATAAAATAATCCTTTTTAAGCAAAAAATTTAATCTGCGATCATCATTATTCCTTTATATTGATTATTTTAGATAGATGAGAAAGTCATTGATGGTCCAGATTGTTCTATATCATTGCTATAAGTATCTATGAGAAATGACGCCTGCATGTTCTCACAAATGGTTTTCATGTGATCTTCATTATATGCAGTGATTTTTCCTTAATCTCATTCACATTGCTCCATTCATTCTTAACCTTGAAGTGCATCAACACAGAGGGCACACTTTGACATGTCTGGATGTGCTGGAGCATGTGTATGTTTCATGTGTTGTTGTGGCTGTGTGTGTGTGTGTGTGTGTGTGTGTGTGTGTGTGTGTGTGTGTGTGTGTGTGTTTATGCATGGTCTAGGGGGGAGCTCTTAGTAAACTGACATTCCAACTATTGTGTCCCTGCATTCCTCAGCCTACCCCATTCATGCTGTGTGACCAAAGCTGGGAAAGCCAGTGGCCAATGAGATCCTGCAGAGGGGTTCTGGGGTCCGTTCATTGTGGATATGAGAGAGTGACCGGTGTTATAGCTACTCAACTCAATAGAAAACAAAAGGTGAGCGCTCTCTTTCCCAGAATTAGTAATGGACAAATCCACAGCTCTGCGATTACTACTGCACCAAAAGATGTGCGGTTAAGGTTATACAAATCTGTTTTATATTCCTATCATGTTCGTAGGTTTCTGACTGATTACACTTAAAAATGTTGATATTAAACATGTCTAATTTTTACAAATAATAATAAAAAAAAAACATTTAAATCAGTGTTTAACATTCTAAATAAACCAGAATCGCACTTAAATAAGAATAAGCGTAATTAACCAAAAATTAAAAATAATTAAAACAATGTCAAGTTACTAAATTAGAATTTTAATAATTGTTAAAATAATAATGATTAATAATTGTATAGAATTAATACATTTTGTATTTTTGTAAATTAATGATAATTTATAAAGCAATAATCACTACATTATAGTACTGAAAAAAATATAGGCTATTCATTTTAATGTATTTCATTTACTAAATGTGATGAAACATACTATATCTGTATTATTATTTACATTTAAATTATTACCACATTATATTTCTGCATTACATTTGAACAATTTTTGGCTTTTACTAAACATTGTCTGGTTGTAGATTGTCCTGGCATACAAATCGAAGTAAGGAAAAAAACATATTTTTATTTAGTAGGGTACTAGATTGAATAAATAATGCAAATAATTACTTAATAATTCATAGGTTATGGCCCACATTACACATTAAGTACATTTCCATTTTACAAACCTAAATTGATTGCGCACAATGACATTTTGATAATTGTTAAAGAATTGTGTTGCTCTAGCTCATTTTAATTAGTGAAATTGAACAAACACCAAAAATTAATTTTCCTAGTGGCCCATTAGTATGGAGATTGTTTTCACCCACAGAATCACAAAAACGGCAATAAACTAGTAACAATTTCTGTAGAACACAATTAGCCTGACTAACTGTGCCACTCTAAACAAAGAAGACCAGTTGGTCCTAAAAATGGGGGATCCCTGTATAGCTACTTTATTACCCTAAGAAAACATTCAACCTGCGCATTTCAATGGGCCTGTTTACCCATTCTCACTCATCCATTAACATTCAGAGAGTAACCAACAGCCCCGCTCAGTCTCTCTGCCGCTCTCTCGCCTGATAACCGGCCTCTCTTCTCTGTTTACAGGAGAAAAGACCAGAGGGACACAACAGGGTCTGAAT